>JAUIMM010000250.1:9850000-10342500 GCA_031769625.1 Taudactylus pleione
GAGAATTCTTGTAGCGAGGAATTGACTGCCGGAACATCGAAGACTGGAAGACTTTTGAATCCAGGAACCCTGGGATGATGGCCATAGACCATAAGAAATGGGGATTGTCCAGTAGAGGAATGATATGAACTGTTAGTTGCGAATTCCGCCCAGGGTAAAGAATCCGTCCAATTATCCTGAGAAGAAGATAAATAAATTCTTAAGAATGTCTCCAGATCTTGGTTTACTCTCTCTGTGCACCCGTTGGTTTAGGGGTGATAGGCTGTGGAAAATTTTAGTTTGACCTGTAGCACAGAACACAAGGCCCTCCAGAATCTGGCAACGAACTGGACCCCTCAATCAGAAACAACAGTCAGTAACCCATTTAGATGGAATATGTGAGAATTACAAAGTTGAGCCAGTTCAGGAGTGTAGGGCAGTTTTTTGAGAGGTAAACAGTGTACCATCTTAGAAAAGCGGTCGAGCACTACCCAGATGGTAGTGTATCCATAAGAGACAGGTAGGTTGGTTACAAAATCCATGAATAAATGAGTCCAGGGACTAGTCGGTATGGGTAAAAGTTGAAGCTTTCCTGCAGGAGCTTGCCGGGAAGTTTTGTGCTGTGCGCATTGGGTGCAAGAGGAAATAAATTCAGAGATTTCGGTTTTCTTGGTGGGCCACCAATAGGACCGTTGGAGGAATTCTAAGGTTTTGCGAACACCTGTGTGGCCGGAAAAGCAAGACTTATGGGCCCATGTTAACAGCTGTTTCCTGAGATTGGGAGACACAAAGATTTTCCCCGGAGGAGGTTGGACATTGATGGTGGCAAACACCTTGGTTTTCAGGACAGGAGACACTGCAGAAGCTTCTATATGAGTTCTCGAATGAGAGAGATCGTAATAAGGCATCAGCTTTCAGGTTTTGCAATCCTGGGCGGATGGTTCGAAAGAAATTAAAATGAGAGAAAAAGATTGCCCACTGGGCCAAACAAGGACTGATACAGTGGATGTTTTTTAAATAAAGTAAATTTCAATGTTCTGTATAAACTGTGATGGGATACTTGGCACCTTCGAGCATATACTGCCACTCCTCAAAAGCGAGTTTGACTGCCAACAGTTTTTGTTCTCCTATGGGATAGTTCCTCTCAGCTGGTAGGAATTTTTTTGAGAAATATCCACAAGGATGGATTCGGTTATCTTCGAATTTCTGAGACAGTACTGCTCCGATAGCCTCAAAAGAAGTGTCCACCTCCAAAAGGAAAGGGTTTTCAACGTCAGGTTGTCTCAGGATGGGAGCGGAGATAAATGCTTGTTTTAGCAACTGGAAAGCTGACTCGGCTTCAAGGGGTCATAGAGAGGGAACCGCTCCTTTCTGAGTCAGAGCGGATATTGGTGCCACTAAGGTATTGAAACCTTTTAATGAATCAGCTGTAATAATTGGGAATCCTAGGAATCTTTGGACAGCTTTTAGGGAAGCTGGACAGGACCAGTCAAGAATGGCCTGCACCTTCTTAGAATCCATTACCAACCCAGATCCTGATATTATGTATCCCAAAAAAGAAATGGAAGGGACCTCAAAAACACATTTCTCAATCTTGCAAAACAAAATGTTTTTTTCTAAGACAGGATAAGACTTCTTTCACGTGCATCCGATGCTCCGCCAGAGAGGGAGAAAAAGCTAAGATATCGTCGAGGTACACCACAACTGAAGAATAGAGCAAGTCTCTGAAAATCTCATTAATGAACCCTTGGAATACTGCTGAAGCATTGCATAAGCTGAAAGGCATCACCAAATATTCAAAGTGTCCATCCTGGGTATTAAAAGCGGTCTCCCAATCATCACCAGGTCGTATTCGGATGAGGTTGTATGCTCCTCTTAAATCCAATTTTGAGAAAACTGTACATTTGTTGACCCTGTCAAACAACTCAGTGATGAGAGGCAAAGGGTAATGATTTTTCACCGTGATATCGTTCAGTCTGCGATAGTCAATACAAGGACGGAGGCCTCCATCCTTCTTGGACACAAAGAAGAAGCCCGCACCGGCTGGAGAGGTAGAAGGTCTGATAAAGCCTTTTTGCAGATTCTCCTGAATGTATTCGGACATGGCCTTGGTCTCTGGCAGGGACAAAGGGTAGCTGCGGCCACATGGTGGGGTTTTGCCCGGTAATAACTCAATGGGGCAATCCCAGTCTCAGTGTGGCGGTAACAAATCCACCCCAGCTTTACAAAATACATCATGGAAGGAATGATACTGACACGAAAGTTGTGAATTCTCTGATAATTGTATCTTTTTTACAGGTTTGACACAAGGTAAGCAAGACTCATGACACGCCTCCCCCCAGGACAGAATCTGCATAGAGTTCCAATCAATTTTGGGATTGTGTTTACTCAACCACGGATAGCCTAATATAATCCCATGAGAGGCCTTGGAGATAACTAAAAATTGAATAAGCTCAGTATGAAGAGCCCCTACCCGGACTTGTACCGTTTGAGTTAACTAAGTTACAGTTCCATTGAGGATACGGCTGCCATCCACTGCGGATAAGGTGATGTTGTGATCTAGGGCTGTGATGGGAATTGAGAACTCCTGGACAAGTTCAGCGGTAATAAAGTTCTCCGCTGCCCCTGAATCAAGGAGAGAAAGCACTGGTTTAGAATGTTGTTAAATTCCAGAGAGAGAGGCTAGTTTGATTCTTTTTTAGATGGAGACAGAAACATAACTCCTTACCTGGTGTCCCTGATGCCAGTTAGGAGTGGGAGTTACTCGGACGAAGAGGACAGGATGCCACCAGATGATCAGTCCCTCCACAATATAGGCATAGATTGTCACAACGACGTCTTTGCCACCCTTCGGTGGATAGACGAGCTCTATTGATTTGCATAGGCTCTTCAACAGACGATTCAGGTATGGGGGCATTAGGAAGAGTGACTGGGCGAAACCGATAATGATCTCCCTTGGACTTCTCAACTTGGTGTTCTTGGTATCTGGGTCTACTTTGTTACAGAGTGAGATGACCCCATTCAGAGAAGTAGGAAGATCCCTTGTGGCGAGATTGTCTTTTACTCGGTCAGAGAGACCACTCCAACATGCTGCGATCAAAGCTTCCTCGTTCCACTTCAGCTCAGAAGCCAGCGTCTGGAACTGGACTACACACTGACTCATGGAATGGTTGCCTTGGCGTAGTCGCAAAATGTCAGCGGCAGCTGAAGTCATTCTTCCTGGCTCATTGAAGATTCTCCTAAAAGAGGCCAGAAATTCAGGATAATTGTCCAGTAAAGGATCGGATCTTTCCCACAGTGGCGACACCCAATCTAGGGCGGATCCAGAAAGAAGGGACACAATGTAAGCCAAATTGGATTTAAAGGAATGGAAATTCCAATCCCTCCAGGTGGTTGGCAATGCCTTGGAGAAGGTCTGTCCTGGGATCCTGACCACTAACCGAATCCATTGGGCCAGTGCAAACTGTCGCGAGAGGATCAGGTACTTGTGGAAATGAACCCGGGGTGGATCCAGGAGAGGTTATGAGGGCAGACATCTGGAACTGAAAGGACACTCGTTTGAGAGGAGTGTTGATCATGGATGACCCGCTGACGAAATGATTTTGATGGAGGTGTATACTCAAAACGGACTGTGGGTACACAACAGGTAACTGGGTAGTCAGGGAGGATCACCGTTTGTCCCCCCTCTGGGGGTGGTAGCAGGAAGTAGCGCTAATGATACACAGAGTGTCTAGGAGGCTGGTACCTGCAGCAATAGATATGTGAGACTTCAGCAGGAACAGGGAAGTAGCAAGGAGCTCAGAGAACTAGCACCCAGCTAGGCTGGGAATAACGTTGCACTGGCAATGGAGGACTGCAATTCAGCCCTTAAATACCTGGAGGAAATGAAAAATGGTTCCCCTGGCTCCCAGGAATGCTCTGAGTGGATTGGCCGAAAAGAGTCATCTGACCTCATCCAAGATGGCGGCGCCCATGTCGCGCTGCCAGAGTGTGCTATACTCACACTAATAACCAGGACACTATGCCTCCAGACCCCTGCGCAGATCTCCATATGCTCGCGCCCCTGCCAGTGCGTCCGGACAGGTAAGTTATGCTGACCCCGACCCCTCACAGCCCTGGTCGTAACACAAAGGACTCTACGGACGGCACTGCCACAGCATTACTAGCTGCAGGATGATGTTCCATGCATTCTTGCTAGCCAGCAGCAAGGGTAACGGGGCAGCGACAGTGCCGCCCACAGAGCCTTGCACTCTGTGCAGCAACAGTGGTGCGCAACCCTAATTACGGCCCTGATGGAAACCACTGCACTAACCTCTCTATTATGTCAAAATAATCTGCAAAACAATTTAATGTTACAATAATTTTATGTAAGCCTTTAAAATATACATTAGCTCTTGCTGCAAATATGTGGATTGCAAGTCTTTCTAGAATATGAAATAGTAGATTTGTTTAGTATAGGCCAGGGATGCACCTGTTTAGTAATCTAGACCACAGACCACAATAAGTCAAGCAATCCTTCCCATGTACTTTTAAAGTACTGATGAGTCTGCTTGGGATTTATGTCCCATATCTTAGAGTACTAAGGGGATTCATTATGCACTGCTTTCAGCAGAGGATCCATATATTTCACATAATGAAAAGGAGCGAGACATGCATTATGCATCATTCAGATCACACACGTCTGTTTGTAGGTTATGTTTGGTATTACAGAGTACTGTGGCCTCATTCATAAATCTGCCATCAATATGATGAAATTACTAGACTGAATGTCTGACATTTAATACTATAAGCTCACAGCCACAAAGCTATTTGTGGAGATCACAGGAATAATTAAAGAATATCTATTTAATGTAAGTGTTCTGTTAACATTGCATAGATATTAAGTGGATGGAATGTTTCAGTTCCAATTTTTAAAGATATAATACAATACGTATTTTTAATGGGAATAGCAATAATGAGCAAGATAACACAATTGTATATTTTAATTTTGATTGATGCATTTGAGGAATTCTTAGGGGATGATTGTTACAGTCTCTTAGGAATCACTGTGTGAGGCCCTAGAACCATTCAGGCCAGGTATTCTGCCAATAGCAACCACCTGTTGCTCCCATAGAACACAACATTTTCACCGGTACTTAGGTGGCCCCCTGGTCTTATACTCGGGATAGAAGTGGTTTACACGGTTATCCTAAGGCCACAGGATGTTATGCAACTGATGGATACTGATAGGGTGAGCGTCTTTGAAGACAGACAAAGGTAGCCGGTATGTTGCCTTGAGGGTGGGGATGTGGCCTTGAGGGCCGAGATGCGTATAATGAGCCGGTGAGTATTCGGGCTGAGATGCGGCCTTGAGGGCCGAGATACAGCTAATGAGCCGGTGAGTATTCAGGCTGAGATGCGGCCTAGAGGGCCATGATGAGTACACGCTGTGATGCAGCCTTGCGAGCTGATGTGCGGCTATTACATCTGGGATGTGACTTGAGAGCCGAGACGGATACAGGCTGTGATGCAGCCTTGTGGGCTGAGGTGCGGCTATGACTGCCGAGATGCGGCTTGAGAGCTGAGATGAGTACAGGCTGTGATGCGTCCTTGCGGCCAAGGTGTGGCTATGCCAGCCGGGTTGCTGCTTGAGAGGCGAGATGGATACAGGCTGTGATGCGGCCTTGCAGGTCGAGGTGCGGCTATGACAGCCGGGATGTGGCTTGAGAACCAAGATGAGTACAGACTCTGATGCGGCCTTGCGAGCACTCCGTAGATAGCAGTAAATCAGAACTCTAGATGGAGGAATGAGAGTTAGGACTGAGATTTCACAAGGTAGTGGCAGAACAGACACAGACGAGCAGGAACCAGAAGGACACGTACAGACATGCTATAGCCGGCAAGTCGCCAATGAACCAGTGGGCTTAAGAAAGGATTTGAACCAATGGAGTAACATGGCAGGTGATTAATAGTAATCCACAGGTGAGGAGGACACATTATCCAGCATCACATGCTGTAATCCGGCGTCCCAGTCTCCTAGCAACAGAAGTTGTTGTCCCATGTGCATGTATGTTGCACAAGAGCAGAAGTCCGGGGTTTGTGGCTGGCGACCCAGAGGAGGAGAGACAACCGGAGCACTGATATGTAACAAGGCGCGCTGGTGATTTGTGACACTGATTCTGAGCTGGTGGGTCTCAGGGCCTAATTCAGCAGTGCACGCAAGTGCACTGCTGAACGCAGATTCCCGATGTTCGGGAATCTGTGCAGGCGCCAGACCCATTCTGCGCATGTGCAGAACGGATCTGCGAGGCCGCACGGAGACTGGCTGCAGACTGGCAGTGACTGATGTCTGCTGCCGTTTGGGGGCAGGGAGAGGGCGGTGATGCCCTGCGCTTCCTGAAATGGAGGCATGTCACCGCCGTTGGGGGTGAGGGAAGAGGCCAGGATCTCCGTCGGCTACCAAAGATTTCCTGGCCTTTTACTCTAATCTGCCGCGGCCAGCTGCGGGACCCCATGGGTCACCTAGCCGACCGATGGTCCGCAGGGTATCCGATGCTGCGTTGGACAGCGCAGCTCGGATACGTAATGCAGCAGGAGGTGTGATGCCTCCTGCTGCATTACCATAATTGCAAAGATCGCAATTGCAAAGCTGTCTGTGTGTAGCTTTGCAATTGCGATCCTTGCTGAATCGAGCCCTACAGAGAAGCAAATGGCGTATGATATAGTATTGTTAGTATGATATAGTATTGTTATTAATAATAATACCATATGGTATGGTATAATACCATATCATAGTATGATATGGTATTATTGCAACAATAAGCCCTGTCATAGTGAGATTTTGTCATGTTATAATTAGAGGATTGCGCAGTTATTTGATTCATGCTGTACAGCTGAGCGCAGCCCTTACCTTTGCGGTGCGGGCGCCTGTGGCCGGGTCGAGAGTCGCCGGGACAGGGCAGTGGCTGGCAGAGGAGTCTCCTGAGTCCTGAGGAGGCTGAGACCGGGACGACGGATCCTCCAGTCCGGGCCACTAGACTACGCAGCAGGCGGTGGCAGCGGCTAAGCGGCACACATAGAAGGAGCCAGCAGCAGCTCTCAAGGCAGGCAACACCCAAACTGCCTGGCCTGGCCGGAGCTGCGGCTTGTGCATCAACCAGTCAGCAGTCGTCTATCACACTCAGAGAGACTCTGTCTGACATGTAGTGTTACGGTGTGACTGAGGCGAGTACTGGGTTGGGGCTGCTGGGTGGGGGGTTGAAAGTGCTTTTAAAAATAACAAAAATTTACCAACTGGTCGCGGCTGAAGGGGGGTGGGTTGGCGGGCCCATTGAAGCTTCGGGCCCTTGGGCAACTGCCCAACAAGCCCAATGGAAGAGATGGCCCTGTTAAGTGCTGTTCTGAGAAGCTTTACAAACTTCATTCCAAATCATCAGATGGAACAGGAAACATCGAGCCAATTTATGAAGGGTGTAATGCTGGGTACACACTTATGCTATTGTCATGCCATTCTTTCTATTTCTGACCCATTCATACAATATCTTAAGAGTGTGTACGCACCTTCAAAAACTGGGCTCATCGAAATATCAGGTTATATGAGCAGTTTAATTTTCATCCAATTTGATGGTACAATATCAGAAATGTGTACGCACTTTCGACCGTTCTGTCCGATGCTTCTGCCCAAACTCCTCCAGCGGCAGCAGTGTCGCCTTTGTGTCTTTTCAGCAGTTATTTTAGACAGATGAGTTTCCTGGATTGAAAGTAAAATTGTAAAGGTGTGTATGCCTGAATTGGTACTTCCAAGCATAAGTGTAATTGAAAGTAAAATCTCATCAAAAATGTGATTGTATAAGTGTGTAATAAGTGTCTGGCTGCACAAAAAGTATATTTACAAACAAAGTGAACATTACATTTTTTCAAAGTATTCGCGAGAGGAGTCTATGCAGAGTTGCATACGCTCAAACCACTTGGTGAAGCAGCTGGACCAGTCAGAAGCAAATATGTCTTCTACATGCTGGATGAAGGTTTCCACTGCAACTTCCGCTGACTCAAAATGAATCTTTGTGCTTGATTTGTGAGAACACGAAGAAGTCGCCGGATGATTGTACGGTGGATGACCAAGCTCCTGGATGGGTTCATGGGCCAGAAAATCCACCACTGTCCTGGACTTTTGGGTAGGTGCATTGATGTGATTGAGAAGGGCACCACAAGAGCAAGTTCTTGGACGTTGCCTGGAAATGGCTTGCAGCACTTGTAGCAGGCATTGGTTGGTGTACCAGTCCCCAGTGATGGTGCGCTGCTGCACGAGTGGTACAGTGGCTACATAATCCAGTCTTGGCCACAATAATAGCCACCATCTGCTGGGCCATGCTACGCTAACATTTGAACTTCTGTGGTGGCACACCTCCAACTGGGGTACGCTGGGCCGACTGTTGTTTGGTCTCGGGGTCGAAACTGTAGATCCAGGATTTATCACTACTGATGATCTCCCAGACAGAATTTGAGCGACCGCCATCAAATCTGTCAAGCATGCTGTGGCACCAAGCCACCCGAGCCTCATTCTGCTCGTAAGTCAGCTGATAGGGCACCCAGCATGCAGAAACTTTGTTAAGTTTAAGCTTTTCGTGAAGTGTCCAGCGGATGGATCCTGATGAGATGCCTATCCCCATCTCTAACTGGGCCGTTACACACCCTGGCATCCACTTCAACTCTGGCCCGCACATCAGCAACATTATTCTCGGTAATGGACACAGGTCAGGTGCAGCTCTTCTCATCTTTCAGGGACTGTCCACCATGCCGATATTCTGCAAACCACTCGAACACAGTGGTTTGGGATAGTGCTTCCTCCCCAAAAGCAGCTTGCAGTCAATCAAAACTCTCCTGCTGTCACAGACCACTCTAGTCATAGAAGATCATGGCTCTCCATTGGCCTCTGTTGAGCTCCATAACAAGTTCATGAAGGAGTGAACAAGCCGACTTCTTCAGTGTGCAGTGCTGCTTATATAGTGTTCTGTGCTCTGAAATTTCACAATAACTTTAGTCAAAGATTACAGTTCACAACCAGACAGTCAGATTGTGTCTACTCTACCTATGCACTGCACATCTGCACACCCCTCCACATAGCTTAAAAAGTGTTTGATAGTCACAGATAACCATACGAGTGTAATCTGTATTCATTACACTGTCAGAGGTGCTTCTTTAATCAGATCTAGCATTTTAATCTTCTTTCTAGTGGGATTTTACTTACTGGCGAATCAGTCACACAATGTGTCATTGGATATGTGAGTTATCAGATTAGGCCTGATTCAGAGTTATGAGTAATTTGTACCTTGGCAAAACCATGTTGCACTGCAATTTAGGCAGATTTAAAATGTGCAGAGAGATTTAAAGTTTGAAAGTGTGTCCTAGCTTAATTTGAAATTTCAGTTTAAAAATTAAACTGCCCAGTATTTGTTGCTACATGCAGAAGCAGTTTGAATTTTCCCTAAGTGCAAAATCAAAAAACTTAAGTGAATTTGCACCCCTTGCAGTGCCACATTGGTTTGTTCCAGGAACAAATGATTCTCTTTTTTGGAAAAAAAATTTTGTGCTCCTAACTGAATCTGGCCCAATGCTACAGTACTTGTTTCCAGTTGTATTTTTGAGCAAGATAGAAAACCTGTATATACCACACACTTATTCCAATGAGTGCTTTGGCACTCCCATACATACACCATAAGATATGGACTATGATGGAAGCTGATGCCCATGGGGATGTAGTCATAATGTCGACATTGTTGAAATGTCGCCATTGACCATGTTTGGCTTGTGTAGAATGTCAACATTGAATTTGTCGGCACATGTACAGAATGCCTATCTGAACCCACAATCTGTATGTAAAAATGATGATCACATTAAATTACCACAATAAAGTCATATAAATAACATCCAAGGTACAAACACAGTTAACAAATTCCTCTAACTGTGATGAAGTTAAGTGAGAGAATTTAAAACCAAATAGGACAAATGTTACTATGTAAAAACGTATTTGTGAAAATAAGTGTCCTTTCATAGATACAAATGTGTCCAATATCATCAGGACCTCATTACAGCGGGCTCAGATTTAAATAGCAGCGAATTAAGCACCTCTGTCTCCTCATGAAATGTGAACGGTTTAGGTGCCTCTAGGTATTACAGCAAGTCCAATAACCAAAATACCAATACAAATTAAATTGACATGGAATTAGACCTTAGACACCTTACAATGTTGCAAATTGGAGTGTTACTTATTAGCTAAATTGTTACACATCATGCGGACTGTAATGAAGTAAACTGATATTACCTGTTGTTGGTGTGGCCACCCATTTAGAAACTTCTGCTGTGTTACCACTACTGGACACTGAGAAAGTCCAGTCACGTAGATGAAATGCGTCAGTGAGCTGCTCCTCCTTCGCTAGTCTTATACCTCAGTAACCAGCATACCGGTAATCGGCGTTTACTGGACTCTGAGGAGTGGTCCAAAATATGGACAGTGATAGTCAAAAGCTTGATATCTGTTCCCATTAAAGAAAATGCAAGTAAAGTTTTGTATAGATAGTATTTGGAACCCCCACCTTCATTCAATTTTTCCAACGTTTTCATATTTATGTTGGTGCTCCTGTAATTAGCGAAGCTCCTTACTGCATATATGGTGGACATGCTCAAAGTTCCTGGAATATTGGTGACAGATTAATTAATTACTTAATTACTCATCAGAATCCTAGATTCCCCTTCCTATTCCCTCCTTTCTACACCCATTCCACACATCCTGAGACCAACAAACAAGCTTATTAAATCACATCCTGAATGCTGCTTATGGTCAAATTGCCTTGCCTTGCATTGGATGTTGCAAGAATCACTCTGCTATATGGCCATGGTTAACACTATAGGGTCCGTATTTCACATGGAATGCATTACTGCTACTATCCATGATAGTGCTGCCGGGATGACACTAGCAGTGGTACACAAGATTGCGTACACAGGACGCTGAGGTGCGCTTAGTGCCACCGGGTTTACACTAGTGGCAGTACACACAATCGCGTACTCCGGTGTGCAACCTGTGCTGCCGGGTTGACACAACCCGCTGGACGCTGGGTTGCGGTCTCTGGACACTGAGTGCGGTCTATGCCACCTGGATGGCACAAACGGCAGAGGGCAGGAATGCAGACCGTGCCGCCAAGATGACACGAGCGGCAGGTAGTACAAATGCGGACTGTGCCGCCTAGATGACACAAACGGCAGGAACAATCAAGCTGACTGCACAGCATTAGCAGTGCGGCGGCTTGTGACATATGTTTATGTGAGATGTACTCTATGACCTGTCTATTTTGACTTGCTATATGGATCTGTAACACCCTATGTTTCAATGCTTTTTGTTCCATCTTTGAAAATTGTCAAATAAAAATTAATGTAAAAAAACCTGTATAAAGCGGTTGAAGTTATACATAAGGTATACTATAAAATGCAAATGTACTCACTGTGGCTGCTCTAGTAATACTGGTGCAAGATTCAGTAATGCAGTTTATCAGCATGTAGAAACTGTATTTTAAATGTGAAGGAATGATGAGTTGATTGACATTGTCTGTCCTATTGTCCCTCTTTCCATCATTGACAAGAAATAGGACATGTAGAGTAGTATTACCATGTGCCCCAGATTTACAAACATATTTTCCCAATGTTTGCTTTACTACTGAAAAATCTTACACTGTGTCCTTTGAAGGAGTTGGTCTACTAGTTCCAGACTTCAAGATTCATCGGTAAAAGATTAAAGATGGCTGCAATGTACATCCAAAATGCTGGGTGTCTCTTATGCACTAAGAACACTTTAGTTTATATGGAAAGATTCACTTTTATGTTTTAGAAATATTGTAGATTCAGTACTGCCTCCATAATGATAATAATGATGGAGGGGTCCATTCATTATGTTCATTATCGGGGGCGAGGCAGCTCCCGCTAATTAAGTATTCAATTACTTGCAAGTAGCAGCAGTGGGTACAAATTCACTGGAGCAATTCAACATTGCTCTGATGTAAAGACAGCTTATCCGAAAATCACCTGTCCCTGCAATCCCCTTCACTGCTCCTTTTGGAGCAGTGAAACTTAGCACTACCGAGTCTGACTCGGCAGTGCTAGTGCACCTGCGTGAACTGGACTTCACCCAGGCGCACCAATACCTGGCATCTAGGGAAAAGAGCCGGACAAGGATGGAAGGATATAAAAAGGATCCCTCTTCGCATCTCGGGACTCCTTCACAAAGGGTAGGAGTAGGGGTAGAGAGCAAATACCATCTGAAGATGGCAAATGCAGTCAAGCTCCAGAAATATTATATTGGTTCCCATACTAGTGTATGGGGACTGTGGGACAGATTGGGCTGAAAGGTAAGCAGGAGATATATCAGTGATATCTCCTGCATTACCAGTGGCGTAACTTCATCCCAGATGCCCGGAGGCAAGTTATAATTTGGTGCCCCCCTGACGATGACACTGTAATTTAGCATTTCACAAGTAGATACACCCGCATTGGCACACAGACTATAGGCATGCCATGGAGGAGTCAGACAGAGAGATGTGGGTGAGGGGGGCGCCGGACGTGTCACACTGACAACAGAAGCTGCTGAGGAGCAGCAACACCAATGAGTAGGGACAGGCTATATATAGAGGAGGCTGCAGCTGATGGTCTGACACTGAGCTCTCCACTAGTGTATGGTAGCTTCTCAGGTGCCAAGTAGACGTGCCATGTATTGGGCTGCCGTGACGGTACTCTCTGGGTACATAGGGCCTGATTCAGAGACGGACGCTCTGAACGAGTGCTCGCTCTGAATCAGGGCGTTTTTTTTGTTGTTGTTCGGCCTCCTGGCCGCTCGCATAGCTGTGGGTGACCACCCACAGCTATTGCGAGTGACCAGGATGATGGCTGCGATGGTCAAGACCATCGCGACCATCAGGGCTTGCGATGAGACCCTTGTGGTAGGGTCTCGTGGCCGCATGCCCCAGAGAGCTTCTGGCTCTAATAGACCCGGAAGCTCTCCCACTGACATCACTGGTGTTCGCTTGGGAACGCCTCCATTTGTGAAGCAACCCCCCGGCCACGCCTACCAAATGGGGTGAGCTGTCAATCACCATCGACAGCTCGCCCCCTTTGGTGCGAGGCCCGGAGCGACGGAGCACCCGTCGCTAGCCGGGTCTTGCGCATGCGCACGACGAAGCCGGCTCCATCGTGCACATGCCCAGTGGGCAAACATCGACCCGGTTGCGAGCGCTCAGCGCTTGCGACCGGGTCTGAATCAGGCCCATAGTTACAACCCTAAGTGGAATTAATATATTGTGGGCAATGGAGGAGGTGCCCCTTCAGTGCTGGCGCCCGACAGCAGGTGCTTCCATTGCCTCCCATAGTTCTGCCCCTGTGCATTACCTTTATTATGAGTAGCCCCAATACTTAATTTCTAAAAAAGTAGGTGAAAAACTTAATTTTCACCTACTCTGGTAAAAATTAAGCGGCCCATTCATTATGTTAATTATCAGGGGCCGGATTGCCCCCGATAAAAGAGTATCCAACTCGCTGCGAGTATCAGCAGCAGTGGATACAAATTCACCAGAGCTATTCAACATTGCTGTACTCGCGATCCCCTTCACTAATCCTTTCGGAGCAGTGAAACAGTATTGCCGAGTCTGACTTGGCTATTGTGCCTGCGTGGGCTTGCGTCCGGTGGAATAATTAGCAGGACAGGGGCGGAGGGATCCGAAAGTGGAAGGAGCGGGCGGGGAGGGGAGCAAATGCCATCTGAGGTCATGCTTCGAACATATTATATTTTGGGGCGTGATGAATTTTGGCCCCCATACTAGAATATGGACTGCAGGACAGATCGGGGCTGAAAGATAAGCAGGAGATATCAATGCATTATTTTTATAATAAATCCTTATTTTCTACATTTGTAGAAATTAAGTGATGATAAATGGACCCCTGAATGAATGATAAATGTAGGTAGAACATCTTAATATCAAGAATAAACTTCATTCTTACCTTTTTCATACATATAGTTGGGGACTAGGGCATTAGAAAATAAAAATAAATACAGATGTGTCCTCATACATCTATCCTCCATGTGCTACAAGTCATGTTACACATAACGTGTGAGTGCCATGTGACTCGGTAGCGCTGACCATCTTTTTGTGCGACTTATTACCTTTCAATGCGTCTTATTCTCACCGCTGTGCAGATAGAATGCACAAGCAGCTTCTGCTGTTTGAAATGATATGCAGCATGTTTATATGCTGTGTGCGACTGCAGGTGCTTCTGCATGCAAAATGCTGCGTTACAGTGTCAATGGCGGTGACACTGTAATATAGCGTTTCACATGCATATACACCTGTAGTTGCACACATAGGCATGCCGCATTTTAATCAACAGAAGCTGCTTGTGTGTTCTATTCACACTATTTTGCAAATAGGACACATCTGAAGATGACAAGTAGCACGAAAAGACTGCGCTACCGAGTCACTCCACGGCATGGCGCGACTAGAAAGACTGTTTAACACGCAAAGAGGCTAGATGTGTGTAGTGCTTCAGATGTCCACCAGCGAAAGGTATAATAATAACCTGCCAGGCACAGTATGACTCCAGAAGGAAGATATTGATCACAGTATTACAAAAGTAGAATAAAAGCAGCAGTGTATGTAATTTACCTTTTTATATCTGCTATTGTAATGGTGTATTAAATAACCATTTGTCATGATGTGCTATTATTTAGATTCATGTTTAGGTGAGTTCCTCTGAAAATATTTTCTATCTTGCGACCTTTCCATTAGCAGAGGACCTTAATTGCATGTCATAATATGACAAATGTTTTACATGTCACCTGCAACCAGGTCTGGGCAAAACGACCGATGAGTGATTTAGTGAATATTAAAGCAGGTGACATTGCTTTAACAATGCAGTATGTTTGCTCTACTCCCATATACTGTAATTGCTGTAGGAGATTAGATATTATTCTTAATTTTCTTTGCCGTTTGTCAAGTGCATGTTTGTTGTCACAGCTGCCACAGCAAATCAAATGGCCCTGCGCACTCTGCTACACCCTTAGGAATGTGTATTGGTCTCATTTCCATACAATAAAAGCAAATATTTCTACCTTGCAGGAGTCCATAATCTCTTTTTGACAAGATTAATAAGTTTGTAGAATAATGCAAATGAATGTACTCCATGCAAAGTTATGTATGTGTAAATGCAAACAGAGCATATAGATATGCAATTATTCAGAATAATACAATATTATAGTGTTGATATATATTTAATGCATTATTACAATGGAGAATATGATCAGCTGTCAATAAGCTATACAGTATGTATCACAATGGGCGATTCATATGTGCACACAGGTCGAACGCAGTGCCAGTCTTCACGTAATTGAGCGATTACTTGCAACTGCGCATTCGGGGAAAGTCCTGAAAACCCCTACGACACATTCATTAAGCTGGGTACATACTGGGCGATATATCAGCCATTCAATTGAACGGATGATATATCACAAGCGTCGGCATAATGTGTACCCAGCTTTACACAGAGTTGCAATCAGGACAGATGGAATCCCATATGGGGTGGCAAAGTAATGGTTGGTCCCTGGGTGGTGACTGTGAGGTGGCCCGAAATGAATGCAATAAAGAGCCTGTCTCATGGGCGTGTTATGATAGAGTCGTGGACGTGTCAGACACACAGCTGCAGCCAGAGGCCATCCTCAGATGGAGAAACTGCACCTGCCATATATCTGGTCCAAGTATCGATGGTACACGCTACGGTGCCCCAATGATGGTGTGTCAAGAATCACCAGCGGTGTTATAGCAGGCAGAGACACTGAAAGTGGGCGTTTCATTCAGGGCTTGCTCATTCAGGCGCAGGCTACTACAGCAGGGGTAGGCTGAAACTAACATTTGCATATTATCGCAGCCATGACTCCAGCAGCAGACGCAAGAGCGAACGCAGCAGCATCCTATTCTGTATCAGGCCCAATGTGTGTCCTTGTCATTTATTTTTTAAATGATATGGGATTGTTACATTTTTAGAGAATACACAATTATATAACTTTATATAGTAGTTCATGAATTAAATTGTAGCTTTCTAAGGGTCAGATGTTTGAAGGCTCTGGTGGCATGTATTTAAAAAGCCTTTATTTAAACTGTGTTTAAGTTAGCATCTCATCAAATAAACAAAAAGACAATGCTGTCTCAAATTAGACATACTAGCCATAGGGGATGTATAGAATACCAGCAATAAGTAACAGCGCTGCAGGAGCAATCCTAATCATTTGGCCAAAGTTACATTTCTTTAGCAAAAAAGGACAGTTTTATAAGTATGCCTATTTTTAACCTTTCAGTATAGTAATACAGGTGTAACAGTATACAGCCAGTAGTAATCAATATGTCATCTATTCAGACTCAGCAAGCAGGGGTTGACAAGATAAGTTCTGTTCCCAGACAACTTTGTTATACATAATTGCTTTTCCGTTCAGGATCAGGAAGTAAAAACTGTATAGAAACCAAGGGTGCAGGCAGCGGGTGCAGCTGAGGGGGGACTTATTTGTCTATTCCATGTTTTTTGCCATTGGGCAGCTACATGAGGCCCTTACAAATGTTACTATGAGGCCCACAAATTACTAGTTATGCCACTAATAGGAACACTATAGGTTTTTTTCCCATTGTATTTGTCTGACAATATTGTTATGAATTGACTATATAATATGATGTAGTTATAAGACTACCAAGTTTAAAATGATGGTGCTAGTATGTCTGCTTGCAGAGAACATGTGTAAAGTTACATGATTTGCTTTCTCTTCACCTTAATATTTTTATTTCTTCTCAGAGTTCTCCTATAAAACTGAGATGTGCTTATCAGCCATTGACAAGGAATATTCTGTGACAATATTGGGAATACGTTTCAATATTTGTGGTTAGTGTGGAGTGGTTTAATATTGTCTTAATAGATTGTTTTGTGTTTCAGAATAGTATCAGTGGCACTACCTGAGGAAGCCAAGCAGTTTGGAATTCAGTTTCGGTGGTGGCAGCCATACCATTCTGGACAGGGAGAAGATGTGTGGGCCATTGATGAGATTATCATGACATCTGTACTCTTCAACAGCATCAGCCTGGACTTCACAAATCTAGTTGATGTCACTCAATCTCTTGGCTTTTACTTGGGAAATGTACAGCCATATTGTGGACATGACTGGACTCTATGGTAAGAATTTTATTTCAGTTACTGTAATGACTTTGTCATAGCTTGTTGATGTTATCCAGAGTTCCCTTTTTATCTGATGTCTTTATTGCCCACCAGGTATATTTTCTTCTCTAAGGGGGGGATTTATAAATGCTGGGAGAGAGATGAAATTGTGAGAGATAAAGTACTAACCAATCAGCTTCCAATTTACATTTTTCAGGCTGTGTTTAAAAAATTATAGTTAGGAGATGATTGGTTGGTAATTTATTTTTTACAATTTTATTTCTCTCCCAGCTTTGATAAATACCCCCCTAAATATGTTAAAGTGCAGGATGGAGACTCTTATATAACTTTACAGCCAACTATATACCAGTTTAACAGTATAAGCACAGAAAGCTATTCAGAGCCATTTGCCCAGTGTGTAGACAGCTGTTTCCCTCAGAAACCATTGCAATTGTTAAAAGAATGGAAATACTTGTACTGTACAGTATATATGAGGGATATCATAGGTATGGTTCCTGAGTTAATAAAGCAAGTAACATCCCACCATGCTTTTGGCTCTTTTATGAACATGCAACACAGACCCAGTTGCCAGGTATTTTGGCCATCATGTCTATACGGTATATCACTTAGTTTGTGAGTGGTGACTTTTCGGGCATGTTTGGCATGTGTTACAGGTCTGTTTGGAAAACATCATCAGCTACTAGCACAGCCTGTGGATGCAAGTGCATACTCCCCAACTATGATATTGCATTGCCATGTTAGGCAAGACAGAAGCAGCATACCTCAAAACAAGCTCTTCTATTACACACACACTGCATTTGGCCATATTGGTTTATCATCAGTATCTATTTCCATGTGTTTTCCCATATACATTTTTTTACCCTGTACACATACCCAGTGACTCGCCTCCCATCTCTGGAGGAACTGCTATAGGCCTTGTACTATCTTGGCTTTACAGACGCCACATTAAATTCTGCAATAAATGTTCTGAGTTTCCACACATACGAACAATTTGTTAGAGAAAGCAAAATAATTGAAGAGATCACGTGACTAATTTGTAACTGTAGCTAAGCAATGATGCTACAATCCCAATTCATATATCTATCATACTGTGACCATAGCCAGGTCATATTGTTTACATAGACATCTCATTAAATGGTGGCACACACTTGCAGTCAAACTCCTCAACAATATTTCTATCAATGCCAGTTATATTACTATAGTGCCAGCCATAATATCTGATTCCTACAGTACTGTGTCCTACTAAAGTGTCCATTTCCCCTCTTTTACAAAATACATACAGTTATATATCACCAGTGCAAAATTTGAGATAGATAGATAGATAGATAGATAGATAGATAGATAGATAGATAGATAGATAGATAGATAGGTAATGATAGCAGCAGGTCGACAGTTATGACATGTCAACATGATTAGAATGTCGGCAAAATGTTTCTGGTGATCCAGTGGTGACTTGTTGGGCGGGTCCAACAACTCCACCGGTGTGTTCCGGGCTGTGCAGTGACATCAGGATGACTTCCGGCTGTGATGGAGTTGTTCCAGCATGAGTAATGCCCCTAACCCTCAACCAAAGTGTCTAACCCTCGCCTCACACAAACTTATCCAAACCCTCCCCCTCGTGCCTGACCCTAATCCTCTGGTCTTGCAGACTAACCCTAACCCTCCAGTCCTGCAGACTAACATTAAGCCTCCAGTCCTTTAGCCTAACTTTAACCTTCCAGCCCCCCAGCCTAACCCTAACCTTTCGGTCCTGTAGCTTAACTCTAACCATCCGGTCCTGCAGACTAACCCTAAACCTCTGCTCCCTGCAGAATGTTGACATTTGACATGTCCATGATGACATTTTGAATATCAATATAGTGACAGCAGGGTCTATTTATGAAGCAGTGAAAAGTGTGAGAGATGTAGACCAGTGTAGAAGTTGCCCATAGCAACCAATCAGATCCTACCTATGATTTTATAGACTGTACTTGATAAATGCTACTTGAAAGCTGATTGGTTGCTATGGGCAACTTCTCCACTGGTTCACTTCTCCACACTTTTCACCGCTTGATAAATAGACCCCTGCATCTCTCTGGTAACAAGCAGTGAAGTATCTATTCTTCAATGTGTTTTATTAGGAACATGAGCACTTACATTCAGGCCAAATCTGAAATCAAACACAAAATCTCATTCTCACAATATTCAAAGCATTGCCCAATACTTACTGACACTTGCCTGTCCATCTCCACTTACGTATATTATCACCAGTCTTAGAAGAGAAAAACAAATTACTCCCAGCGAAAGCGTTTTTATGAAGCTGTCGTTCCAAGCACTGATTGGTTTGTCTTGTCATGGATCCCAAAGGATATTGAGTGTTTTTCATGTGGTAGACAAGTGGTTAATTGGGCTCATAACTCCCATCGAGAGTCTTACAATAGGTAGTTAGTGACTTATGACCACAGAAGAAGTAACGATAGGGGAATGTGAGCTAGAGAATAGGACATTTCTAAATAAAAAAAAGATGCGTGTTCCAAACTTTTTGTTCTTTTTATGAATTATGCATTAATTGATTATAAACTTTTGTCTGTGCATAATAAACATTCAAGACCATTCACATGTTTAATTGTCATGCATCTTGACTTGTAGGAAGTATAATCAGAACTACTGCAGCACACCTTAGGAAGCCAAAATAATAGTCATATCCCCATGGGCATCTAGAGCAGCAGCAGAGCAGTTTTATCGCCCAGCACATTACGGCAATCTGATTCCACTTTGTGATCATCTTTCTATCTGAAGGGGGTCGGCTGTGCATGCTGTAGAGAATGTGCTCTAGCAGTGATAATGAGGATATGGAAGCAGCATTATCCACTTTAACAAGGACACGGGAAGTTCTCACAGCTCGTTAAAGTGAATCAACATGGCTCGCCTCACACTGCTTGCATTTCCTTAATCAAAGAATCAAAATCACAAACCCCTTCATTTTATTCTGCTTTATTTCATTATCTTACTCCACTGTATGTCTTTGTATGTTCCAATCCTAAAAAGAGCTTTGCTTCTCCCCAGAGATTCTCAAACACACGTAAAACCACATCAGCAGTAATATATATGTATATGATTCTCTCCAAGAACATTACATTGTGTTCACCTTTCCTCAGCATATTTGAAAGGTGGAAATCATATCCATTTTTGACCTTGCTCTTCTCTCGGGATTGTTTCAAGGTCACTCTAGGTCTTCAGCAGTTTGCTGGTAGCTTTATTCTTACATACTCTCCCCAGCTGCATGTCCATTTGCGTCTTGTTTCTTTACCCCTGGCTTTTAGTTAGATATAGATTTATGTGCCTGAAAAATATCCTCACTAGGGAACCATGCCAATTGCTTTTTCATTAAAATAACTAACACTGCTAGTCTATAAATCACTGTGCCTCATGTCATCTTTAAGTGCATTATTTTCTGTACATCTGGGATAATTATTAATTAATTGTTCTTGAGACTGACATTAGTTCCATAGTGTAAGTTGGCACTTGTTTGAAAAATACATAGAGGTTTTATAATGATTCACTAAGGTTTAAATTCATTTATAGACAATAGACAGCAACCCCCTTAAATATGTCCATTTAGAATAAACCTGAATTTGCCTAGTTTGAAAAGGCAAGAAATATGTTTGAATGCTGAAAATGGGATTGAGTTTCAGTCATACAGGGCACCATGTGCTTCATTAATAGTGGTACCTTTACCGTTTTTTTTATCTATTAGGGCTATAATCCTTAGAGGCATTTTTTCTGATAATTGTGACAAACCCCAAATATTCAGAATCCTTATTGCCAAAAAGCTCGGCATTAAAGATTATTTATTCACTTGAATGTATTGATAAAAGTTGCGGGGACACGGGCTCCGATTGGAGCATGTCCCAGTGATCATAGAAAAATATGGGGATCACTGCTGCAAGACTGGCGGACATAAAGCAGGAGAGTCCTCGTCTGGGAGAGTCCCGGAGGGGGCAAGTAGAAGGGACGTGTGAGGGGGCATGACACCGCAATCATGTCATGGTGGCCCTGCGCCCCACTGCACAATGACACAATTTGGGCATTATACAGCATGTTTGTTGGGTCATGGTAATGCAATTTAATGCAGATCGCGTCATCAAGCCAGTGGGCCACCCTCTTTTACTCCAAAAGTGAGCAGCATGCAGGAGGCTGACCTACTGTCTCAGGAGTCCAGGAGAGTTCCCCAAAACTCAGGAGTATCCATGATATTCCGGGAGTGTAGGTAAGTATGGCATACTGCAGCTTGCAGGAGCCCCTCACCAAAAGTACCAATGTTCTGTTGCACCCCATAGAGGTGCATAGGAAAATGAGTAGTGTTGAGGTACCTGAATTCTCGGGAATGTGCACAACAGAACATTGCATTGGCAGATCACTGAGAATTAAATTCCCTCCCCTAATGTTCTAATTTATTATATGTTAGTTAATGTAGATCACATCATCCCACAGCTGTTCTGTATGTATGTCATTTCATACCTTGTGATGTGAAAAAAAAATTGTCAGCAGATCAACACTTGTGAGTTAAATTAATAGAATTATGGGTTTCTCTAAATAGTAGAGACAGCCATGGAGTGCAGTGAATATAAATCTCCAGTAAGAAAATAACCAAAATTACATTTATTAAAAAATAAGATAACACAGTCACTGTAAAACACAATATTAGTAAAATAGTAAATAGGCTCCATGATGTCTGATAATATTGAATTCACTTACTGCTGCCACTGCAGTTGGTGAGAATATTGAGAGTTAATATTGCACAATTATTAAATATTTACCTAATATTTACCTAATAAATGTATACCTCCTTTTAATCACCGATGAATAAAGATATTATAATATAAATCTGATGCACATTGATCTCATCCAAGGCTCAAAGATGTGCACTACAGTATGTTAGTCCTAGAGGAATCCTGGTATTATCGATGGACAGCTCTGGCACTTTTCAGATTGATAAATTGCAGATAAAACTTTATAACAGGGACCGCTACTCTCCAAACAACCACTTAGCTGACAAAATCAATGTTGCCCACGGAACAAATACCAGTCTATTATGAATGTGAGTTTATTAATGGAAAATGCCCAGATATAGGACACAATGTTCAATATTAACAAGGCAGACCATTGTGAACCTGTGATCTGTTCTGCTATGCTGTGGTAATCTCCAGCTGCAGCTGTTAACACTGCTTAAGTGTTTAAATGGTCAGTTCGTTAAGATCTCAGCAGCATAACTAAGGGGAGCATGCTTGTAAGTGACAGTGCTCACTCCCAGTTCAGATGCGCTTTAGTAGTCACAGTCTATAGCTATCATGGTTGCCTGAAGATTATGCTCAGCCCATTCACCAGGACCACGGTGGCTGTCAGGAGAAGCTACTTATCCTGGAGACTCCCGTTTCAAAGATTTTCAGTCCAGACCTATAATGGGCAACAGGAGGTAATTTCAAATCAGAAGTAACTGGTCAAATAAGAAGAATTACTGACGCGTTTCTCCACTGTATAGTGTGGCAGTTTCTTCAATGTGAAAAACTTAATAGACAATTCATGAAATTCTTATTTATATTGCCGGCAAACTAATAGGAACTTCTTAATTATGTTAATCAATGTCCACACTTGTTGCCAGCATTGGAATCATCAATATATTGTGGCTGTAAACATTGTTTACAGCCACAATATATTGATGATTCCAATGCTTTTGCAGTGATAAGTACATATAACCAAACAGATAACTGCACTCTGAGGGCATTCTGGCTCTCAAGAAGGTCTGGTGGCCTAGTGAGTTAATACACCTTAGCAGTATTCAGAAGGTCATACATTCTAGACCAAACATGATCTATAGATATTAACGTAATATTATTAAATTATATTTTAGATGTTACAATATACACAGTAAAAAAATCTATATAAACATAACTAATAACTTAAGTAATGTGAGAAGAGTGAAAAGTGCTGGTGAACCATATACAGAAAGAGTTAGAATTGAGATGAGATAAAAAGAAAGATATAGACGTAGACTCTCCATCTCAAAAAAAGGAAAAGATCATTCATATATCTGCCATAGAGCACTCACCTCATAAGGACCTTCCCAGATGTACTGGTCCTCAAACAGTCGGTATATATCTATTAATTGGTCAATGTTAACTCTCAGTGTTCTCACCAACTGCAGTGGCAGGAGTAAGTGAATTCAATATTATCAGACATTCTGGAGCCCAGTCAATTTATATATAGTTGTTTTTTTAACATGTATGTGGCTGAGTTGTGGTTTGTTTTTGTTTTTGTTTTTTAAGAAATGTGATTTGCTTATTTTTTTATTTGAGATTTATATTCAGTGCACTCCTTGGCTACCTTTTTGAATATTACAGAATATAATCTTGCAGGAGCAGCACATTTTGTAAGGGGGATTACGATTTATCATATATATATATATATATATATATATATATATATAAAAGAGAGAGACAAGGGCATACTTGTGAGTATAATCGTACAGAAACTTTTACTAAAAAGTGTAGCTCACTTACATCATAGAGCATAATAGCCAGCGTGATGCCGAACAGCAGGGACCGAGGGTTTCTATCGATACCTCCGGAAATATCAATGTCCTCCCGGACCAAGTCTCGGGTACTGGCCTAGAGGGCCCAGGCGTGGCCTAGAGGACGTGGACATAGTGACGTAAGCTGCTTATTTTACCAGTACCCGAGACTTGGTCCGGCATTTGCAAAGCATCGTGCTGCGCTAACGGGAGACCGGAAGGACATTGATATTTCCAGAGGTATCGATAGAAACCCCCGGTTCTTGCTGTTTGGCATCACACTGGCTGTTATGCTCTTTGATGTAAGTGAGCTACACTTTATGTATGTATGTATGTATATATATATATATATATATATATATATTAATATTAAATTAATATGCGCCCAAATTTATCTCTTGATAAGGATGATATAGGGTTGAGTTAAATGAATATCTAATCATAACACAGGCTGCACTATTCCTCTATCAGGGGTATATTTAATAAGGTACCGTTTTTCAGAAGTGGAGATGTTGCCCATAGCAACTAATCAGATTCTACTTATCATTTATCTAGTAACTTCTAGAAGATAATAGCTAGAATCTGATTGATTGCTATGAGCAACTATTCCACTTCTAAAAACCTGCACTTTAATAAATGTACCCCAAGGTGCGTACACACTAGACGATATGCTCCCTGAGCGATATCGTCTAGTGTATCCCTGGCAGGGTGTGCTCAATGTCGTTCATGACATTGAGCACACCCACTGAACAATATCATTAACGATAACGTTCAGCGACGGGCTCTCTCCCCCATTCCCCAACATGCAGCAACCTGACAATATCGTCAGGTTGGCCTGCATGTTTGCCAGATGAACGATAAAGACGAACGACCTGCGGAAACGCGCATGGTCGTTATCGTTGATCGTTTTGGGGCCAAAACTGTATGATATTTTGGACGACTTAACGATATCATTATCATTCCGTCGGCCAAAATATCGCCCAGTGTGTACGCACCTTTAGACTTTAAACTAGTCATCTGTACTTCTTTTGCAACAATGAAAGATTTTGGAACTCAATCTTTTAAACACATCGGGTTGTACATCATTATGTCAATCCTTTTATGTTTGATGTTTTGAGAATAGTGTCCAGCAACCACTATTATTGGCTGTATATTGCTTTTCTACCTACATACTTTGAGAACATATTTAAACTGCTAAAATAAAATATTTTGACAAATGAATTTTGTGATGCAATGATCATCGTCAATGGCAGCACCATTTTGGTGTGGACATATAAACAGACAGTCATACTTTTATAGTGTTCTCCTTGTGTAACACTGAATTAATGTAATAAATGATCAAACTATGAATGGCATCATTAGGGACACTTTTTAAGGCAAATAAATCAATGTCCTTTTAAATGGTGTATGATAAAATTATGGGGGGGTTTTCTCATTGGTGTTTGTTTTTTATTATTATAATTGTTATTATTATTAACAGTTTCACAGGAGATTCAAAGCAAGCCTCCAGCACACGTTATGTGGAGACCCAGTCTATGCAGATTGGAGCATCTTATATGATACAATTCAATTTAGTGATGGGATGTGGTGAGAGGTTCACGCCGCATATGGACAATCAAGTGAAGTTGGAGTACTCAACTAACCATGGTCTCACATGGCACTTAGTGCAAGAGGTAAGGCCTAAGAAAATAGAACTACGGCTCAGAAAAGTACAATTTAAATCCAACCTGAAATGTTACAGAAAAAGAAAATGAATTAGCTCACTCTCAATATATAAAAGTATTCAATTATATTACATTGTGCTGCCAATAATTAAGTAAATATTACAAATAGAGCATGCAAAATGTAGTTAAACTGAATAATGTAAATTGAATGAAATAAAATAAAAAAATAAATAAATTAAAAAAGGGGAAAAAAAGGGGAGGGGGAGAGGAAAAATAAAGCAAATGGGGTAAAAATATGAAAAAGTAGATTCAAATGTTTTAGCTGATACCATATATGGTTTAACTACGGACAAGGTATGCGCCACTGGGAAGTGGCAGCCTGAGGTGTCGGCAGATGCCCGGTCTGGCTTTGAAGTTAGACTGACAGACTGTCTGGGCCCCAGAGCTGCCAGCAGAAATTGTGGGGTACAGTACAAATTAAACACACAGGGCCTCTGTTCAGTGCTCGGAACCCACCCTGGTCCAGACCTCATAACCCCCACCCTTGCAAACCCCCATTCCCTTTTCCCCATCCAACCTTAACCCCTACCCCTTACATAGTTTCGCTTTCAATAAGGTCATCGACACATATGATCAGATCAGAGTGCTCCTGATCTTTTTAGGTTAGGGGTTCCTTCAGTCATAAAATCAGCCAGAGAAAAATAAAACTATCTCCTTAGTTTAGGGACTCAGGGGTAGATATACTAAGCTTTGGAGAAAGATAAAATGGTCAGACATAAAGGGGTCTATGTACTAAGCCTTGGACAAATATAAAGTACCAACCAATCAGCTCCTGTCATTTTCCAAACACGGGTCTATATACTAAGCCATGGAGAGAGATAAAGAGGATGGAGATAAAGGTCTTTGGGGGAGATGTATTAAGCTATGGTGAGTGATAAAGTGGAGAGAGAAAAAGTACCAACCAATCAGCTCCCAACTGTCACTTTACAGGCTGTGTTTGAAAAATGACAGGAGCTGATTGCTTAGTACTCTATCTCTGTCCATTTTACCTCTCTCTAAGTCTTAGTAATCTCCCCCTGGGGGATGATTCTGACTTGGGAATAAAGCAAACAAGAGCAAATAACTGTGGGCCCAGAGGCGTATTAAGAAAGGAGGGGGCCCGTGTGCATTCCCCGTCCGGGGCCCCATCCTTTCTCAACGACGACCTGCCATACACTGACAGCAGCAGTACACTCTGGGCACTAGTTTGTGCCCAGAGTCTACTGCGCATGCGCAGGTCACAGGGAAAATGGTGTGGGCACCATTTTCCGGCGATTTCCTTACTGCGCATATGCGAAACACCAGGAAAATGGCCGTGGGACTTCAGAGGGGTATGTATTAAAATATGGGTGCAGAGTGTGCAATGTGGGCCCCCCCCTGGACCCAGGGGCCCGTGTGCACCACACACCCTGCACCCATTATAAATAAGCCCGTGTGTGGGCCTGAATCAGAGATGTATGTAAATGGTTTATTTACATCTCTGATTTTTGTGGGTCTGCGCATGAGCAGAACGAGTCCTGTGTGTTAGCATGCAGTGCCCCAAAACCGCAGCATATTTGATATGCTGTGTCTGTAAAGGGGCGGGGAGAAGGTATCGCCAGACTGTGTTCTGTTTTCTGGGAGTGCCAAGGCCAGGGTCTGCATCGGAGGACGCAGATTTCCTGGACATGCAAGCATCAGGAGGCGGCCAGTCAGCTTCGGCTTAATTAGATTGCTGATGCTACAAACATTGCGACTGATGGTTGTGATGTTGAGTTAATTCTGCGTCTTCAGGCGGAGCACTCTGATCTTTGATGCTGGATTGAGGTGTCTTCTACCTACAGACGCCATTAGCATATTTTAACACAGTAGCTGTGTTCAAATACCAAGCATGGACATCTGTGCATTTGTTTAACATGCTTTTACTGTCATGTAACTTGGCTATATTTAGTATGTTTGTTATTTATTTATTTTCTATTTTGCTCCACTTCAGTGATTATCCCAGGGGATAAGAGTAGATACAAGGTCCTGCATTTAGTGTAGTTGGTTAATTTAGAAATATTTTCATAAACATACACTTGGAGCTCCTGTCCCTGAATAAGTTTTATAATACATGCCAGCGATACATAATTTCTTATTGCCGCAATAAGGAATTATAAGCCACATATCAAGTGTAAAACTGTATACAACAGTGAAGATGGTTCCCATTGTAAATTCTCCGTATATGTATTTATCTGTAATAAATATTTTTCAAAGTAAAGCCTGGACTACACAAATATAACACATACCTCATAGGTACGTCTCCTAGGTCCCCCCAGAACTGAGCATGCACTACACTACACTCAGGGGTCTATTTACTAAGCAGTGTTAGGAGAAAGTGAAAAGTGATAAGAAAGTGATAAGGTGCCAGCCAATCAGATCCCAACTGCCATCTCACAGGCTGTGTTTGAAAAATGACAGTTGGGAGCTGATTGGCTGGCACCTTATCACTTTTCACTCTGTCTCCTAACACTGCTTAGTAAATAGACCCCTAAGTCTGACAGTGTCAGGGGAGCCATCATGATCATGCAGCCCTGCAAAACCAAACACATCACACTGCTCAATGCCACTGTACAGGGCTCGCAGCAGAGCTTCTTACAGACTGTGGGCCTGATTCAGACCCACTCGCGAGCGGCTGTCCGCTCGCAAGTGGGTCGATGTTATGGACTGAGCATGCGCACGACGGAGGGAGCTCCGTCGTGCGCATGCGCCAGACGCGACGAGCGAAGGAAAGTCTTTCGCTCGTTGTGTCCGATCAAAGGGGGCGTGCTGTCAATGTTGATTGACAGCACGCCCCCTTTGGTGGGCGTGCCGGGGGCGTGCCTCCCTGACGGGGGCGTTCCCACAGGAACGCCTCCTGTCACAAGCCGGCCCACTGACATCAGTGGGAGTGATTTTGGCTCTGATAGAGCCAAAATCACTCCGGAGCTTGCGGTTGAAAACATCAACCGCAGGCTCCGGCTCGCAAATTCGATGGTCGCGATGGTCTCGACCATCGCGACCATCACAATGCACGCTCGTATAGCCTGTGGGTGGTGACCCACAGCTATACGAGCGTCCAGGAGGACGCTCCATGAAAATGGAGCCCGGCCCTCATTCAGAGCGTGCGCTCTGCTCAGAGCGTACGGCTCTGAATGAGGGCCTGTGACTGTCGTTCTGACACTGAGCCACCCCTGGACACCGGCGGATCCAGGGGGGTGATAAGGGCGATCGCCCCCCGAACACAGCCCTGATTCCCAAAAGTCCTGAATGGTTGTTTACACCAGTCACGACTAGTGTTCTGTCAGCCGGCTTAGACTCTCTGACTTCTCTAGTCCTGGCTGGCAGGAACGCGGGCACACGGCTCAGTTAATCTCTTCCGTGGCTCAGCTGGCTCCCCTGTCCTCCTTTGCGCATACGCAAGGTCAGCACTACTTGCAGGTAGGCAGTGGCTGGCTTATCTGAGGTTTCTTTCTAACGCACCAGATCCTTCCATGAGAGAACGGGTGATCTGTGCGCAAAGTTCACAGACAGCCGCATGTGAAAGCTGGGGCAGAGCGGGTTTCCTAACATCTAACTACTGGGACTTGCTCTCACTGCCTGTGCCCTGTAAATAGGAGCAGAGGCTGTTGACCAAAAGGCAAATCAAAAAAATAAAGCTAACAAAGGAGCTGGACACATAGTGCCTCACTCCACAGGCGCTAGGAAAGAACTTAGGCCCTCATTCAGAGCCGTACGCTCTGAGCAGAGCGCAGGCTCTGAATGAGGTCCGGGCTCCATTTTCATGGAGCGTCCTCCCGGACGCTCGTATAGCTGTGGGTCACCACCCACAGGCTATACGAGCGTGCTTTGTGATGGCCGCGATGGTCGAGACCATCGCGACCATCGAAATTGCGAGCCGGAGCCTGCGGTTGAGGTTTTCAACCGCAAGCTCCGGAGTGATTTTGGCTCTATCAGAGCCAAAATCACTCCCACTGACATCACTAGTGATGTCAGTGGGCCGGCTTCTGACGGGAGGCGTTCCCGTGGGAACGCCCCCGTCAGGGAGGCACGCCCACCAAAGGGGGCGTGCTGTCAATCAACATTGACAGCACGCCCCCTTTGATAGGACACAACGAGCGAAGGACTATCCTTCGCTCGTCGCGTCTGGCGCATGCGCATGACGGAGCTCCCTCCGTCGTGCGCATGCTCAGTCCATAACATCGACCCACTTGCGAGCGGACAGCCGCTCGCGAGTGGGTCTGAATCAGGCCCTTAGGCTTCAGAAAAGTGGGGGTGGGTTAAGTGGCAGACGGAGCCAGAATAATTCTCTAGTGCCTGCACCTGTGGCCCAGCCCACCTAACCCAGCGTCAGCTTAGCAGTATGAAGTCCTCCAGATCGGATGATGAGGAAACCTGGGCTGTGTGGGTTGGGCTGGCTGACAGACACTGTGGTCGAGTCTTCTCTTTTCTGAAGAGTGCTGGTAGTCTTTGTGGAGCATATCAGGGGGGTTGGGGGAGGAAGGGGTGTACACATATGGGGCTGGGGGGAAGCCTTTATACTTCAAATTATTATTGGGGGGGGTCCAGGGGTGTCTGGTGCAAATGTGGGTCTGGGGGGTCCCAGCTTGCTCTGTGGGGAATATTATTGTTCAGGGGGTCTGGTCAGGGTGCATATGTTGGGCTGGGAGGAGCCTTTGGGAGGGGCAGAACTGTAAGTAGAGAGAGGATGAGCCAGTGTTAATTCTTAAACAGCCCCCCTAACAGTAAAGTCTAGATCCGCCACTGCCCCTGGACACCAAACCTGATCGCATCCCTCACAGAAAGGGGTGGGGCTTTGAAGCAGTGGGACCACTGGGGAAATACCAGCTAGTCCGACCCTGCGCATGTGTGGTACAGAAGTTGTTTAAGATCTCAAATTTGCTTTCCTATATTATTTTCCACAGGTGTGCACTTTTCCAACTTCTGTTTTCAGTAAAATAGATTATGTTTGCATTGGTATATCAACTGATCATATGCTATTACATTGCTGTTTTTATCACACAATTGTGTGTGATCTATAATATAGAATGTAAGTATGTTACAAATTATGGTTATATCCCAATTTGCCTGATAATAATCTATAGAAGGTGCTATGTATTCTATTCTCCTGTTATAAAGGTAATAGTTTAGGATTGTAAAGGTTTTAAAACATAGTAAAATAAGCCTTACATGACAATAGACACAGCCTCAGCTACAATGGGCTTAATTCTTCCTGGCTCTATAGCTAGTTTTCTTCCTGGCACTTACACCTTCACACAGTTCACCATTTATATTTACCGTACAACTGAGCAACTACTGTACTGTATATGAAAGCAGCAGTGATAATTACTTGCATGGACATCTGTGCATATGTTTAACATGATTTTACTGTCATGTAACTTGGCAACATTTAGTATGTTTGTTATTTATTTATTTTCCATTTTGCTCGACTTCAGTGATTATCCCAGGGGATAAGAGTAGATACAAAGTCCTGCATTTAGGGTAGTTGGTTAATTTACAACAATTTTCATAAACATACATTTGAAACCTTAGACCGTCCCTGGAAATGAGATAAGATAGTCTGTAACATTGTATATAAGCTCTGTAATGGCAGCTATACAAATAGTGCAAACTTATAGACAGAATTTTACATTTATTAGCCATGTCCCTTGTAGAAAGTACATCAATCATGGCCAAGGGCTTCATCAAGGGACTATTTGATATAAAATATAGGATGAAGCAGTGTTCAGACTTCTTACAAATACCCCAAATTTGCATTTAGTGTTGAGTTTACCTCTGTACATCAAAAGTTGTAATCCGTTCAAACATATCTGATATGCAAATGTGTGTATCATGTTATTGTATGATTCATTCAGTGAACTTACTGGTAGACCTCTGATTATCTTGTAAATACAGTTGCAGTGAAGCTTTTTAGTGGTAGGGTCTCCTGACAGAGGAAAGGAATACAGTATGTTTGTTCCCATTGTGCAGTGTTATCTCAAATTGGTCCTGATGACTGAGTGCTGAGCAGAAAGCCTGCCACTTAATTACTATTGCCACACCACCAGGTGTTTTCTCGATAAAAGGATAATAATGAACCTAAATTACTTTTTGGGAGCAATTTGATCAGCAAACAAAAAATTTCAGCAAGAGCGGTTTTGATGTTGCTTACATCTTAATAATGGTTCACACTCATTAAGCGACATATAATTATTGAAAATATTTGGATGGCAGCATTAAGAGCTAAGAGCTGTGTTTATTCTCTTTGTGGCAAGCTCTGCCCTTGGAGTACAGTCCCTTGTGAATCCTAGTGGTAAGAAATGATGCATATGATTTGACATGATCAGAAAGAAACTGTGCTGAATTGTTTGGTGTCCTCATAGACAGGCTATATAACAAACATCAGAGCTTTTCCTTGCAAAATAGGTAATAAAAGATGCAGGTGTGGTTTTTTAGAATTATTTACCATAGATATGAATAACATTCACCAGATTAAAAGTCAAATTTAAATTGTATTTCCGTAAAAAAAAAAAAAAAAACTGCTACCTGTCTGTTGAGTGTATGTAACAAAGCGCCCTATGCATTCAGATATAATGCACCCAAATTACACTCTGTGCAACTATGCAGCTGTTTCTTCAATGTACAGCTTGTATTTATTATATATTTCTCTATTTAATGTACTGTGTCAAATAAAGACACAAATGTAAAATGCTTGTTTTAAAACATGCACTCTATATGTGTTAACAACCTGGTTAATATCTAGCTAAAGGGAAAGTAGAGCCAATATTTGACATATAAATTATAACAAAGAGTATTGATGAGCTGAATAATAATCATAAAATAACTGGTGTTTACACTAAATATGTCCACCGAGTGCAGGTGAAAAGTTTCTAGGTGCCCAGCCCAAGTTGTTTTTCTTGACAGATTATGGAGAGCTCTGTCAACCCAGGTAATGCACTATCTCTGGTGTCCTTGGTTGGAAGAGATTTTGCTTTTAGTGTCATCTTCCACAAGTCAACATCACTGTGTAAGACACTCATAGGCAAGGAATTAGGACAGGCCAGCTTACCGTGACCACCTTAACCTAAAGCAGGACTCACAACCTAAGGCCCATATTGATTGTGTTGGTGCTACCAAAAAGAGTCATATGGGGGAAAAATTGCATTGCAGAAAGGGGCCTGTCCCATGGTAGAACCAAGGCACCAGTTGTGGGATTGATAGAAATATAAGATTTACATTTATACTGTTTTATATATTTCACTGTAGTGATATATTGATGAAAATATTTACTGATTCATTGATTATTATATCAGTTCTTAGATGCTATTTCTTTTATGTATATGCTACAAATATGTTGTTATTAATGTTAATATTAATTGTGTTTGTGTAATCTTTATAAGGTTGTACACAATTAATATGCTTCAATAAAGAAATATATATAAAAAAAAAAAAAAGAAATATAATATTTTCCTAGAAGTACTGTATTAACAGACCGTACTGCGGAAAATGCCTATAAACTGAGAGATGGATTTAGACCTGTGGGGTTTTTTGCACTTATCACAGTAAGACGTCACAATATCAGCCCAGCTCACTCCTTGTCTGTTTTTTTCCAAAGGAAGGGGAGGAGAGAGAGGGGGAGAAGAGAGGGGGAGATAGATAACAGGAGGTGAGAGCTGGGAGCGGGCACCGTGCTGGTTGCATACATCACACCAGACATCAGTCATGCTGCTGTTGTTGATAGAGATGAGACCAGCACTGAGACCTGGGATGGCAGTGTGATGGGTGACGGGTCAGTGACCCGGGGTCACAGTGGGGTTGGTTATAGCGTAGTCTGCAACTGCCACCAGTGCCATGTAAAATAAGAACGTCCTCGTTGAGAGACATGCTTAAATGTTTATTAGGTGGCTCAGCAGTGCCCTAGGCAACTGCCTAAAGCTGCATAATGATAGCGCATGCCCTGTGTCCACCATGCACTCCACCAGGTAGCTGTGTTAAGTGGGATTTTTTCCTCTTACTAAGGGGCCTACTTATCAAATAATAATTGCAGGATATCCCCAGAAAACCACTGTTTGGGGGGGGGGAGAAGGGGGTCATGCAAATATTAAGTATTCCTCCCAATGTACCATGGAGAAACAGCAGCAGATATCTCCATATCTGCCGCAAACCCTCCATTTCTGACAGCAGCCACAGTCCCCATTTTCTATGAGGGCTACAAAGCTGTCAGATTGATTAAGCTCCAGAATGCAAAGCATTCTGTATCTTGGGCCTGGCAGCTACTGTAACACCATCTTTAGTGAGTATGACTAATAGCATGTCAGATTTGTTGGACAGAAATGCACATTGTGATTGTTGATTCATACACTGGGGGTAGGACAGTGATTCACAATCACTGTAATGCCCGTAGAATCAGCTTTGTATCTATCAGGACACATAGGTGGCGATTCGATCAGGTGAGAGCTGAGATTATAAACTGCAAGCAGAAGTCAGCCTCTGCGACAAATCCCAGGAATCCACTGGAAACCAGTTTGGCAGCACTTGCAGATCAGCCCCTTAATGGGGAGAAACTTCAGCTGTTACCGGAGCTGCTGTGGAAAGTTAACACTGAATAGTGTACTTGCATGGTTTATTTGGGGGATTTTAGTGGTCCTTCAAGTTCACAGGCACAATTAGAGTAGGAAAAAACAGGGATATGATTGAAACATGAACGTTCATTAAGGATTTCAGGTTTTGAAGGGTTTTTTTATTATTAGAAAAGTTAAGAAATCTTATTTTATTGCAGCAGGAGTAGTAGCGTATTCTTACACGCACGGGTAAGAATACACTGTCAGGGACAGTTCTGAAGATCCCTATCCTGGTGAAAACGTTTAGCAAGTAGCCTGTAAGCTACAATGATGTTAGCTATTAGGAGGGTCACACTCACAAAATCTTGCTTTTCGGAGCTTGTTAAATTGGAGAACACCGCAGATTTTATTTAAAATAAATTGGGACTGAAGTAAATGCGGTCAGTTTTTGGTAAATAGCAGTGATACAGAAATCATGTTGAAATAGTGGTGTATGCATGATTTTTGGGAGTGATGCATTTAATACATAGATCCCTTAGTGTGAATGTGTAAGTAAATATGTTTATATGTTTATGGAAAACCAATATCCATCTTTTTTTCTGCAAACTAACTGGTCATTGCCAGTTCTCAGATTACAACGTCCTGACAATGGTACAAATGATAATAATTATTGATAAATAATGGGCAGAATAGTAAGTAAGGAGCTGATGGATGGATGGATGTGGTGCCACTAGCACATCTATTAACTGTGTACATACATCCCTACTGAACATTAAATGTAATTAATTAACATGTTTGAAAAATAGAATACTATCCTACTTATCTTTGGATTTAACTGAATCAGTGAAAGGATGTCTTATATTTGACTAGTCAAACATGACGGTTTTCAAAAGTTTTTCTGAACTTTTCAGGCCCTCTTTAGGGTAAGAGACATCTCTCAGTAACATTTACATTCTTAGCCTCCTTATTCTCAAGATTTCTTTTGCTTAGTTATGTATATTACTTAATAATATATTGTTGTCATGTTCTTTAAGAAAGCATCTTAATTAATGTACACTTAAATCATTGTGTTTGTTAGGAATGTCTACCAAGTATGCCTAGCTGCCAGGAATTCACCTCGGCAAGTATCTATCATTCAAGTGAGTTTACTCACTGGCGAAGGATCACATTACCACTACCACAGAAGACCTGGTAAGACAGCGACCAGAGACATTACTACAAAATCAAGTTGTATATTTTGTGTCCCTTCCTACTTTCTTCACTTTAGCCTTCCTGACCCAATTCATTTTGTCTCAATATCCTTACAATTTACCTTTCTTCAGGGCCGTAACTAGGGTAGTGGGACCAGTGGTATGGCACAGGGCACCGCAGGGCAGTGGGCACTCTTTGGACTTGTCCATTTTCTGTTTATTATCATTCTCACTTGTAGATTCCTCTTATTTTATCCCCAGCATCTCCTGGCCTCCCCTATATCTTCCCTGGCCTTTCTCCATGAGGCCATGGCCCTTTTTTTGGGTTGTTTAATTGTTATTTAAAAAATAGGGGGGGCGCCAATGCTCTTTCTGGCAAAGGGGATCAAAAAGTCCAGTTACGGCTCTGCCTTGCTTTACACTTAAGTATTCCACTCTACAGTCAGATCACGACACTTCTGTTTAACTTACCACAACCTCATTCATAAGAACTTTTATTCACAGCTTTTTGTGACCCTCCAATTAATTTTCTTGCCTACCGCGCTCCATCAATAAATTGCTCTGGTGTCTTCCTTACAAACCACCAACCTAAATTAATTTTCTTAGATTACTACTCAATAATTGTCCTCCGCTTCCCATCAATTCTTCTACCTTACCCCAACTTAATGGAATCCTCTGCTGGATAGCTAAATTACATGCTTCATAGAGATCAGGACAATTAATTCCACTATAGAGCAGTTCATAAAAACAGAAATTATACTGTAATTCCTTCTTCTAACAATACAACATCTGTAATAAAGATATTTTCCAAAGATATGTTTTTCTTTTTATCATTGCGACCCCAGAAATGATGGAAGCCTCTTGTTTGAACATGGAATTACATTGAACACCATTTAGAAATGTATAGAAGCTAAAGTTACCAGGCAATTTGTCAATTGTTCCTTGTTTAATATACACTATATAGTCACAAAACTATATTTAACTATTTAATGCGAGAAAGATTCAGTCTGCATATAACACTCCAGGTGCTCTTGAAAACTATAAGTTGGCTCACTTAAAAGCAAAATGAAAAATCAAGGTGCAAACACTACCCAGGTAAAAGTGAAGTGTGTACTGGTAGCTGAGAGGTAGTTCAGCCACGGACTTTATCGAACATTTATAGGTGTGTCTCTAAAATTATGTTTAAGATTTACCTAAATGAGAACTACACTGAATCCATGTTTTTGTGTTCAGGGCTGAACAATACAACATTCTAGTCCATGTCATAGGTTAGCGTGTAACATGCTCTCAGTGAAATGTAATAGCCTGCGTGACACAGGCATCGGCACAATTCCAGCAAGTCAGCCTGAAGTTTTAAAGTGGCAATCATTTAAATGGTGGTTTTAAAGCGCCAATGCCTGCATCTCACAGGCTCTTACATTTCCACCTATAGGGCTGGCTGGGAGCAAAAATCAAAGCAAAAAAGAGCAAGTATCTGTGTACCTAGGTAAAACCAATCTGCACTGCAGGTGGGACAGATGTCAAATGTGCAGAGAGATTTATATATGAGAGGGTGTGTCCAAACTAAAATCGAAATTCTAGTGTAAAAATAAAACTATCCAACATTTGTGGGCTATAGGCCTTAGCGTGCACTGCTGGACACAAATTCCAGATGATCAGGAATCTGCGCAGGTGCATGACCTGTTCTGCGCATGTGCAGTACGGTTCTGCGATCCCGTATGAAGACTGGCAGCAGAATGTCATTGATTGATACCCTACTGCCGTTTGTGGGCGGGGAGGGGGCGTGCCGCCGCCGTTGGGGGTAGGGAAGATGCCAGGATCTCCGTCGACTGACGGAGATTTCCTGGTTTCTTCCCCTCATCTGCAGCGGCTGGCTGTGTGACCCTATGAGACACCTTAGCCTGCCGATGTCCCGCAAAGTATGCAATGCTGCGTTGGACAACGCAGCTCAGATACGTAATGCAGCAGGAGGCGTGATGCCTTCTGCTGCATCACCATATATGCATAGACAGAATTGCAAGCAGCTTTGCAATTCCATATGAAGCTGGATCAGGCCCTATGTGCAAAAGCACCCAGTATATACCCTGCATGCAAAATAAATAAATTGTATTTACACCCCTCGCAGTGCAACATGGTTTGTTGCAGATACAAAGTTAATTGCTTTTATTTCTTTGCTCCCAACTCAGAATCAGCCCCAGACAGATAACAGTGTTTGGGTACCATTTTCATTTGAGTACAAACAAGCTAAGCTGACTCTATGATCAGCATGGGCAAGTGCAGGATGTTCTTGGGGCTGGCACTATCTTCACATTTTATTTAACAAAAGCTGCAAAGTTATTCTCTAAACATTATCATAGCAGACATATAAGGCCTGATTCTGAGTCAGACCACTACAGTGACTGTTTTTCCGTCCCCAGCCATTACCGTCATCATTGGTATCAGCACTTACACCAGACCAATGCTGTTGTACATCTGACTTCCCAGTTATTATTTCTTTTTGTTTTCCTTTGGGTGGTTCCAGGTACTCATTCTCCCTCCCATAAAGTGTCATTTTATTGCACTTTTTTTTTTTGGATGATTGAACTGACCGTAACCCTTGATGGTCCTCAACATTTTTATAGTATTAGAATAAAAAGATGATCCACCTGTGTTTCAACATAGATTCTCACTGTTTTTTTTGTATTTTTTTGCAATATATGTTTATTATTTTTGTCAAAACAAAATTCAAAATAATCGAAAACATTACATCAGAATGCAGTATAAAAATCACGCACAACATAGACTGATCATTCAAATACATTCAAAACATAACTGTATACAAATGTTATCCAGTCCAATATGAAAAAGAGAAGAGAAAAAATAAAATATATAGATTCCCACTGTTTAGTCATATACACAACAAATCATTTACTGTATAACTCCAGTAATAACCGAAAATAACTAAACCCACTATGGGACAATAGGGAGTATTTGCACCTAAAAGAGAGACTGTGGACAATAACAGCAGAACAGTTGCTAGGTAAGATACATTTTGCATTATCAAACATATCATATTAATGCATACACCTTTCGTTTTGTATACAGTAGAAATGGTTAAATTGTGACTCTTACATTCTAAAAAAAATCAGACATTTTCTTAGAGAGATTACATGTTACAGAACTGATCTCTAATGGTCTCTAATGGTTGCAATGTAAATGAATTCGCTCTCATATGAACGTTACGGGAACAACTAGGAATGATGTATAACATCTGTCACCTTCCGAATTTACAACGAAGTCATCCCCTACTGGAAAGTTGAGCACTTCTATATTATGATAGAGGCCAGGATATTTCTGTGCTGCTGCTTCTAATTTGTATAAAGAAAAATTGCATATATAGCAAACCAATATTTACATACTGCAATGCATTATAGTTGAATAGTACATGCAAACTAGTAATTACAATTAAGAGAAAAAATGAAAATATTTGTTATATAATGCCTTTTACTTCTAGTAGAACGGTATAATATTGTGTCTTTCTTATGTTTAAGGTCTAGTGCAACTCGTTTCCGCTGGAGCCAGCGTTATTACACATCAGAAGATGAATGGGCTTTGGACAATATTTACATTGGACAGCAATGCCTTAATATGTGTAGTGGACATGGCTGGTGTGACCATGGAATATGCAGGTAATCATGGCTGCCAAATGTTACTGTTAAGCTGTCCATACATATAGCATTTTGGATGACTAATGTGATCATTTTATGCTTATACTGTAGACTCCAAGTACTTGGTAATGCCAGGAAAAATCTGGTTGGCCATTTGCTGCCATCTGCCAGTGTCTGGGTCCGTGCATGGGCCACTGATGTCTCGTTTTTTTTCCAACCCTTCCAACTATAAACTCACTTTTTAAATAAATTCCATTTGTTTATATTTAGTTTGTGAGTTATTTCACTAAAATATTAAAGTAATTGTGTAATACAATAGGTAACCTGTTTTTAAACTGTTTTGTTAAACTTGTCTGTGTCTAAATACCAGATAAAATGTTACAAGTTCCCAATTACCTGGAGTAAAACCACATAGTAGACTTATTTTATTGTGAACCTGCAGGTGTGATTCTGGATACCAGGGTTCTCAGTGTCTCCCTGGAAATTCACTTCCATCCACTGTAATGTCTGACTTTGAAGGACTGAACGGCTGGGAAACAGACTGGCAGGAGGTGATTGGAGGAGAAATTGTAAAACCGGAACAAGGCTGTGGTATCATTTCATCGGGGTCATCTCTATATTTTTCCAAGGTACAGTATGTTTTTTTTCCTACAAGAAAAGCAAACAAAAAGTGACTACAGCTTTTTAGTATACTATAATTTATGTACTTTACCTAATTACTGTAATATCATTATACATTTGAGAAATTGGCACATAGTTCATTTAGAATATACAAACTCTGATAATCATTTAAAACTAAGCTCCCAAAATATTTAAAAGGTAAGATGTATTACTATAGAAAATATTTTCTCTGCTGATATACAGCTGTAAGTATTGTTGCATACAGAGTTGTATTTATGTTAGTTTACATAGCATAAAATAGGCAAATTGGCCCTACATATGCCCAGACATCTGTCAGCACGTCTATGCTCGTAGGTGCACATATGTGTGATTTGGACTTGTATAGCAGTTTATAGCAGAATAAGTGCATGTCAGTATTAGTTTGTCACAGTAATAATCTGTCATAGACACAATACATACCGTGGATGTGTAAGTACAATAGGAGTAAGGTGCACAGCTGGTAGTGGAATAAGTACACATAACTTAGTGTATGTTTGTTGCAATGAATATCTGTAAGGGACACAAAACAACGTACACTCCATAGTCAAATGTACACATACTGTATGTTATTATTACATTAATGCACAAAATGCATCAGTATTATGAATTGGTCGCAATAGCTGACAGGCTGCGCTTTATAGGCTGAGATTTATATAGAGGGTCAGGTGTAACGAAACACATGCAAAGCGCACACAACAAGTACAGTATATAAATGGTACAGATGGGATGGACTAGCCATCAATTGTTTAACGATACTAGCTTTTCTTCCTGTATTTCACAGTACGTACAGTATACTGTCATGATCAATTCTGATCTGTCAACTGGGTAGATGTTTAACGCAGGCACAGTACAATTTCCGAAATACACTATATGCCGATAACTTGTATTACACTGTACTGTATCTCAGTATGTGGCAGCCCACCATGGCATGTTTTTCAAAGTGTCCATGGCACACTACATCTCACGCCCTATTTGGTCTAAAAATGCTAGGTCAATGAGAACACATCTTTACTTTTTCCATATCCAAAATTTCTTCAGTTTTTAATAAAATAAACCAATTGCCTTTTCAGAATAAAAAGATTAATTATGTAGCACCAAAAAAAAAATATTAATAATAATGAAAATTCAAATAACCCAAATGGAAAGTATATATATACTAAATTGGTTACTTTATTCTAGGTACATAAATAATTATATATGTAATATGTATTGCAAAGTAATAGAAATAAGGACATAAAGTTTCAGAAGAGTTGTATGAATGTGGCAAATTGTGGTATTTTATACAAGGCATAGAGCTCAAAAATGTAATTTATTCTGATATATAAATGTTACCACAGAACACTGACATAATGACGTCACTAGTACTGCCTGCTCATAGAGATAAAACCACTACACATGTGGTACACTATTTCTAGGAATATAGCCGATTGATATACAACATTTATTCTGTATTCACTTTGTGCTTATTCTGTATATTCTTAACCTATGGTGATTGGGTTTTATCCCAAGCACACATATGTCCTACACACATATTATATGTTATGAACATCTCATGATGCAGAATTGGAATAATTTAGAAAAGAAAAAACCTGCACATATGCGGAGTCAGACTTATTTCAAGAAATGCACGGCTCCAAATCAGCAGAATATGCACGCGGTTTGCGCTTGGCTTGCATTACATACACTTACAACCATTTGTTTACATTTTTCATATTCGCTATTTTCGCTATTTGGCATCAATTAAACTCTTTAATATAGCAGAAAAACCTCTCTATCCTGTGTAAAATGTGCTAAAATATGCACACAAAAGCATATATGCCTGGACAATAAATAAAGCACATATCAGGATCAAGTTTGCTTTCACAATTAGCTAATCACAAGCAGTTTATTAGTACTGGGAATCGCCATTGGCATTTGCACCTGTCCCTGACCACATGTATATGATTTCCTATGCTATGCGTCTGGTTGCCGTTTCCAACTGTGTTCACAATTTCACTGTTGTATAATAGAAAGCCTTACCCACTCCTGCCCTGCCTTTAAGACGCAGGCAGGGTTACATGGCAAAATCACACAAGTCTTCATAGGCGCATATACTTGCATAGTTAGTGCTCCATCAGACCCACATATACCAATACACCTGTTTTCTTGTTTTATTTTATTTTTTTATATGTTTCAAACTATGTCACCTAAACTTGGGTTTTAGTGACCTCTACAAGCACATATAATATCAAGTGATAAAAAGAATACTTGAAATATGTTTACACATGCACTTTTGGCGAGTCAGTATCCCCATGGGACATGAACATAATGCTTTCTTTGTGTTTCTTTTTGTAGTTAGAATATATTAACTATAATTGTACTATTATAGTATTTTTACAAACATTATGCCAGCAATGGTAGAACATAAAGGTCTTTTTTACACAGTGCAGAAGAGAACCTTTACAGACCACAAAGACGTCACTTCTAAGAGATAGATCTGTCTGATCTTCAAACCTCATACATAATAAATCCTTTGAGCATCTTTCATATAAGGCCAATAAAATGTATTGTACTCTGCCAAAAAATAATTCCCAGCTGTACAAACCAAACACTCAGTGGCAGAATTCTTGGGACTTTCCCCTAAAGGGCTCTTCAAGCTTCGATGTGACTTGCATAAATTCCTTACATTACACCTGGAAAGGTGCACAAGCAGTGGGACACAGATGTCTTTGTGTGCCATTTAAGCTGATATTATCATCCATGCTAGATTATTGTCTTTTTATAAATAGCCAACAGCACTGTCAGCAATGTTCCCTTTTCAAGTATTAAAAAAACAGACATTGCCTACAGAGATGAACCAATGGGAAAGGCGGATGATCCTGTTTAAAATATATTTGGAATGTTCCTTAAGCATTTTATGTTAAGCTTACCATTCTGTATATGTCAATGGTCCTAGGGCTAGGAAGTCATTAATACTTGAGGCTGTAGTTCTTAATGGGTGTGGTATACATGGCCGACATTCATAATGTTGACATGGTCAAAATGTTGACTTTGACCATGTCGATATTCATCATGTGGACGCTGCTGCAATGATAGAATGTCGACAAACCATCCCTGTTCGCAACAGCAGCGGTGACTTTTAGTGGCGTCTTCCGGGTCCCAGAGTTCACTTGTGGAGCAGTTCCAGTGCAGACATCTGATGAGCGTCATTCCTATGAGTATTCACCCCCTAACCCTAAACCTTACCCCTAATCCCCCCCATAGTACCTAACCTTATCCTTCCCCTAGTGCAAAACTCTAACCCTCCCGTCCAACACCCTAATGTTGACATTCTGAGAGTGTCAGGATTTGAGATGTCAACATTATGAAATTGTCAACATTCTGAGGATGCTGACATGTTGCATGTTGACATAACTGTTGACATAGTGGTATCGACATTACTATTGTCAACATTGTGAATATTGACCTAATGTCTGCAACCCATCCTAACTTTGTTACATAAACCTGTGAAATTGTTAGTAACATCTTTTACCACTTCTTATTATTGAAGGATGGCAGAAGACAGCTTGTTAGCTGGGACATGGACACAACATGGGTAGATTTTATACAGTTCTATATACAAATTGGAGGAGAAAGTCCATCATGTAATAAACCAGATAGCAGAGAGGAGGGAGTACTCCTGCAGTATAGTAACAATGGAGGCATCAACTGGCATCTACTGGCAGAAATGTACTTCTCTGACTTCACCAAACCTAAGTAAGTACCACCAAGATTTGGTCATTGCAGACCCAAAATATTATCCAAAGCAAATTCAACAAACCAAATGTTCAGCTGATTTCTTTGTGATCACCAATATTGTGATATCATTTTGTCAGTGATTCATTTGTTTTGATGGAATCGTGCATAGCATAGCATATTGTAAGTAATTATGGGAGTAAATCCTAGCTTGATTTAAAAATTTTAGAGGTACAAGCAAAAATGAGTGAAGCTTTCCTGTATGATAATCCACAGTGTACCAGAGCGCAAAGTTACAACAAAGCTTTGCCACTAAATTAATCTTCTATTTTTTGTTGCTTTATGTGTTACTGAGATGAATACCTCTATATATATAATTTAGCTGCATACAACCAACATCTAACTTTGGTACAATGTTGGGTGATTGAGTACCAAGGATGTACTGGGGTATGTAATATTGTATAGCTAGCATTATTTAAGCAATAAAAATAATGCAGCAGAGAAATGGTTTTATTGTAAAATGTTGTGTCATAGAGGTCAGGACATTAACACAAACAGAAATCCCACATGACAGGCTGTGTTCATTTTACAGTATTTTCACTTTTTTAATGATTCTGACAGCACAGTGTCTCTTATATCAGGTTCGTATATCTTGAACTTCCTAATGCAGCAAGAACACCCTGTACTCGGTTCCGCTGGTGGCAGCCAGTGTTTTCAGGAGAAGGATATGATCAGTGGGCTGTTGATGATGTCATTATTCTGTCAGAAAACCAGAAGCAGATTATTCCTGTTGCTTACCCAACATTGCCCCAAGTAAGTCAGATCTATTTTGTTCATATAGCATTGTGATTGCTGATTATACCACCCAGATTTATCACTATGGTTTTCCCATCCAAGCTTCCTGTTGGTAGGGAATAATTATTACCGTTAATTTTATTTCCTTGATATGCGCAATAGCTGCCATAAATTATGGGTTAACTCCTGAGCAGCTGAGTAAATACTAGAAAAAGACATCTAGAAGTTCTATAACTTAATTTTCTTTGGGAATCTTTCTAAATTATCCTAAAAACATAAACAGACAACACATGTGAAAATATCGGGCATACATGGAGTATGTCAATGGTATACAACAATTAACAATAATAATTCTTTCATTACCTTTTCAATTCTATGGCAGCCGTAATGTATGGAATGTACCCTAGAATATATAAAAGAAGAGGGTGGGTTAAGTATAATCAGAGTTATGGCAAAAAGAAATAGTAACAAAAAACTATTTATTGAATAACTTTCCTTCTGAACTGAGCATCAGCAGAAGACATCACATGATATGGGTTTCCAAATCATGCCACCAGAGTGGACATCACCAACCTGCACGTGGTGTTGCTATCATTTTAGCCAGTGATGGAGCAGTGACAGGGAGCATTGCAGGTGATTTTGCCAGATATTCTGAGTAACCCTCAGGTTACTCAGATGTCTGATGGTCATGCAGTTGATCCGATGCTGCGTCCTCGGATGAAGCAGTAGATCAGAGAAGGCTGCAGTGGGCATCTTTTTATTTAATACGCTTCCTGAGGCTTTTTTACATTATTTCGCACAGCTGCAACATATAAAGACGCAGTGGGTGTGCTTCTCCGTAAATCTTTGAATCAGCCCCCAAATCACACGTAATTTGCATTCTAAATAGTTATATCTAGTATATTTATCTTTTACTGCATAGAGTATAAGCAGACATTTTAAACTTCATTGAGCAGATATAACAAAGGATTGTTTACTGGGAAATGGGGCCAGTAAACTGGGACAATTTTTTTTAGCAACAAATCTTCAAAACCTGAGACTGTCCTTGGAATTTATGGTAAGTTGACAACTATGCATGGCTAGTGGACATGACCATAATATACCTTTCTAGTAATTTATATACTATAAAGTTATTTACATATTAACGTCTACATCATAAATCATATTGGAGAACTGCATGTAGCAGCATGCCCTTCCTGAGAGCGGGACAAACTTTTTTGTTCTACAAACTGTATAGTTCTTACCTGGAAAGTGACTTCAGCAGCCATGTCTAATGCTCGTCATGAGTCCTCTCTAATCCTATATTAAAACCTATGCCCTCTTCTCAGATTCTGTCAGTTGTTACAGCAACCACTTAACCAAGTTCTGAAAAGTGTAAAGAAAAGGCACCACAACCCACAACCACCACTACTATTATTGGCTATAACGGAGATTCAATCCGTCTAACTTCAACCGATATCAAACACATACTAGGGGGGGTAAATTTACTAAGTGAGACTGTTTATAAGTGGAGATGTTGCCCAGAGCAACCAATCATATTCTATTTAACATTTATCTAGCACCTTCTAGAAGATAATAGCTAGAAACTGGTTGCTATGGGCAACATCTCCACTTCTAAAAATTCTCACTTTAGTAAATATACCCCTAGTGGTTCATCCTGCCCTCGCTCCATGCAGCATGGGTGCTTGTTCCTTCTTGATCCTCAAGGTTGCACAGGAATGTCCATGAAGCTTATAAAAGCCAAGCACCTCAACATTGTTGTGGATATGGTAGGGAGCAACCAGATGGTGGTGACAACCGGGAATAACCTGGCACCCTGGAGACCAGATAGATACTGCAATGCAGAGAGAAGCATCTGTGGGGCTTCTATCCATTCTGTGCTGGCAGAAACAGAGAATAAAGATCACCACTTGTAGATTATGCCTATCCCATTTCAGTGTAGATTCTCCATAACCAACCTAGGTTAGCGCTGGCAGGAACAGAAGCATAGACTCTAATGAACTCCATTTTTCAAGTCTAACATCAAGCAGAAGACAGGTCAGGAACAGTCCAGGCCAAAATTACAGCCACAGGAAAAATACAGGAATGGTAGAATACAGACAGGAGTCTGATACTATGGCAACATACTATGTGCAAGAACAGGTTTAAATAGTCTGATACAGATTTGAATTAAATAACCAATTTTTAGTGGTTACACTTAAATTAAATCAAACAACATCTAACAGAATGGCAGTGACAGGAAGGAGACACAGAAGAAGCTGTCACAGGTGGGAAGAGGAAGATAAATGGAGATGATACATTAGACCCAAGATCCAGTGCTAGATAGCACCCTTATTATTTATGGCACTTCACATAGCCCTTGTAAGCCTATTCATTGAGATTATTCTTCTTGCGATTATATGTTTGAGTTAAGTATGTCCTACAAGAAATATAGAAATATAAAAAAAATTGATTTGTGTTCCTGAATTCTTTCATTTTGGTAAGGTTACACACATAAAGTGCCCTGACAAGAGCCAGGCTACTTCACTATCAGGTAGTTGCAGACAGAGAGAAGGAAGTACAGTATGATTCCTGATTGATATGAAAAGTGGAAATTACATTGAGTAGGAAAGTTGGATTTGTTTGCAACACTTATTTGTCCATACATATGTTCAAAAAAGGCTCCTTACATTATGGAGCATGTAGTTCTTCCTCTCGGGAGACAGAAACCATTGCGCATAAAAACAGCACCTTGGGTTTTATCCAATTAAAGACGCGGGAGCATCTAGTACCAGATTAAGATATCAACGTGCCACAAAAGGCTTGATACAAGGTCTATATCTATCTATAATAGATCATCAGATGCTAATTTGGTGCCCAGAAAGATAACAAGTCCTAACAACTGAACTTTTCAGGTAGAGAGAGCAAGATCTTTATCTAATAAAAAGACCATTGTCTGACCATTCCTAAAAGCAATCTAGTATTTTAATAATGGTAGCATGAACAGGATCAATTTTATTTAGTTTTGCACCATAGAATGGATGTCTTCCAAATCATTTTGTTAATAAAGGAGAATATAGCTTTTTTTGGCTATAAGAAGTGCCTTAATCCCTTCCCGCCTGATTCTGAGGTGGACTCAGACGCGTCTTTATGCTACTACCATGACCACTGAGATGCCCACTTACAGCGGCGCTATTCTGTTGTGATGTTATAGACGCACCATCAATGCATTATCAGACGCACACTCGAGACTTGCACCAGCCCTATGTTAGGTGCAATTCATCTGGTGTTCTGTGTCATCGCTACTGCGTCTTTAGACACAGTTGCTTTTAGTGACATGCCCGTGTCTGGCTAGCCTTCCCATGTTGCCTCCTAGGAACATCCACTGAAATTTACAGCTCTTGAGTCCAAAATTGATCTGCGTCTCCCTGCAATAACCATCTGGACACATGCACTGTGCAACTCAGACATGTACAGACAACATCAGCCAACTATGGGCCTCATTCACTACACACGCAGTTCAACTGCGATAGTATGCTAATTCATTGTGATCACTGTGTTGCCACAGCACTACATAGGGACGCCCACTTTACCTTACATACATCACTAATGTTTAGCAAGACTGCAAAACCATCGGTACAATCGAGCACCATCGCAGCCTCAAGCACACTTGCACAAGCTATAAGGCCTCAGTCCGCGTAGGGCATTGCAGTGGATAATTTATGCACGCCATGCAACAGCGTTCAAACGCACTGGCACCTCTGCATTTCTCTGATTTCCCGCCCCCCCTTTCTGTCACCTCCTACAAACAGCACTTTCTGTCAATCACTCTGCGATGGGTCTGGCGTAGTCACTGCGATCCCAGTCCCGCAGTATGCAACAATCGGCCGATTGCGTGTATATTCGCAGTTGCGAACGGTAATGAATCAAGCCGGCATTGACAAGCCTGTGTGCAGCATTGACACTGTGTCCACCTCTGAATCAGGACCTTTGTGAGAGGCCCATGTTTAAGCAATGACCACTCATTCTCTACCACCTCAAAGACAAGACCTTTGGCCAGCCTGTTCCAGAACCGTTCCAAAAATCTGCTGCAAATCAGAGGTGTGCAGCCAAAACAGAAGTATTAATATGACCTCTAATGTTTGTGTCTTAAGAGAGGTTGAAGTATTGCACGCTATACAGCCCTCATTTCCAGAATGTTCACATACAGATGATGCCACTGAGCACCACTGAGAAGCTTCTTCAGCCTGAAAGGGATACATACAGTTAGGTCTTTTAAAATGAAAGTGACTTTTGCCCATCTGTTTCCTTTATTAACAAAAAGCACTTTGCCTTTTCTATCCCCATGGTTTTATTAATGTTTAAGTAGAACATTTACAACATTAGGGTTATCTTCCCCAATCAAGTGCAAATGCAGGAATGCTAGAAAGGGGTTTCCAAATGTCTGATTTTGGAATAAAGCAAATAAACCTTGCTGCAATAAGCCTGCAACAGCCACTTTTATTCGACAATTTGTGACAATAGTTGTAAATGTTAGATTTTTTTACGTTGGCAAAATTACAACCGATATATAAACAATTATAATGAAAAACTGATTGCAGCAATTATAATGAATTGTGATTTTAAAAAGAAGAAAAAATCTAAACATGACTAATAATTTGTGATGCACAATTATACTGTTCAGTTGCATTCACCTGTTAATGGTAGTGCAGCAGGAACAGATCCCAGAGAGGAAAAGATTACCAGAAGATGTGGTAGTCAGGATTAGGGCTACTCTGGTGGGTACCCACGTGTGTCAGTTGATAACTGCAGCATGAAAGGTACACTTTTCTGTACTAGCACACTGATTTACATGTGTCACCCTGGTTTGCCCCCTCTCCATAATAATAATAATAATGATTATTATTATTAATGATCATACAGTATCTGCATGGTTTGCTGCGACTCTCGACCATGCTGTAGGCAGTGCTATAGCTGTGAAACTATTATGGATGACCATCAACCATGCTTTGCTATCAATGGCAAACAGTGACACAACGTATTTTATTTTTTCTCCCATTGCGAGGGGAACGGAACATAATTCCACCCCTGATGTGACCTGCATAGCTCCACCCCCTTCCCTGATTGGCACACTACCCATGTGTCCCGCCTCCTACTGTTACAGCCGCTACCTGCACTATGGGCCTGATTCAGAGGCGCTCACAAAAAGCGAGCGCTCGCTCTGAATCAGGGCAGGTGCTGGTTTTTTTAGTTGCGACCTCTTGGCCGCTCGCATAGCTGTGGGTTACCACCCACAGCTTATGCGAGCGGCCAGTATGATGGTCGCGATGGTCAAGACCATCGCGACCATCGGGCTTGCGACGAGACCCTTGTGGTAGGGTCTCGTGGCCACAAGCCCCAGAGAGCTTCTGGCTCTAAAATAGCCGGAAGCTCTCCCACTGACACCACTGGTGATGTCAGTGGGGCCGCCAACAAACGGCAGGCGTTCGCATGGGAACGCCTCCGTTTGTGAAGCCACCCCCCCACCACGCCTACAAAATGGGGCGAGCTGTCGATCAACAGCGACAGCCGCCCCTTTTGTAGTGAGCCACGGAGCGAGTGCTTTTTGCGCTCGCTCCGGGGTGAGCGCACGCCGTGCGTGCGCACTTGGCCACCATCAACCCGGTTGCGAGCGCTCAGCGCTTGCGACCGGGTCTGAATCAGGCCCTGTGATGGTTAAGGTAATTGATTGTGGAAACCATTGATGATTCACTGTCAATGGTTTCCTGCCATTAATGTAAAATACAGATGACACAATCGATTGTGATCATAGATGGTAAACCCATTGATGGCTATCAATTGTAACTACACTGCTGATCCTCTCCAGCTGTCACCGTCTATATCAGAGCCAATCAAGGCCAGAGCTGTTGTGAGTCTACTCCATTTATAAGCCACTTTGCTTCCTGCTGCATTGTGGGAGATACAGTTTGTTATGCCTGTATAAACATCAGGGTAAGATTAATCAAGTGCCAGGTAAGATCGCTGCACAGATACAAGAAGTACATAAATACGTGGTCATCCAATAATGTACTCATGAAACACATCATTAGACCATGTGGTGGAGGGGTTTCTGAACAACAGGTAACCCCCTAAGTGCACCCCTGCCAAATTCTCCTGACTGGTTAAATGACCAATCAAGCTCAATAACAGAATACAAGGGACCATTGGCATCCAGAGGGGCAAGGCTATATATCATCTATTTCCACACTTATCTGTGATCTGGGTCTCTTCTACTTGGGATCCAGTCACTTTGTCGACAGTTACTATGTCGGTATTTATAATATCGACACTAGAACTTCGACATGGTTCAATAAGTTGACAGGCACCATATCAACGTGCACAATGTCGACATCTGAAATGTTGATCTTCTCTGAATGTCGTCGGTTAGGGTTAGGCGGCATCAGGCCCTAAGAGCGTGTATACACATGTGGATAACAACACTACTTCAAGCATGAACAAAACCTTGTACATTGTTTCCACTTTTCACGGAGCATTCGAGCAGCATTAATTAATGTCCCTGAAAGCTTCCCTGCAGCATGGTGGACTATGAACTTTAATGAGCATTGTTATAGAAAACCATTGTATTATCTATGGAGAGACACCATTTCCTACCCTTCTCCCCTACCCTCCATCACACTACCCTTCCCTCCCTGCAAGAATTAAATTTTGAAGCCCTAGAAAATCTGCTCACATGCACAACCAGTTGTGACTGGTGTGGAGGGTCACACATTATGGAGTTCATTAAGCTCCCTGCTGCCTGTGGACATTGCCATCTCCTCTGAGCTCTGTGCCCAGAGGAGAACAGTGCAGTGGGACAGAGTAGAAGTTAAGTTCAAATTTCTATCATAAAACTCCATCTAAAACAAGTTTTTGTATTTATTTCTTTTGGATGGAGTTTTGGGTCTTTTGTTTTAAGTTAAGTTAATTTATTCTCAAGAAACCAGATAAAGAGGGGTATTCAATATGAAACGTAAACTTTGCCCGCTTATCCCCGTATTCAATATGAAACTAACGAAAACGGGAGCCTGCGAAGTGGGATTTGCGTAAAGTTACGAAATTTTCCTTAAAAAAATTGTAGGAACCCCCTAAAGTTGTAAAAACATGGGGGATCACTATGGGTACCCCCGTTTTAGCCTTTAAATGAAAGTCGGGGATTTAAATAGCTGCAGCAGGTGTTTTTTCCCCGACATTGAAGAAGTGTTGCAGAAGAGCACTTAGGTTATTTTTTTCATTTTTTTAAGTGGTTCCATCAAGTTTGGGGTACATGAAAATGGGTACTAGCATATTTTGATGTCCCTAAAGTAAGTTTTCAAAAATTCTGCAATTGTGCACCTGCCGCTATAAATCTATTCTAGAAAACACCTGCCACATACTTGCAGAATGGCCCTGAACCTATTTCCCTATTGTTAAACAATTTTTTCCCATTTTTTTTTTCACCCCAATTTTTAAATTAATTTTTTGGGGTGTCCCTATTTTTTAAAAAAAACTTTTTTTGACACAGTTTTAAATGTCATTCCCAGGGGTGCAGGCTATTTTTTTTAAGCCTGCACCCCTAAACCCCAATTCTGCACTTTTTTTCGACACTTATTCAATGGTGAAAAGTTATCCCCGTTTTTTATCAAAGACTTTACGGTGTAAAACTAAAATCTGCCATAATGATGTCATAGGTGCGATATTAACGCAAAAACTGAGTTTTCGCTCCCATATTGAATACCCCTGAAAGACGCATTTGCTAAATAAGTCATTTATAGAAACATGAGTGATAAAGTCTGCCACAATAAAATATATGTGCATCCTCTGGTATCTCCTTTCCCCTCAGAATTTCTATGAGAAGCCTGCCTTTGACTATCCGATGAACCAGGTCAGTGTTTGGCTTATGCTGGCTAATGAAGGGATGGTAAAAAATGAAAGTTTCTGCTCTATCACACCCTCTGCTATGATATTTGGAAAATCGGATGGTGATCGATTCGCTGTGACTCGGGATCTGACTTTGAAACCAGGATACGTGCTACAGTTCAAGGTATCTGGCTGTGCTGTAGATAAAGTAACAATTTAGAGAGTAAACATTGCAATATATTCTCCTAGTACAGCTTGTTAACTTTCAGGTATATGCGTACATTACACAAGCCTATCATATTTTTACAATGTTGTACGTTTCTGGTGTGCAGTTCTAGTGATCAATGCTAAAGCTGCAGCTGTAGTAAGATAGTAATAAGTAGAACAAGGCTGTCCAGCCCACAGCTCTCCAGGACATTTTGTTTGCCTAAACCTGCACAAGGAACTCACTCGGGAACTCTATGTTGCTGATGCAGAATGAGTAGTTGGAAGGATTGTGGGGTGTTTCTTGAGAGAAATGCCCATAAAGCAGGAGCACTCATATGTGCCTACGCAGACTTGTGTGATTCCGGCACTTATGCCCGCCAGCATCTGATATAACTACAGAATGTTTATAACAAAATAAACATTGATTGTAATAAATGTGACTTGATCTGTGAAGGATGTTTGAAATCACTTACATGTTCCATTCATGGAAATGACCCCAACACAGTGTGTAACAGTGTATTCAGCTCTATGACCATGTAAATGACTCAGGAACTCCCTTTATAAATGTTAGACCAAAGCTACCTGTTATGTGCACACTGATCAGTGATATCTCTAGATAATCCAGTGACAGCTCAGAGACAATCTTTCCACAGTGCAATTTGCTGAAGCCTGACAGTGAAGATCATTTATCAAACCAAATCCCAATCCTCTTCACACAATATTATATTTAATATAGATTTATATATACAAACATAGTATATTTGATTATTAATAGAAATACATGTTACTTGGTACAAAATTTGTATGGTCTGTGTTGTCATTGTTTGCCAGTTTTCTCCCATGGTTTAAAAACATTTCAAAATATGAATCTGAAATTGTTCTGTATTTGGTTAGACCAGCTGTTATCTCTAAACCCTGATCAAATTTTTATTGAGTTTATAATGAATTCCCATTTGTGAATTTCCAGGGGTAGACAGCAATGTAATTTTAATGAGCTAGCCACCAGTACATGGTCCTTACATAATTGGTGAATACAGATTATGAATAATTTACAAGTGGAATTATTAAAGAGATCAGATGTTTACAGGAAAGCCTTCAAAGATCATTTCCTCCATTCTAAAAATAGGACAGGGAGCTGAGAAGCAGGGGCGGATCTAGATTTTTTCTTTGGGGTGGGGGGATTCTATTAATATCATATACTAATACACAGAAAAATAACTAGGCATTTGTGTCCTGGGAAATTTTGATTGATAGTGCCCTACCACAATGTGTGTCACACAAACTAATAGTTTTATTTTTTTTATACAAGTTACAGTTTCCATTATAGGCCATGGAACATTTTACACACATATAATCAAGGCAAATAATGGCAATCACTTGGGAAACTTATTAGAGTTTCTTAAAAGATAAATGCAGTGTTCAGACTAGAGATGTGCGCCAACCCCCGTGTTTTGGTTTTGGATTTGGATCTGGATCTCCCCTAGTTTTGGATCTGAATCTGGTTTTGGATTTTTTTCCTCCGTGTTTTGTTTATCTTGTTTTGGTTTTGGTTTTGGTTCTGGAATTGTTCTTTAAAAATCATAAAAACTGCTAAAACCACATAATTTGGGCCTGTTTTTGTTCCTACAGTATTATTAACCTTAATAACAATGATTTTCAGGCATTTCTAGGCATTTTTAACCACCTCACAGCTCACAATATTGATTTAACTATTTTTCACCAATAGAGGCCAAAGGCTGCAGTGAGCTGGCTGGCTAAAGTAAGCAACAGAGCAGCGGCACAAACGCACGGCAGTTTAAAAAAATATCAGACATCTATGAAACATTGCCACACAGCGGTGGCAGACAGGATGGCAGTTTAATAAACTATAATAATGTCAGTCGGCAATGCCCCAAATTGTGCCAAATGTAGGAAAGAGGTGCAAGATGGAATTGTCCCTCCCACCCACTCTTATTTGGGATATTAAAAAGGACATGAACAATTTAACAAAGCAAGCACTTTAGCCACTAGGACTGACACTTTCGTGGCTGAACTCCTTGGTTTGTTTGGGCCCCACAAAACATTTTTTGGAAGGACTACTTTCAATAATTAAGGAGGAGGTTGATGATGGGGGTGTTGGTGGTGGAGATTGCATGTTATGGTCCAAACTGCTGGTAGCTGATACTGGATTGCTTGTTATTAATTTACAAATTACAATTTTGTTAAACAAATTGCATGAACTTGCTGCAAATGACGTAACAGGGAGGAGGTGCCTAGATGGTTAACGTCCTTTCCTTTACAAATGGAACAGATGCCTTCACAACTGTTGTCAGAATTTAGATTAAAATAATTCCGCACCCAAGACGTTGCTTTTCTGGCTTTCTTTTTACCATTAGCAAGAACTGCTGCCACTGGTGGCTGATTTACGCAAATTGCATCCTTATCATCAACATCCACATTAGCGTCAGATAGGACACAAATTTCCCCCTCATCCTCCTTTTGCACTTCCTCCACACTATCATCCTCATTTTTTATTATTTCACCATCTAATACTAGCACAGCCGTCATGGCGTCAGTGATGCGCTGTGAAACTGTGTGACAGCTGTTATACTTACTTCCTCTATCAAAGGACTGTTTAATAGTCAATTGTCAATTGTTTTTTTAAATTACTTCCGATCACGAATGAGGATGTTGATGATGATGCAGGTGTTGGTTTTGGAGATCGAAGGCGCTTGGATCCCACAGAGAGGGAGCATGTAGGTGACACTGGACTTGTTACGTTTTGAGTTTTGGAACTTGGCGACATACACTTTGATATTTGATGAATGCGCTCCAAGTGACGTAACAAGGAGGAGGTTCCTAGGTGGTTTAGGTCCCTCCCTCTACTCACTCTTGCATGGCAATGGGCACATATGGCTTGACAACTGTTGTCCGGATCGGGATGGAAATAATTCCACACGTGAGAAGTACATTTTTTTGTCTTTTGTCCCGGCATGACAACAATGGGCTTTGGCTTTTTCAAACCATGGGCAACAGCTGTTGCCTTATTTACACAAAGGACATCCTCAGCATCAGCATCCTCATCACCAACACCAACATCTTCATCATCAACATCCTCATCATCCTTAGCGCCTTCATCCACCAAAATATCCTCCTCCTCCATGAGCATTTCCACAGAAGCATCCTCAATGACTACGTGTGCAAGATGTTGACTGCCCTTCCCAACATTTACAGAGGGCACACAAATGTTGGAACTTGGAGGATCCTCCAGTATACTAGTATTTAGGTCGGGCTCACACATGGCAACCGCGGACACACTTGCACTCTCCTCAGGGATTTGTGATTTCGATTTCTCTGGGCACACAGTTGGTTTTTCCGGAGCTGTCTTAACAACTTTCACATTTTTAATTGAACCACCACCACTACTACTACAAGCAGAAGGGCTATCAGAATCAGCAGTCTTCATAAAGAAAGAAAGCCAAGCTCTTATCCTTTCCTTGCCACTTCATGTAGTGAATAGCATATTGCCAATTTTTTGTTTATCTAAAGTCAAATATCCTTTCAATTTTTTTTTCTTAATTTCAGTAAAACCTGCTTTATCATATCGATGACATAACTTAAGCCTTGGGGCATGGGCCTTCCTAGAGGTCGTGGAAGTTGACGGTCTTGCACTGCTGGCGGCAGCTACAACATGTAGTTCTTGGCCTTGTTTTCCTGTCATGTGACAGCCCTCCATATTTTTTCTGCAGTCTAGAAGCAGTGTCACAATCACCAATAGCGTAGCCAAGGAGCGGTTACAAAATTCACACACGTGCAGTCGTGCGCACACACAAAAATATTAGAAAAAACGACAAATGATGACTTATATTTTTTGTCAGCTCCAGAACTTGGTCCCAGAGTAACGATTGATCACGACTGGAGTCAGGGAGCACAAGGTTGCAACGTGCGTTACTGGCTGGATCTTGTGCACTACTGCGGTTAAGGCGAAAACCCACCCACACAAACTAAAAAAATTATGACACTTTTATTGTTGTTTTTTTTTTAGAACGACTGGAGTCTATCAGCACAAGGTTGCAACTTGCTTTACTGGCTGGATCTTGTGCACTACTGCGGTTAAGGTGAAAACCCACCCACACAAACAAGAAAAACATATGACACTTTTTTTTTTTTTGGAGCACAGAACTTGGGCCCAGAGATGGACACAGCACAAGCCCAGGACACAACAGACAGCCCAGATGGATCACCAGACAGTACAGTGACAGTGATAGCACCGTGACCAGAGACCAGAATGGATCAGCACAGACAGCACAGTGATAGTGACAGCACCGTGACCAGAGACCAGAATGCATCTGCAGACAGCACAGTGACAGTGACAGCACCGTGACCAGAGACCAGAGTGTATCAGCACCAGCCCAGGACACAGCAGATAGCACCAGCACCTCTCCCAGCCCTACACTATCCACCCTCCCTGTTCAGTCTCGACAGCCGGAGTGAAATGGCGTCTGTCGCGTGGTCCCTATATACTACATTGATCATAGAGATGAAAGCTCGCGAACCGCAAGATTTCCGTCTCTATGGTTTTGCCTCGGTTTCGAGAACCGAGTAAGGTGGGAGCCTGCCTGGATCCGACTCGGATATGCTAAATTTGGGTGGGTTCGGTTCTCTGGGAACCAATATATGCATACACCGATGTAGTTACACACACATATATCTATCTATCTATCTATCTTATTCATCCACACACAGTATATATGTCACACACAAGCAAGCCAAGCAGCCATGGAGTCAGTTATTTATTTACTGGTTCTATTTAACATGCATACTTTTAGATAGTGAATGTTGCTTAGGACTAAAAGCATGCATGCTACTTATTGGTTTGTTAATCTGCCCTATTACACTATGGACCTGATTCAGAGCCGCTCGCAAGCTCTGAGCGCTCGCAAGCAGCCCGATGGTATGCGAACGTGCATACTTCCTTCTGCGCGATCGCAGCTCGCTTGCTTGCCCAGCAAAGACAGCCCAGCAGTGAAATGAGGGACAGGAGAGGCTGTTTGTGGGTGGTAACAGGGGCAGGACACTAATAACGGGGGAGTGGCGATGCAAACGCAGGCATGCCTGGGTGTTTCCATGCCATTTTTAAGACGTGCATAATTAACAGGCAGCGTCACAGTACACGTCACATGCCTGGTGTTTACACTGAAGTCCACGCAGTGCTTGCGGTAGGGTAAGGCAACCACAAGCGCTGCGATCGCATCTGATGGTGCTCGATGTACCAATGTTTTAATACACTTCCTGGAGATGACGTGTGCTAGTGGGCATCTCTGCATTCGCTAGTGGGTGTCTGCATACACAGAGCGATTGCACACACCGCCAAAGTGCCTTGGCGAGCGAGCGCTTTCCATGGCGTCACTTTGACAAATTTGCATACGCTGGATGCGAGCGATCGCATCTAGCAAGCGGCTCTGAATCAGGTCCTATGGCCCAAATGTAATAGCCTGCAGTTTGCGGGCACCTGCACAATTTCGGCATCATATCCAATAGATTTAATGTGGAATTTAGTTTTAAGGTAAAAGGCTGGTTTTGCCTTGATTTAAGAACATTTTGTGACATTCATCTAATATATATTTATATTGTGTTACTGACACCTTCAAGATGATTTTCATAATGTAACAAATTTTTGGTTTAACCATCTGCTATATTTGCCGGGATGGCAGGCAACTTTCCCAAACAAAACCATTTCTTCCTGGCTATCTCTAGCACTAAGCTCACACAGTCCAACTGGCTATCAGATTAGCCAGCTGGTCCGGCGTCAGTCATCCTGCCTACAGGAACCAGCACCTTTTTAAAGACTAAGCTCTGCTCCAGCGCTATTATAATTGCCTGGTGTTAAACCCGTATGTTTTCTCCATAAGTCTGAGAGCTTCTTCCTTCCCTATATAAATCTGATCATCGCAGATGCTCTGTTTAACTTGTCTGACTGCACCTCACACTGCAATCTGCCAGCAGGAGTGAACGCTGATTCTTTATAAAAGCATGTGTTAATTACCCACCTTTGGCACATATCCCTCTCACTAGCGTCACCCTTCCAGATGGCGCTCACTCTGCGGGGAGTGCAAATTTCTGTGATAGCAGGTCCGCATTTTTATGTAATAGACCAGGTCAATGTTCCACTGTAAGGTGAAATGGAGGTAACACCAAGAATCAGTAAGTAACATTCTTGTTTACTTCACGATTAATCTGCATCCGATGCAGCGGTGAATGGTCAGTGACCAGCGCAAATTCTCTTAGCTGCAGGTAGTACCGAAGGGCCCCTGCACCCGCATTTATTGCTAGGAATTCTTTTTTTTACTAAACAATAAAACTATCAAGCGCCTTATTCACCTCATGTCAACAGCACCTCCAAATAAAATTATAGGAGAGACATCTCATAGTGTGAAAACATAATACACATTTATTAAAGAAATTAATAATACCACAGGTAAAAGTGGCTGCGTGCCACAGTTAGCCTGTTATGAAAGGCACATGTACAAGCACAGGGGGTGAAAAGAATACCCAGGTGTAGTTCATCTTCCTTCTGATCAACAGCGGCTCCTACCCTCTTACCTGAGGGGGGCTACAGCCTCCTTATATATCCACCAACGCGTTTGAACAGTAATGTCTTTATGAAGGCGTACCTATGTATTTCCTTAGTGAGGTTTATATAGGTCCCTTAATTGCCACTCCCACTTACCTGGCTGTGGGGGGACGGAGTTACCCCTAGGTTATATTGGCTGTCTATATCTTTTATTTACGTATTTAAAAACCATAATACATGGCGGAACCTCTTTACATAAAAATCAATGTGTTCCGCTAAATAAAAGTGCCAAAAACAGTTTATCTCCCAATCGGCTTTGCTTTCCACCCCGTGGAATGCACACCACTTCCGCCTGCTACTTCATATTGCGGAGTGACTGCTATGCGTTCCACTCTCTGGAACACCTGACAAAGCGCTTATGCCTGTTTTTAATGCCGCCTCTATTGGGGCAGTTGACTGAAAGTGACGCCAATGCGTTCCATTCTCTGGAATGCACTGCTCACTTATTAAGGTATTGCACATGTGCCTTAGTCCTAAAGTCCGAGTCTGGTGGGGGTGGTAATTTCTGACGTCCCCATGTATCCGGAAGTAGTGCAGCCGCATTCCTCCTTCTGGAACGCATTGCTCGGGTCTGTACATTCTGTGCTATAGGAACATTTTCAAAATTACAAATCTATGGCACAGGTGTTTGTGATTAGCTATATAGAGTATTTATGTTAACTCTTTGTAAAACAACGATTTTTGGCACATACATGAAAAACAGGTTGGGTACGGGATGCCGCCACTTGGGATCCCAGCTGTCAAAATCCCGACACGGTTAGGATACTGACACCTGTCTGTAGGTATCCTAACCCTCCTCCTTTCCCTACCCCTAATCCTAACTCTCCCTCCCCGGTGCCTAAACCTAACCTCCCCCCTAGTATCTAAATCTAACGTCCCCCTCTCCACACCTTAAACCTAACTCTCTTTCTAGTGCCTAACCCTACTGCTGACCTTCCCCCTAACCCTGCTACTTACCTTCGGGATGCTGGGTGCTGGCTTTTGCAAAAAAAATTCTCAATGCCTTTCCTACTCCAGTTTCCCTCAACTTTTTTAATACCCATAATAGATTTAATGTTCCCCAATGAGCAATGATATTTCTCCTTAAAATGTAGGGAGAGGGAGTGTTTTTCACATTTTTACTGCAGCAAATGTCTGTTCCCTAGAAAGCAGTTTGTGGCTTAGGTACAACACTAGATTTTCCACACCCTCTCTAACCTGTAACAATACAGCCCCCAGTACTACACTTGAGATGTCCATTTGAGGAAAAAACTACAACCAAAGTCTTCTTATAGGACTGAGATGAGCAGAGAGCAGACTGAACATCTGACAGTACCGCAAACTAAATGATCTGAGAAGTTATTTTTTTACATCTCAGTTAATGGTGCCGGGCTAAGGTTGCAGGACACATGAATTACACAGGTCCTGTGGCTTATTAACCACTTCAATTACATTTTTTTTCCCAAAAAACTGACAAAAAATGTAAATTTTTTGTTTTGTTTTTTTAATAAAGTTTGGACTGTAGTTTTTTTCTATATATTAAAAAAACATACCTTTGGTGGTGTTTTGCACACCACCTGTGTCCATAGGTCCCCAATTTAAAATCACCTCCCACCCCCCATCAGAAATAACCCCCTCAGTGTCAAAAGATCCCCAGCATTATCACTCCCCACCCCCTGGTAATAGATCCCTGTGGCAGAGACCCACCCCTACTGTAAATGAGCCCCCACTGTATTAGTGCATAAAAGAAAGTGTCTGCACCAGTATAAACACTAGAGCAGTGGTCTCCAACCTGTAGCTCGCGAGCGACCGGTAGCTCGCGGTCTTCATTTTGGTAGCTCACCTAGCTGCAGTACTGCCGAGTCAACTGGGAGGAAGTGACCTCTGACGTGTGCTCCCCCATGGCATCGACGCCATGGGTGGAGCCACAGGGAAGGACATTAGGTGATTGCCGCCACCTATACAGCAATCGCCTGACGTGCTTCCCCATGGTTCCACCCACGGCGTCTACGCTATGGCGGAGTCAGTTGACTCCCACCCAGCCCTGCCAGAAAATCGTACAGCAGCCCTGCCTATATCTTTTGCTCCTCTACTGCACATACCTCCTTGGAGCCGGTAATTAACAGTGAAATGTACTTGTGCTTACATTTTATTTACTAACTACAACAATATCACTGTAATAATTAAATGCATTTTTATTTTCTATGAAACAATTTTTTTTTTTATTTTTTTTTTAATATTCATTAAATTACCTTCAATTGTTCGAGGTTTCGTTTTTCTAAAGTAGCTCACACCTCAATTTACGTTGGAGACTGCTGCACGAGAGATTCCCAAAAGCTGTTTGTTAGAATAACAATTTATTATTGACAATATAATATGTTAAACTGAACTGCAGTTATATAAAAACAAGTTAGAATATACTTAGTATCATTCATTAGAAACAAACTAAGGGCCCCATTTACAAACAAAATATAACTAAAGGGGTTATACCATCTTCCTGTATTTAGTAAACAGCGGTAATCTTAGATTACCGCTGTTTGTACAGCATCTAAAAGATGGAAAGAGCGATGCGAGCCCCATTGCCGGCAATGGAGACCCGGCGGTGCCTTTCCGGCTTCAACTAAGCCTTCCAGGCACTGCCGGTTCTCCTTGTCATGCACATGCGCAGACGGACCATCGCGCATGCGCATGACACTGGAGCCCGTCGCTGGCAGCATTAGGCTGCCAGCAACCCAGCTGAGGACCTCGCTGAGGACTTCGACTTCGCGGGACCTTGCCGGAGGGGTAAGTATTACTAAACACCAGTGGAATTTTCATTTGTATCACAGTGATACTAAACGAAAATTCCCGCTGTTATTTCCCTTCGTTTGTAAATGGGGCCCTATGTATCAAATCAAAATGTGTATCCTACTTCAACAGCCCTGTGAGCTCACTATAGAATAGCATATAAAAGGCATATACCCAGATACATATCAAGTGTATAACGTTCTTTGTTCAACTACCAGATTTCTCATCCAATATTAGGTATGCGAAACATCAGAAGTATGATCATATCATGCGGCAATCAGAGTAAAAGTTAAATATTCACCAGTCCACCGGGTGGGTAAAGAGCGTGTAGCGCTGTAAAAATATATTGATGTATAAAGTTATTAGTACCGCGGCTCGTCTCCAGCAGCCGCCGGCTAAGTCTCCCCAGAGACCTGCTCTCAGGCCAGCAACTACCGGCTGTGTCTCCCAAGAGTCCACGAGGTGGTGCAGGCTTTCCTCTGACAGCACTTGGCTCCATCTCCTTAGACCCAGGCAGCAACTCATGGCTGTGTCTCACAGGGGTCCTCAGTGCAATACAGTCTTGCACCAGCTCTGTCTCCCTCAAATCGGACTCGGACTCCACGTGAAATAAATGACAAGTAACTTAACCCTGTGTGAGGATAAATACTGCTTAAGCCCATGACTGGGCAGAGTCCAAATAGGGCAGTAGGACAATAAAATACTGCAGTAGTCAGTCTAACCACATCCCTTGAGGCATTTCTCCACTCTCACAGGGTTTTTTTTCAAAAGGCAGTAGAATATCTATCCACAGGTCACTTATAATGAATATACCATATAACCTATTAAATGAATTCATACACACCTGTTGCATATCATTATTTAAAATACACTTTCATGAATACAGCTTTTGGGAACCATTAAAGCAACTTAATCCAATTTAAACTACACAATGTTTTAGGACTGGTGTAATAATATGCTATAATGACAATTATAGTACCTCTATATTCATCCCATTAATTGTCAGACCCTTATAGAGAAGAATTTATTAATAAAAATCTCTGTCGAACAGTATATAGATATATAATATATATATATATATATATATATATATATATATACATATACATACATATACACATTCCTTTTGACCGGCACTCCGCGTAAATGTGGATATTAACCTGGGTGCCCTCCCGGGGAAACAATTTCCATGTAATAGAACATCAGTTGGCGGCACTCCAAGGATTTGAAACGAACAAGGACACTCCAACAACAAAGTTGCTTATCAACGTTTCAGCTGTATCCTGACGAAAGATGAAGTAAAATCATCTGAAACGTTGATAAGCAACTTTGTTGTTGGAGTGTCTTTGTTCGTTTCAAAACCTTGGAGTGCCGCCAATTGATGTTCTCTCTCTCACTCTCTCTCTCTCTCTCTCTCTCTCTTTATATATATATATATATATATATATATATATAAATGAATGAATGAAATAAAAATAATAATAATCAGAATAATAATAACCCCTCAGTGCCAAAAGATCCCCAGCATTATCACTCCCCACCTCCTTGTGGTAATAGATCCCAGTGGCAGAGCCCCACCCCCAGTGTAAATGAGCCCCCACTTTATTAGTGCCCCGCTCCCCATGTATCACTGTACATGAATTTGTATTAAATATATCCTCCTTCCCCCCCAAAAAAACTTTTGTGGGGCATAACCCATTCCCAAGTGTCAAAAGATGACCCCCCCATTATCCCCCTCCCCTGTTGCATAGCCCCACCCCTTACCTTATTACAGAGCATAGTGGAGCATGGGGTAGGGGGGACTGATCAGATTACAGCATATATGTGCTCGGGAGGGACTATGTTCCCCAACTTGCACTTTTGCTACAGAGCAAGTGCTCCAGAGTTTGCACTGCTTTCTGGGATGCGATTTCGGGAGTGATATCGGCAGTCACAGACTGCAACATCACTCTCAGTGCAGCTGGCCGGCCTGGATGCATGTGATGCAGCCATTTCAGGTAAAGCACTCCTGGCTGCAGGCTCATCTCATGTGTTTGTGCCAGGCAAGTGGATTAAACCAGGTGAAATGGAGACTTGAAGTCAGCCAGCCACAGAATCTGTGTAATGCATGTGTCCCTTATTAAAGGGATGAGGTGGCAACCTTAGGTGCCATCATGGTGACAAACAAAATAATGAATAAATCTTATAGTATAATAGTAACCCACTGATGAAGTCTGCAATGTTGAAACGCGTTTGAGCGTGCCTGTGATAGTGACCTATACAATCACTTCGTGACCAGACTTTGCACGCTGACGGCTGCTTTAAAAAGACTTCTGCCGTCCCTCTAGGTAAAAGTGTGGCTCAGAGGTGCAGAGTAAATAAGCAGCAGCGATCGGAGTGACAGACATCTCAAGTGTCACCAGGCTTGTAATAAGCTGATTCACAGTATCTTAACCTCAATGTAGGCTTTTATGATATTTTTAAAGATTACATTTTATTACATTGTGCGCTCCTGTTCTTATCCTAGAGCTATCTAATACCGGGTTTTGGTGATAAAACCCCTGATGGAAAGCTGCATTTCAACCATCAGTCAGATGAAATAGGGAAACACATTTATCTTGTGTATATATATATATATATATATATATATATATATGTAGCCAAGAACACACTGGTTCATGAAGTTCACAACCTATTGCGTATACCCCTCTATATAATTGTATTGCAGACAGGGCTAATAGCAAACTTGCAAAGCGACAACACTTAAGGGCTTTTGTTTAACCAGTGAATCTATTGCGAGGATTTCTAGTTCCAGAAGTGTTAAACAGTCCTGTGAAGATCATCAACGCCTCTCACATTAACACATTCTCTGTGCAGCTTGTGACATAGCAGCTGGGCAGGTGTTATCTAGATTCTCAGCAGAGACTACATAAAGAAGTAATTCATCATTTAGTTTTTTTCTAAACCTTCACCATGTACCACACACAACCTTGGAGCAGACACCTGATTGAGGAATATGTGCAAAACCTCTTGTTATAGGTGCTAGTTTCAGCAGCCAAAATAACTGCAGCACAAAACAATCTTGCTGCTCATTGTGTTTTATCACTGAGGCTAATAGCATTGCATCACACAGAACAAAAAGAGCTACAAAGTCCAAAGCTGATATTTCCTGTTGTTATGATTTTTCCAGATATAGAGAAGGCTGAGCATGTTTTTTTAACTTTTAATATTTTTACTTCTGTTATTTCAGCATTTTTAGTGATTTTTAAAAGTAGAATCAGCAAGGTAGTTAAAGCTCCCAGTGTGATAATGGACAGGTATGAATGCTTGCTTTTCTGCTTGTTATTAGGGTCAATTATATGAAACCTTTATCTGTCCAAGAAGGAGAAGGAGATGTATCAAGCCTTGGAGAGAGATAAAGTACCAACCAATCAGCTGCTGTCATTTTACAGTAATGCATGGGAGCAAATGACAATCAGCTATTTGCTCCCCAACACCGGAAACAGACAAAAGCTGTTGTTCAGACAAGTTATATAAAACAAACAGATGTACCCAACTTGCCCGAACAACCTTTTTGTGCTTTTTGGTGTTTGGGACACAGAAAAATACCTAGCGCTAAATATAGACAGGGAAATCAGAAAAAAATGCAGCAGACAAAAAATAAGGTGATTGTCAACCTTATATACTGGATAAACAAAAGAGAAATCTGCGCTTTTTAATCTGTGCTGGGACACCAGAAATATCAAAACATGAAAAATAAGTGATATAGATTTAATAGGCTGAAAATCTGCACAAATTATCACATAAATACATAAAGAGTTGATCAGACTCTATTCGAAACAAACATACATAAACACAATGATTACAAACAATTGGTAACAATAGGTAGCAATTTGCAGTGTTCTAAGGACACTAATAAAAATAATTTGTATCCATATATGAAGAGATACAAATAGATATATACACAAAATAAATAAAAAACTATATTCACAAATGACCAATCACATCAATGTGGATAATGAACCGGCAGGAAAGTTTCACCTGTGTGGCAAATTAACCCTTAATTTAAAGGGAGACAGTCTCGTAAATGGCACCAGTCATATGGAATATTTAAATGAGCAAAAGGATATAGTAATATTAATAATATCCCAAATGCTGGTGACCCATCAAATGTCAAATGGTGTGGAGATTCCTTGTATTATTCAATACAACATTAATATAAAAGTTACCTTGTATAGGTCAGGATTCTGTAAGTGAGAGGAGAGCAACTTTGTGGTAATAAACCCGCTAGATGCCTGCTGGGTACCGTGTCTAGACCGCAGCGGCTGGATGATAGCGAGGTGGTAAATGGCTCTGGTAAGTTAACTCACGGGGGAAAAAAATCCTCTCCAGATATCCTCAATCACCGGAGCACTGTAGAAAGGAACGGTGGGCGGTGTGAATGAACCGCAATAGAGCACCGGGGGATGGTAGCAAGGTGGTAAATGGCTCTGGTAAGGTAACTCATGGGGGTATACTCCTCTCCAGATATCCTCAATCACCGGAGCACTGTGGAAAGGAACGGTGGGCGGTGTGAATGAACCGCAATAGAACACCTGCTGGGCGCTTCAGGATGGTAGCGGCGTTCAGGATGGCCGCAGCAGCCGGCTGCTATCCGTCCCAAGGGAACGGCATGAGGATAATCAGCGGTCAATTACTGGGACCAGGGCAGCAATTGGTCAGGCAGGGTCAACCGTTCAAAACAAAGAGACCGGCACACAGGTAATCGGGCAAGGACAGCTCCCGTCTCCAAATAATGGGAAGTTGGCAGCAATGTAGCCAGTATGTTTGTCAGCCTTCTATTGAATAGACCAATGGGACAGGTACTGACTCCAAAACCAGCTTCCCTCTTCACAACTGAACTGGTTTTGGAGTCAGTACCTGTCCCATTGGTCTATTCAATAGAAGGCTGACAAACATACTGGCTACATTGCTGCCAACTTCCCATTATTTGGAGACGGGAGCTGTCCTTGCCCGATTACCTGTGTGCCGGTCTCTTTGTTTTGAACGGTTGACCCTGCCTGACCAATTGTTGCCCTGGTCCCAGTAATTGACCGCTGATTATCCTCACGCCGTTTCCTTGGGACGGATAGCAGCCGGCTGCTGCGGCCATCCTGAACGCCGCTACCATCCTGAAGCGCCCAGCAGGTGTTCTATTGCGGTTCATTCACACCGCCCACCGTTCCTTTCCACAGTACTCCGGTGATTGAGGATATCTGGAGAGGAGTATACCCCCATGAGTTACCTTACCAGAGCCATTTACCACCTTGCTACCATCCCCCGGTGCTCTATTGCGGTTCATTCACACCGCCCACCGTTCCTTTCTACAGTGATCCGGTGATTGAGGATATCTGGAGAGGATTTTTTTCCCCCGTGAGTTACCTTACCAGAGCCATTTACCACCTCGCTATCATCCAGCCGCTGCGGTCTAGACACGGTACCCAGCAGGCATCTAGCGGGTTTATTACCACAAAGTTGCTCTCCTCTCACTTACAGAATCCTGACCTATACAAGGTAACTTTTATATTAATATTATATTGAATAATACAAGGAATCTCCACACCATTTGACATTTGATGGGTCACCAGCATTTGGGATATTATTAATATTACTATATCCTTTTGCTCATTTAAATATTCCATATGACTGGTGCCATTTACGAGACTGTCTCCCTTTAAATTAAGGGTTAATTTGCCACACAGGTGAATCTTTCCTGCCGGTTCATTATCCACATTGATGTGATTGTCTGGTCATTTGTGAATATAGTTTTTTATTTATTTTGTGTATATATCTATTTGTATCTCTTCACATACGGATACAAATAATTTTTATTAGTGTCCTTAGAACACTGCAATTTGCTACCTATTGTTACCAATTGTTTGTAATCATTGTGTTTATGTATGTTTGTTTCGAATAGTCTGATCAGCTCTTTATGTATTTATGTGATAATTTGTGCTGATTTTCAGCCTATTAAATCTATATCACTTATTTTTCATATTTTGATATTTCTGGTGTCCCAGCACAGATTAAAAAGCGCAGATTTCTCTTTTGTTCTGGTGTTTGGGAGCAAATTGCTGATTGTCATTTGCTCCCATGCATTACTGGATTTTCATTCCCACCAACCAACTAGTAGGATGGTTGGAGGAAAGTTGGTCTGGTGTATGGTCAGCTTAACTGTTGTTTTTCTAGCACAGCCTGTAAAATGACAGCAGCTGATTGGTTGGTACTTTATTTCTCTCCAAGGCTTGATACATCTCCTTCTCCTTTTTTTTCATTCCAACCAGCCAACTAGTTGGATGGTTGGGGGAAAGTTGGTCTCGTGTATGGCCAACTTTAGAAGCTGATTGGTTGATACTTTATCTCTTTCCAAGATTTGATAAATCTCCTCCCTGGTGTTTAAACATACTTGACACTATGGGCTCGATCCAATTAGGTACGATGTACTCGCGTGTGCGAGTCATCGCGATATTGGGCGTGCTTGACGGCCGCCCGGGGTCGCCTGAAAGTGCTCGCTGCCCCATAGGGCAGCGAGCAAATTCATTCGAATTCAGTGGCGAGTCGGGCTGCGAAGGGTGCGATGTGCTGGGCCGTTGCCGGTGTTTTAACGCCATTGCCACGGCACATCGCACCCATCGCACCTAATTGGATCGAGCCCTATGAGTAAGATGTACATGTATGGGTACTCTTCATAAATGCATTAGCAAGAAAATTTAAATTAAAAATAGAAAGGTGAAAAATATATATTTTTTGTGCTGCTCAATGTTGTCATACACAGATATCACCAAGTTTTTCTTCTTAAAATGACTACAATCTGCTACATAACCTGAAGGAAGTGGGCAGAGATAGGCTTTTTTTTAACCCATTTTAAAAGATTTAAGCCTGGTAGCCCAAAGTACAGAGAAAGATTATGTAAAGGATCACCCAAGTCTCTAGCATTCCTGGTAACAAATCCCATACCTAGGTCCATCATCACAAATCAAGGAACCAATGACAGATGGTAACACCAGGGTCCTCAATGTGATTGAACATCTCACCCCTGGTGGGCCCTCATAGTAACCTGTTTTTAACAAATAGGCTCCAAATAATACATCAGCTGTCATTAGAACTGTCCACTAACAGAATTATTGGCCTGGGTATTACATTAAGAAATCAAACTATAACTGTAATAATAACAATATTATAAATGTTGCCACCACTGTGTGGAGCTCCTCACAAAATTACAAGTTACAAGGAGAAAATATAGGGTATAAGAGAAATTGTGTAGCTGTAAGAGGATATGGGAAGAATCTGCCCTCAAATAGTGTTTATTTTCTCCAAAATAGTTAACAAGTAATTGTTTACTTTTCCCAGTCATATTTGTACAGTAGCTGTCAGCAGGGGCTTGAAGGAGTTTATGGTAATTTCTGGATGAATTTTCATGTACTTGTAATTTTCATTAAATTGCTGGTTTAAGGTTTTAAGATGCTTCTAAACCTACATAAAAATCACCTAACCACATCGATTACATAACTGTTATGGGTGACCTAATCTATTTATCTGCTTCAGTTGAATTTAGGCTGCAGTAAGGAGTTCAGCAATGCTGCCCCGGTCTTCCTTCAGTACTCTCATGATGCAGGCTTGTCTTGGTCGCTGGTGAGGGAGGGGTGCTATCCTGCATCCCCTGGCATCAAAGACTGTGAGGGAAGTTCTCGGGAATTGGGTGAACCAACTTCTTACTACCAAGGAGACAATGAAGATTGGACAAGAATAACAATTGTAATCCCAAGATCACTTGCTTCAAGGTAGGTTTCTAGCAGTGACATCATTGTATATTTAGCATTGAAATGTATATGGTTTAAGTGTGGTTGTGAACATAATTTGCACAAAGCACATAAAATACTGTGGTTATTATGCTGCCAAAGTGTTGGTACATTATGCTAACAAGTAGTTAGTATTACATTTTTGTACAAATGGCCAGATTGGTTATTGAAATAAGTTCTATAATATGCTAGTGACACATTGACCAGTACGCATTTAAATAGGAATTCTATTAAGCATGATTTAGATTTTGACCTAACTTACATTTTTTTTATTTAATGGGCTCAGTTGCCAAATTATTTAGTTGTTTTTGTTGTCGTTGCTTAGATCTCTCTCTCACATTTTGCCTTTTTCAATCAACTTTCTTAAAAAACAAAATATTCTCCTAATTGAAAGCACTTCTGCTGAGGTTACAATAGGTTATCTGTATTATTATTATTATTATCCTTTATTTATATGGCACCACAAGAGGTCCGCAGCACCTTACAAAGTATATAGAAAGAAACAGTATGAACAAAATAAGAACATGGTCACTTACAGTAAAGAACATAGCAGAACATGGATATGGTTTATAAGCATTGCTGCATAAGCAGTAGGGGCGTTTCAAGAGGGGAGGGGGCCCATAAGCAGCCTCCGTTTTTGCCCCCTCCTGTCTGTCAGCGCACTGAGCGCGGTAGATTTGGGCTTCATGCCAGAGTCTACTACGCATGTGCGGGTCTCCAGGAAAATGGCGCCCATGCCTATTTTCCCGGGAACATCTTTTCTGCACATGTGCAGGTCACCGGGAAAATGGCCGCCGACATTTTCCCAGTGCTTTTTTGCTGCTCTGCGTGCCAGGCCGGTGCTGCGGAGCAGCACATCGGAACCTGCAAAGAGGTAAGTATTTATTAACTACGGGTGCAGGGTGTGCGGTGTGGGCCCCCCTGGACACAGGGGCCCGTGTGCACCGCACACCTTGCATCCATTATAAAGACTCCTATGATCAGCAGTCATAATACCCAAAGGATAGGTGTAGTTGTAGGCATTGGGGAAGAGATGATGGTATAAGTGAGGGAAGGAAAAGTACATGAGGGAAGAGGGCCCTGCTCGTGAGATCTATGATCTATATTTTATACTGAATCGAATTACCTGCGGCAATTCAATTAGCGGGGTTAACCCCACGCATCATCTCCCCTAGGTGGACTTTTTCTCACAGCTTCAGGAGTTGCGAGGAAAAGCCAGCGAGAAAAGGCACCTGTGGGGGGTTAAGGTGAAAGTCTGCTTAGATGAAACATGTTGGTTATCTGTGGGAGCTGCCACTACCTGGAACCTCTGAAGGGATCTGTCAGACTCATCTAACATAGAAAGTGAATTGCCTTGGGGTAGCATTATCACCCCTAATGCTTATCACTGTGCCTTTCTAAAAAGGTTTATTCTGGTATGCTGCCATCTTGTTTTATTCTCAATACTTTTTATGATGCACATTATGTACGAAAGTGGAAATAAAGTTTACAGTATTTCACGATGGGAGATCCCCTGCTGTGATTGAGGTCATGTCTGACACTGAAGGGGTGTTGTCTAGCGTGTTGAAAAAGGAATATCGTTTTTTTTTTTTCGGAAAGACATATTTACTAAGAAATTATCCCATCAAAGGGAGTTACGAGCACTGCCAAGAATTTTGGACCATTCTTAAAAGTGACTATTTTACATACCTCAGAGGAGGAGTGCTCAATCTGAGTAATCACAATAGTCAGGGTCTGACTATTTTGGAGGTACAGTACAATTATTGGGTTGGGAACGGGATGCTGGCGCTTGGGATCTCAGCAGTGAAAATCCCGACGCCGGCGTCCCGACATGGTTAGGATGCCGACACCTGTCGGTCAGTATCCTAACCCTCCCCCTCTCCCTACCCCTAACCCTCCCTCCTCGCTGCCTAAACCTAACTCTTCCCCCCCAGTGCCTAAACCTAACACACACCCCCGGACCCTAAACCTAACCCTCACCCTTAGTGCCTAACTCTCCCCCTAGTGCCTAACCCTTACCCCAGTACTTTCTGTCGAGATGCCGGCGCTGGGATTCTGGCAGGTGTCGGGATTCTGGCGCCGGCATTCTAAGCGTTGGCATCCTGACTGTCGGGATTATATCTACATCCCCAGTTATTTACCTACCTGTGTTGCTGTACATTGCATCCAGTCCTGCAGCTTCAACACATGAGTGTTGTGCAGTATTTTAAAATGTGCTGTATGCCCAGTGATGGCAAAGTTAGTATTTTGCCCCTGGGGTTGAGCACCCATAAGCTATTCATTTATAGATAGGAGCATATGTGTTTTCTTGTGGTCTGCATGAATATGCCCTTGTCGATTTATTATACTCTGCCAACAGAGCCGGCCCTAGCCAATTTCGTGCCCTAGGCAATATTTGGGCTGGTACCCCCTAACAGATAATCCCACCAACAGATATATATATATCTTGGTAAAGTGGAGAGGTGGTACTCCAGGGGTATTATAAAAACAGGTTACAAAGGTGCTCGGTCAAGGCAATGTCATTCAAAATTTGAAATTTCAGATTTATTAATATTTTTTCATTTATCAGTGCCGGATCCCTGCAGAGATAGATAGATAGATAGATAGATAGATAGATAGATAGATAGATAGATAGATAGATAGATAGATAGACAGACAGACAGACAGACAGATAGATAGATAGATAGATAGATAGATAGATAGATAGATAGATAGATAGATAGATAGATAGATTAGATAGAATGGATAGATTAGATAGATCCCTGATGATGGGCTACGGCCCGAAACATCAGATTCAAATTTATTGAATTTACATATAGTTGCTGAGTGCCGCCATTTCCTTACTGCACTACATAGGACTCTAGGGTCCAAGGAGGGCACCGGTGCATGTTTATAAGAGAATTACACAAGAGAGTGCCAGAACTATATATACATAAATCCAAAGGTGCAGGCACTTCCAATCCAATTGCTCTCAATAGCTGTTGGGCACACAAAATACTGTATGGATATCCAAACTGGTGGCACTCTGTCAGGTTGCAGCCTAGGATCGGCCGTTACTCACCACAGCGCCGGCTTCCCCTGGTCCCTCGGGTGATCAGACGTCAGGTGCAACGGCGAGTAACGCGCTGAGTATTATACCTAGAGCCATGTGGACCTCCGTGAGTTGCGCTGTGCCTGGTTGCTGTGGTTGCCGTCATGGGCGCAGCCATGACAGTTCACATCACCTGACTAACATTTGCCCAATGGTAGCATGGTGGTGGTCAGCTGATGCTGTCCACCAACGATCTGCTACGTTAGGGTGTAAAGCCAAGATGAAAAGAAGTGGCCTGTGTAACGTTGTCGCTGCCATGTGTATTGCTGATCCCCCGTTACATGTTCCCTACGCGATCTCTTTGAGAATCAAGTACTACTCCTTGTGCCACAGTGTGTCTGTAACATCTTGCCTGTGTGCGATACAAGTTCCAACACCTCGTGAGACAGTGTGTCTGAAACATCTTGCCTGTGTGTGCTACAAGTGCCAACCTTTGTGCAGCAGTGCGTCCAAACACCTCGCCTGTGTGCAACTCGGATACCACCCCCTGATGCAATATTGCGTCCAAAACTTCATCTGTGTGCTATACGGAACCACCGTTTGACGCAATTCTACGTCCGTATCCCTCACCAGTGCGCTATACCAGCACCACCTTCTTATGCAACTGAGCGTCCAAATACCACGCCGGTGGGCGTCACTGGTACCATTAGCTGGCGCATCTGTGCGTCATATACCCTGTCTCCAGGACACAGTGATAGTGCCACTCCTTGGCTCTGCAGTGCCTCAAGCACTTGTCTTCCGACCTATGTTAGTATCCAGGTACTTCTGGTAGAAGTACATCCTCTGGGCCATCGCTTATTTGGTCTCTATTTCCGCAATCTCAGACACCTGTCCAAAGGGCCACGACCTGCCAGCTGGGTGTAGCTAAATACCCATAACCGGCTTGGAGGGGGTCACTGGTGAACACCTCCCAGTTGGTTAGACTCCACGCCTTTGGACAGGTCTCGTCAACGTCTGATATTGTGGATGAGGAGATCCTATATTCAAGCCCCACGCCTTCGGCTTCTATTTCCTCCAGGGATCTCACCTTCCATCCCCTCCATAGGGGATTCCGTTAAGCCAAGCGTGACACGCTCTCTGGACTTCTTTACAAGAAGACGGCAATACCGATAAGAATCAACGTTTCGGGTTTATTAACAAGCCATCATCAGGATACAAATATATCATACAAAACTTTCACCTAAAATAGAGAAACACCTGTTGTGCACTTTCTCTGTCTGCGGCTCCCGCACACCTCCAGTAGTTTCCAGTAACGTCAGAACAGAAAGTATCAAGTAAACGGACATTAGGCCTGGTTCAGCAGTGAACGCCAGTTCACTGCTGATCGCAGATTCCCGAATATCGGGAATCTGCACATGCTAATTTATACATTTAAACTGACAATCCCGAAAAGATCGATATGAGTGAGTGGAGAGGCATACAAAAGGACCAACATGGTCACCAACTCCAGATCCATAGCTATAAAATCTTAATATTGATCGCTAAAGCAGCCTAGACTAATAATAGTAAAAAATACACTATCAGAAAACTACAATTTCTAAACTAAATCAGTTAAAAATACAAGCTAAATGACAAATGGTCATTTAAAACCCTTGGTTTCACTGTATCTAGCATAAATATCCAATTGAATTTCAACTGCAATAATGCCTTGTGTTGATCTCCTACACGTGGGCTCTCAGGGACATGGTCTATGGAAATTCACCTTGCATAGATCGGCAATCGGGACAGCTTTGAATAGTAAGGTCTCGGACCAGCCAATTGTGAAACACTTTGTTGATAAGAAGCACAATCTATAGAGTTTTAGCCACATGATCATATATATATATATATATATATATATATATATATATATATATATATATTAGGGGTGTGCACCGGCCACTTTTCGTGTTTTGGTTTTGGATCTGGATCTTTCTTCGTGTTTTGGATCTGGATTGGTTTTGCCAAAACCACCCTTCGGTGTTTTGGGTTCTGGGTTTTGTGTTTTGGATCTGTATTTTTTTTTTTAAAAAGCATAAAAACAGCTAAAATCACAGAATGTGTTGATTTTTCTGCTCCTATGCTATTATTAACCTCAATAAACGTGTCACATTCCGCTTCAGCTGGCAGTGTTTTCACCAGCAGGTCTTTGCACCTCTGCAGGCTTGTGTCGGCCGGAAAGAGAGCCACCACATAGGCTTTAAACCTAGGATCGAGCACGGTGGCCAAAATGTAGTGGTCTGATTTCAACAGATTGACCACCCTGGAATCCTGGCAAAGCGAAAGAAGGGCTTCATCCACAAGTCCCACATGCCGAGCGGAATCGCTCTGTCTTAGCTCCTCCTTCACTTTCTCCAGCTGCTTCTGCAAAAGCCTGATGAGGGGAATGACCTGACTCAAGCTGGCAGTGTCTGAACTGACTTCACGTGTGGTAAGTTCGAAGGGCTGGAGAACCTTGCACAATACGGAAATCATTCTCCACTGTGCTTGAGTCAGGTGCATACCCCCTCCTTTGCCTATGTCATAGGTGGATGTATAGGCTTGAATGGCCTTTTGCTGCTCCTCCATCCTCTGAAGCATATAGAGGGTTGAGTTCCACCACGTCACAACCTCTTGCTTCAGATGATGGCGGGGCAGGTTCAAGAGTGTTTGCTGGCGCTCCAGTCTTCGGCACGCAGTCGCTGAATGGCGAAAGTGGCCAGAAATTTTTTGGGCCACCCAAAGCGTCTCCTGCACGTCCCTGTCACTTTTCAGAAAATTCTGCACCACCAAGTTTATTGTGTGAGCAAAACATGGGACGTGCTGGAATTTGCCCAGATGTAATGCCCGCACAATATTGGTGGCGTTGTCAGATATCACAAATCCCCAGGAGAGTCTAAGTGGGGTAAGCCACTGGGCGATGATTTCCCTCAGTTTCTCTAAGAGGTTGTCGGCAGTGTGCCTCTTACTGAAACCGGTGATACACAGCGTAGCCTGCCTTGGAACGAGCTGGCGTTTCTGAGGTGCTACTACTGATGACGCTGCTTCTGTTGCTGCGTAAGGTGATACATCTACCCAGTGGGCTGTCACAGTCATATAGTCCTTAGTCTGCCCTGTTCCACTTGTCCACATGTCCGTGGTTAAGTGGACATTGGGTACAACGGCATTTTTCAGGAAACTGAGGACACTTTTGTTGATGCTACTGTACAGTCTCGGTATCGCCTGCCTAGTGAAGTGGAATCTAGACGGGATTTGGAACCGGGGACACACTACCTCCATCAATTGTCTAAATCCCACTGCACTAATGGCGGATACCGGACGCACGTCTAACACCAACATAGCAGTCAAGGCCTCAGTTATACGTTTTGGGTCAATTGTTTAGTAAAAGTAGTGGTGTTCCTACTTCCTCTCTGGGATGATGAACGACTCCCAGCAGCAGCAACAGCAGCAGCGGCAGCAGGAGACGTAGCAATGCAGGATCCTCCGGAGGAATCCCGGATAGGAGAGTCAGTCATGCCAGTGACATGGCCTGCAGGACTACTTCCGATCCTGACTAAGGAGGAAATTGACGAAGAGGGAGTTGACGGTGTGGTTTGCAGGCGCTTGGATACAACAGGACAACGGGATTTAGGTGTCCCTGGACTGCTTACGGTCTTAGCCAAAGTTTCTGAACTTGACAGTAACTTACTATGAACGCGCTGCAGGTGCCGTATAAGGGAGGATGTTCCTAGGTGGTTAACGTCCCTACCCCTACTTATTCCACGTTTACATATGGTACATATGGCAAGACAGTTGTTGTCCGGATTTGGATAGAAATATTGCCAGACCAAAGAGGTGGAATGTTTGGTCTTCTGCCCAGGCATGACCGTGATGGGCTTTTTCATCCCACGGACAACAACTGTCTCCCCCGGAGCCTGATTTAAACAAACCACATCACCATCAGAATCCTCCTCGCCAACTTCCTCCTCAGCGCCAGCTACACCAGTATCCTCATCCTGTTGTACTTCAACAGTGACATCTTCAATTTGCATATCAGCAAGTGGACTGTGGGTGCTCCTTTCAGCACTTGCAGGGGGCGTGCAAATGGTGGAAAGAGCCACCTCGTCCCGTCCAGTGCTGGGAAGGTCAGGCATCGCAACCGCCACCACACTTGGACTCTCCTTGGGGATTTGTGATATTTTCTTAGAACGCACAGTTCTTCGCTGTGCTTTTGCCAGCTTAACTTGTTTAATTTTTTTAGCGGGAGGAGGGCTTCCATCGTCATGTGAAGCTGAACCACTAGTCATGAACATACTAGTCATACTAGTATGACACACACTAGTCATAGGGAAAGACCTTAGCCGTTCCTTGCCACTCCGTGTCATAAATGGCATATTGGTAAGTTTACGTTTCTCTTCAGATGATTTAAATGTTTTTTTTAAGGTCATTTTCCTGAACTTTGTCATTTGGGATTGTATGTGGCTTCTACTATGACATTGGGCATCGGCCTTGGCAGACGACGTTGATGGCATGTTATCGTCTATGTCATGACTAGTGGGAGCAGCTTCAGCACTAGGAGGAAGTGGTTCTTGATCTTTCTCTATTTTATTTTTATCGGAGAAAGTTTGGTCCTCCATTTATGTTATATCGATTTGATATATACGTGCGGCTAAGGCGCACACAAACACAGAAAATATTTTTTTATTTTTGCTGGAGAGTAGTGCACTTTGTGGGTTACACCACCCTTTAAGAAATGAGCCAGCCGGCCCTTTACTTATGGGACACAGGCGCACGCTTGGCGCTGCTCCTTTGTTGATGCACGTGCGGCTACTGCGCACACAATTCACAAACACAGAAAATATTTTTTTATTTGGTTTGGAGTGTACTTTGGGGGTTACAGCACCCTTTAACGGTCAAGCCAGCCGGCCCTTTACTTATGACACAGGCACACGCTTGGCACTACTTTGTTGATGCACGTGCGGCTACTGCGCACACAATTCACAAACACAGAAAATATTTTTTTATTTGGTTTGGACTGGAGTGTACTTTGGGGGTTACAGCACGCTTTAACGGTCAAGCCAGCCGGCCCTTTACTTATGACACAGGCGCACGCTTGGCACTACTTTGTTGATGCACGTGCGGCTACTGCGCACACAATTCACAAACACAGAAAATATTCTTTTATTTGGTTTGGAGTGTACTTTGGGGGTTACAGCACCCTTTAACGGTCAAGCCAGCCGGCCCTTTACTTATGACACAGGTGCACGCTTGGCACTACTTTGTTGATGCACGTGCGGCTACTGCGCACACAATTCACAAACACAGAAAATATTTTTTTATTTGGTTTGGAGTGTACTTTGGGGGTTACAGCACCCTTTAACGGTCAAGCCAGCCGGCCCTTTACTTATGACACAGGCGCACGCTTGGCACTACTTTGTTGATGCACGTGCGGCTACTGCGCACACAATTCACAAACACAGAAAATATTTTTTTATTTGGTTTGGAGTGTACTTTGGGGGTTACAGCACCCTTTAACGGTCAAGCCAGCCGGCCCTTTACTTATGACACAGGCGCACGCATGGCACTACTTTTGTTGATGCACGTGCGGCTACTGCGCACACAATTCACAAACACAGAAAATATTTTTTTATTTGGTTTGGAGTGTACTTTGGGGGTTACAGCACCCTTTAACGGTCAAGCCAGCCGGCCCTTTACTTATGACACAGGCGCACGCTTGGCACTACTTTGTTGATGCACGTGCGGCTACTGCGCACACAATTCACAAACACAGAAAATATTTTTTTATTTGGTTTGGAGTGTACTTTGGGGGTTACAGCACCCTTTAACGGTCAAGCCAGCCGGCCCTTTACTTATGACACAGGCGCACGCTTGGCACTACTTTGTTGATGCACGTGCGGCTACTGCGTACACAATTCTCAAACACAGAAAAAAAAAAATTATTTGGTTTGGAGTGTACTTTGGGGGTTACAGCACCCTTTAACGGTCAAGCCAGCCGGCCCTTTACTTATGACACAGGCGCACGCTTGGCACTACTTTGTTGATGCACGTGCGGCTACTGCGTACACAATTCTCAAACACAGAAAAAAATTTTTTTATTTGGTTTGGAGTGTACTTTGGGGGTTACAGCACCCTTTAACGGTCAAGCCAGCCGGCCCTTTACTTATGACACAGGCGCACGCTTGGCACTACTTTGTTGATGTACGTGCGGCTACTGCGCACACAATTCACAAACACAGAAAAAAATATTTTATTTGGTTTGGAGTGTACTTTGGGGGTTACAGCACCCTTTAACGGTCAAGCCAGCCGGCCCTTTACTTATGACACAGGCGCACGCTTGGCACTACTTTGTTGATGTACGTGCGGCTACTGCGCACACAATTCACAAACACAGAAAATATTTTTTTATTTGGTTTGAAGTGTACTTTGGGGGTTACAGCACCCTTTAACGGTCAAGCCAGCTGGCCCTTTACTTATGACACAGGCGCACGCTTGGCACTACTTTGTTGATGCACGTGCGGCTACTGCGCACACAATTCACAAACACAGAAAATATTTTTTTATTTGGTTTGGAGTGTACTTTGGGGGTTACAGCACCTTTAACGGTCAAGCCAGCCGGCCCTTTACTTATGACACAGGCGCACGCTTGGCACTACTTTGTTGATGCACGTGCGGCTACTGCGCACACAATTCACAAACACAGAAAATATTTTTTTATTTGATTTGGAGTGTACTTTGGGGGTTACAGCACCCTTTAACGGTCAAGCCAGACGGCCCTTTACATATGACACAGGCGCACGCTTGGCACTACTTTGTTGATGTACGTGCGGCTACTGCGCACACAATTCACAAACACAGAAAAAAAAATTTTATTTGGTTTGGAGTGTACTTTGGGGGTTACAGCACCCTTTAACGGTCAAGCCAGCCGGCCCTTTACTTATGACACAGGCGCACGCTTGGCACTACTTTGTTGATGCACGTGCGGCTACTGCGCACACAATTCACAAACACAGAAAATATTTTTTTATTTGGTTTGGAGTGTACTTTGGGGGTTACAGCACCCTTTAACGGTCAAGCCAGCTGGCCCTTTACTTATGACACAGGCACACGCTTGGCACTACTTTGTTGATGCACGTGCGGCTACTGCGCACACAATTCACAAACACAGAAAATATTTTTTTATTTGGTTTGGAGTGTACTTTGGGGGTTACAGCACCCTTTAACGGTCAAGCCAGCCGGCCCTTTACTTATGACACAGGCGCACGCTTGGCACTACTTTGTTGATGTACGTGCGGCTACTGCGCACACAATTCACAAACACAGAAAAAAAAATTTTATTTGGTTTGGAGTGTACTTTGGGGGTTACAGCACCCTTTAACGGTCAAGCCAGCCGGCCCTTTACTTATGACACAGGCGCACGCTTGGCACTACTTTGTTGATGCACGTGCGGCTACTGCGCACACAATTCACAAACACAGAAAATATTTTTTTATTTGGTTTGGAGTGTACTTTGGGGGTTACAGCACCCTTTAACGGTCAAGCCAGCCGGCCCTTTACTTATGACACAGGTGCACGCTTGGCACTACTTTGTTGATGCACGTGCGGCTACTGCGCACACAATTCACAAACACAGAAAATATTTTTTTATTTGGTTTGGAGTGTACTTTGGGGGTTACAGCACCTTTAACGGTCAAGCCAGCCGGCCCTTTACTTATGACACAGGCGCACGCTTGGCACTACTTTGTTGATGCACGTGCGGCTACTGCGCACACAATTCACAAACACAGAAAATATTTTTTTATTTGATTTGGAGTGTACTTTGGGGGTTACAGCACCCTTTAACGGTCAAGCCAGACGGCCCTTTACATATGACACATGCGCACGCTTGGCACTACTTTGTTGATGTACGTGCGGCTACTGCGCACACAATTCACAAACACAGAAAAAAATTTTTTATTTGGTTTGGAGTGTACTTTGGGGGTTACAGCACCCTTTAACGGTCAAGCCAGCCGGCCCTTTACTTATGACACAGGCGCATGCTTGGCACTACTTTGTTGATGCACGTGCGGCTACTGCGCACACAATTCACAAACACAGAAAATATTTTTTTATTTGGTTTGGAGTGTACTTTGGGGGTTACAGCACCCTTTAACGGTCAAGCCAGCTGGCCCTTTACTTATGACACAGGCACACGCTTGGCACTACTTTGTTGATGCACGTGCGGCTACTGCGCACACAATTCACAAACACAGAAAATATTTTTTTATTTGGTTTGGAGTGTACTTTGGGGGTTACAGCACCCTTTAACGGTCAAGCCAGCCGGCCCTTTACTTATGACACAGGCGCACGCTTGGCACTACTTTGTTGATGTACGTGCGGCTACTGCGCACACAATTCACAAACACAGAAAAAAAAAATTTATTTGGTTTGGAGTGTACTTTGGGGATTACAGCACCCTTTAACGGTCAAGCCAGCCGGCCCTTTACTTATAACACAGGCGCACGCTTGGCACTACTTTGTTGATGCACGTGCGGCTACTGCGCACACAATTCACAATCACAGAAAATATTTTTTTATTTGGTTTGGAGTGTACTTTGCGGGTTACAGCACCCTTTAATGGTCAAGCCAGCCGGCCCTTTACTTATGACACAGGTGCACGCTTGGCACTACTTTGTTGATGCACGTGCGGCTACTGCGCACACAATTCACAAACACAGAAAATATTTTTTTATTTGCTTTGGAGTGTACTTTGGGGGTTACAGCACCCTTTAACGGTCAAGCCAGCCGGCCCTTTACTTATGACACAGGCGTACGCTTGGCACTACTTTGTTGATGCACGTGCGGCTACTGCGCACACAATTTACAAACACAGAAAATATTTTTTTATTTGGTTTGGAGTGTACTTTGGGGGTTACAGCACCCTTTAACGGTCAAGCCAGCCGGCCCTTTACTTATGACACAGGCGCACGCTTGGCACTACTTTGTTGATGCACATGCGGCTACTGCGCACGCAATTCACAAACACAGAAAATATTTTTTTATTTGGTTTGGAGTGTACTTTGGGGGTTACAGCACCCTTTTAATGGTCAAGCCAGCCAGCCCTTTACTTATGACACAGGCGCACGCTTGGCACTACTTTGGTGATGCACGTGCGGCTACTGCGCACACAATTCACAAACACAGAAAATATTTTTTTATTTGGTTTGGAGTGTACTTTGGGGGTTACAGCACCCTTTAACGGTCAAGCCAGCCGGCCCTTTACTTATGACACAGGCGCATGCTTGGCACTACTTTGTTGATGCACGTGCGGCTACTGCGCACACAATTCACAAACACAGAAAATATTTTTTTATTTGGTTTGGAGTGTACTTTGGGGGTTACAGCACCCTTTAGTTCACAAACACAGAAAAAATATATTTTTTTTTAGCACTTGGGGGGAGCACCCCTGACGGACAGAGCACCCCCTGGACAACACTACAGCACCCCTTTAGGACTGGGACACTGCACAGGACTTTGGAGTGGACACAGCTCCTATGGACAACTGACTGCACAACACAGTCCAGCCAGCCCCTATGGACTTTGAAGTAGTGGACACAGCCCCTATGGACAACAGCAGCACAGCACAACACAGACAGCCCCTATGGACTTTGAAGTAGTGGACACAGCCCCTATGGACAACAGCAGCGCAGCACAGCACAGCACAACACTACTCTGCACTACACTACACTACACAGCCCAGCCAGCCCTAACTCCCACCCTCCCTCTTCACTGTCCACAGTCGAGTGAGAAAATGGCGCCGACGTGGGTACCTTATATAGGATCCAAAACCCGCGAGACCCGGAAGGCGGGATGATGACGTTTTGCCTCGATTTCAGATCCGAGTCAGGCGGGAAAAGTCGAGCCTGACTCGGGTCGGCCTCAGATCGGGGGGGCTCGGGGGGGGTTCGGATTTCAGAAATCCGAACCCGCTCACCCCTAATATATATATATATATATATATATATATAGTGATATCTTGCGGGTAATTAGCTCGGCAGAGGATCGATTGGTGCAGTGTTTATGTGCTTAATGAGGGTCCACACACAGCTTTCAAGTAAATAATGCTGCTTTACTTTCCGGCATGGAAAGTCAAGAAACAAACAGAAAATAATAAACAACCTAGCCCCTATTTAGGGCCTCTAACTCACTTCTTGAACCCTCTCTATAAAGGTGCAGCTAATCTGCCAGTAAAGTCTCTCACAGTCTCTGTGCCTTCCCTGTATCCTCCAGGTATACCGTAGGTCCTGGCTTCCTCAGCCTGGCGCCCCGCTGCTTCAATGTCACACAGTGTGAGAGGTTTATGGTCCCCCCTTGCCTCCTGCAAGGTTCAGACACAGGCCTCCTGGCCCCCAATGGCTCACTTAGCTTCACTGGGCTCTCTGGCTGCCACAGTCCCACATAGACTGTTTCCAGCAGCAGCCTGACTGGTCTGCCTTCTCATCAGCCCACACCTGAGCTCTCTCCACAAGGCAGCATCTTCCCACAATGCTTTTCTACTCTGTGTGGGTGGATCTGTCATGCCCCACACAGAATCAGCTGCTCACCAGTGCCATCTCTGGTGATACTGCCACATATCCCCCTCCCCAGCTTGAAACCCCTGGGTTCAGCTACATGGGATGGGGCATTCTCATTGCTAAGTCCCTCTTCATTATTCTCAGAACCATACACCGGATCCAAGATCATCCAGACTCTGGTCATTTCTGGGGGTCGCATCTTCCAAGTTCCGGAGGTAATTTTTCTCCTTACTTTTTTCTAACTTTATGGTACCAATGGTGGTACTTGCTTTCTTTATGCAGTACTTGAGGCTCACCCTTGGGTACTGCAACAGGTATTAAGAACTTGAAGTAACTTTTTCCAAAGTGACATACTTCATTTTTACTCTTGCCACTTAAACCTATTAAAAGCACTTCTTTTGGCCAACTTCTACTTCTACATATTTAATCTTCAGCCTTAAAGCCCTGTATTGGCTACAGGCATACTTCACCGATGGCCCTTTGAAAGAAGAGGAGCTATCAGTATCTAGAGAGTCATCAGCATCACAAATTCTTTATGTCAACAGACAACTTACTGGCACTGTCAGGGGCAAATGCAGGAATTTTAAAGGGGGGTTTCCAAACGGTTAAAAAAAGAAAAACAACTACATATATATTTATATATACACCATCACCATGCAACTTTAGACCTGAAAAACATGTCACGCATAAACAGGGAAGGAGAGTCAGACCTGCTATTGTTTTTTTGGACAGGGAGAGGGAGGAGATGTTATGTGGATAGAAATTCTGCCACTGTTGTCACTTCACACAGTGGAGACTCCTGGCTGCATGCTGGTACCCAGGTCATATTGTAACACCAGCAGCACATAAATATAGTGGCTATCTCTGACTCCGACCAGGAGGGTTTTACAGCACATAAACAATGAAGCAATTATATGCCCCCTTAATTCCTTCCCCTGTCACATACAGCAGCACACACCCTCCGACATAAAGCAGCACACACACCCTGTCACACACAGCAGACCCTGTCATGCAGCAGCAGTACACACAGTCACACACCCTGTCACACACAGCAGACCCTGTCATGTAGCAGCAGTACACACACCCTGTCACACACAGCAGACCCTGTCATGCAGCAGCAGTACACACACCTTGTCACACAAAGCACACACACAGAACACACCCTGTCACACACAGCAACAGCACATACCCTGTCACACACAGCACACACCCTGTTACACACAGCAGACCCTGTCATGCAGCAGCAGTACACACACCCTGTCACACAAAGCACACACACAGAACACACCCTGTCATACACAGCAGCAGCACACACCCTGTCACACACAGCACACACCCTGTCACACACAGCACACACCCTGTCACACACAGCACGCAGCACACACTGTCACACACCTCTCTGTACAAATTACTTACATCCTGCATCTAAGGAGTTAATGATCCCGAGTCAGCTTGCCGGGCTGAACGGGACTCTGGAGCAGTGTAGGGGTGAGGAATGCTGGCTGCCTGTGTTAGTCGTCAGTCACAGGAACACACACTGTACTTTTGAATTTGCCGCGTTTAGCTTCCCCACACGCATGGACCCGATTATTGCACTATTTATAAAGAGCGCTGCCAGGGCTGTTAATATACCAGTGTGCCCCCTCAAGCCCCAGAAACCCCTGTACCTTTTTGTTGGCACTTTGCTGCTCATGCTGTCAGCCCTTTATTCCACTGCATCCCCGGAGGTGGCACAGTTCTCAATCAGTGTCCACCTCTGCTCTGCTGCGGACCTCCTTCAAGTTCTATGTGCTGGACTGCTGGGTGAACCTCCTTCTCCCACGCTCCCTCTGGGATGACTGTGAGGCAGTGCCCGGGCAGCTCCGGTCATGGGGGGGTGGCCTGCAACTGGTGCAGAGATGGAGACAAGGCTGTCTCCATCTCTGAAAAAAAAATTTGGTCTGTCAGGGGGGGTTTCTGGGTACACAGAAACCCCCCCTGCGTGCGCTACTGACTGTCACCCTCAGATTCCAGACTCCCGTATCCACATAGGATACTTGAATATTTACTCCATTGATCCACATAATTTACCTCACCACTTTGATGGCTATCTGCCACTTCATTAAGGCATAGATCTCTTGGATTTTCTTGTGCTCCCGATTTTTGAGCCTTGAAAATATAATGAACTTCCACATGTTCCACCAGCACAAGTTGAAATTCACTTTCCACAGAGGTCTTTATTTTCCACTTCACTTTAGCTGGACATTTTGCTTCAAGCTTTGTAATTTGAAACCACTTCACTTCCTCACAGATAAATTCTGCTGTATTGCAAGTTTTATCCTGGTTGCATGATGGCATTACTTCATATACACGAGAATTACTCTTCACAAGACTGTTACCATTAACTGTCTGTAAGGTTCTGTTTTCCACTGCAAAAATGCATGACTTGGGCACATTCACATCACTGTGCTCATATAGCGACATCAGAGTCTCATCTTTGGAAGCCATCAACATACCTGTAGACTTCTGTACATCTTGTACCTTTGCCTCACGAGTTATGCAATCACCTTCTGTATACTTTCTTTATCGCCAATTTCAGACACGGTTTTGCAACCTGGACCTGTGTCCCTTTGGGAGGACTTCACACCCTCAGCTATTACTGTAAGCTGAAAGTCACTGCAAGGAATCTCATCCACTTTTTCAAGACGGACCTTTAGGGAATTTCTCAACTCTGATACTTCTGTCCCTTCTTGTACACCGGTATCATTAATGAGGACATCTCTTTGATCACATTGCTGCTGAAAGACATCATTCTGGAACATCTTACTTAGTTCCCGCAATTCACTATTTGTCCACTGCTCATCACACAAGACACTCTGTCCTGGAAGCATATCACTCTGCACGCCAGCCTTTTCAGGATCAACTTGAACCAATTGCTGTTTCTGGTTATGTACGTCTGCCACACTGGGTTCAGCAAAGACATCGGACGCCATTTTAGGTCCAGAATCCAAATTCAGAATGTTATGTAACTTCTTTCCCTCTAATTTTCCCACTACAATGTGGAACGTTTTCTGAGACGCAGACAACTGCTCTTCCAGATGGGCAATTTTCACCATGGTGCTTTCCAACTTGCTCTCGGATTGCAGTAGATTGCGCTCCACAACTTCAAATTCAGCAACTCTCAACTTTTGTACAGTTATTTCAGACTCTGCCATGTTTAATTCACATTGCAACTCCATTTCTTTGGTATTCCTCTCCAATTGGAATCTTTGCAACTGGTCCTGTGTACTTAGCAGACACTTCTCAAGGTTCTCACTCTGTTCTTGCAACTTCCAAGTCCTGCCATGGGCAAGGTTAAGCTCTCTCTCCACAGATTCACGTTGCTTGGCGGCTTCATGCAAACTTTCCTCCAGGAATACATTTCTTTCTGTCAGACATTCTGAAAGTGCTCTAGCTGCAGCTAAATTGGATTGGAGAGTTTGTACTTGCTCCTTACAGCTGACTTTAAGATGGACTATCTCCATCTCTTTTCCTTCACGGTCAGTTTCCCACTGGGTGCGAGTCTGCAGCATCTGGAGATACTTCTCTTTTACTTCACAAAACTTTTCCGCCAAAGACTTTTTCTCCAATTCACAATCTTTAAGCTTTACTTGAGTGGACACAATTAAAGAGTCTTTTTCTTTTAACACCAGAATCAGATCCACCACTTTCAGTTGCGTGCGCTCTACATCACTCTGATGTCTCTGGACACATTCTTTCAAATCTTCTACTTCCTGCTGAAGTACCACACACTTTTGCTGTACTTCAACAATATCTTGCTCTAATACATCATTCTTTGCTAGGAGCATGTCATTCTCATACTTTGTAACACATTGGAACATTTTAGCCTCCTCAAGGCGTTCAGACATAACCGCTAATATGAGGTCTGTCTATTTAAGAACTTCAAGTCTTTTTTCTTCTTCTTGCACCAATGCTATTTTCAAAGACAACAATTCATTCTGTAATGTCTTTTCAATTTGCGCATGCAAAAGCTTCTCTTTTGTAGACTTGTCCTCCAAGTCACTTATCTTGTCGCAATAGCGCATAAGTGTTTGACACCAAACTTCACAAAGCACGCCAACTTTTTCCATGCTGACATAGTCCTCTCCTAGTGGACCTTGCACCATACACTGACCATACACACTGACATCTTTACATGCAGACTGTAAACTCCAGCCCGGATTTTCCATCTCTCTTGACTGAGAATGAAACTTTATAATAAGAATTATGCATTTAGAATTTTTCTTTTTATTTCCCATGATTCTTGGCACAAAATACACAGGAACAACTTGTTTTTGTTTTCACTGTATCCCGCTTTGCCTTCAAAAGTATTTTCAACACAGCAAACACATTTTTTCTTCATGTGGCACTATAATTACCAGCATGTATCAAACAGTCTCAATAGCCTTTCAATAGGAACCTCTGCTCCCTCAGTACCACACCTTGACTTAATGAGCATGAGCAATTCACCAGGATAAACCACACAATTTCTTTTAACCCTTCCAATGCTGAGGAAGTGCACATTCCTCTTCACAGACAATATACTTGCACTTTTAACTTTTGCAAAACTTGAATACTGTACTTCTGTTTCTGGAAAACTTTGCCTCTCCCATAAGCAAACAATTCTCCAGCAACTTGTGTAACACTTAATTCTCTTCCTTTCCAAGGAAAAGATGTACACTTGCAGACAATTTTTTTGTTTAAACAACACTTCACAACAAACTTATCTTCACTCACCACCTTGATGAGCATTCCACCATGCAGGTGTCGTGAGTCTCCTTTTGGCTTTCTAGGAGTCCAATTATGCAGTGCAATAAGCATCCATATTTCTGTTTGTATTCTTGCGTAGAATCTTCTGCGTGGAATCTTTATGCCCGCATTCTCCACCATATGTGATATCTTGGGGGTAATTAGCTTGGCAGAGGGTGGATTGGTGCAGTGTTTAGGTGCTTAATGAGGGTCCACACACAGCTTTCAAGTAAATAAATGATGCTTTACTTTCCAGCATGGAAAGTCAAGAAACAAACAGAAAATAATAAACAACCTAGCCCCTATTTAGGGCATCTAACAAACTTCTTGAACCCTCTCTATAAGGTGCAGCTAATCTGCCAAAAAAAGTCTTTCACAGTCTCTGTGCCTTCCCTGTATCCTCCAGGTATACAGTAGGTCCTGGCTTCCTCAGCCTGCAGCCCCGCTGCTTCAATGTCACACAGTGAGAGGTTTATGGTCCCCCCATGCCTCCTGCAAGGTCCAGACACAGGCCTCCTGGCCCCCAATGGCTCGCTTAGCTTCACTGGGCTCTCTGGCTGCCACAGTCCCACATAGACTGTTTCCAGCAGCAACCTGACTGGTCTGCCTTCTCATCAGCCCACACCTGAGCTCTCTCCACAAGGCAGCAATTAGGCATCTTCCCACAATGCTTTTCTACTCTGTGTGGGTGGATCTGTCCTGCCCCACACAAAATCAGCTGCTCACCAGTGCCATCTTTGGTGATACTGCCACAATATATATATATAATATAAAATCATGTTTAAGACCAGCCTGCCACAAGAAAAAAAAAATATATATATATATGTATCAATGGTATAAGTGGCGCACAAAGCTCAGTAAAACACAAAAAGATATATATATAAATACAGTGCAATGAATTAGTATAAATACAACAATTTAAACACTCCCAAAATTGAGGTGGCAGCCGATAACTTCCCTGGGATAGTTAAATCAGTAAACCATCAGAATGTGAATGTGAGAAAGTTTGTGGAAGACAGGCGCCTTCAGTGTACCGGTCAGTTGGACAAAGGGCCTGATTCAGAGCCGCTCGTAAGCGGCCGCTCGTTCGTTCCGAGCGATGTTTGCACAACTGTGCATGCGTACGGATCGTAATACGCATGCGCGAACCAGTCAGTGCGGCCGAAAATCGTTTGTTCGCTAAATAGCGAATGCCTGCTATTTTGAGTGACAGGAGGAGGCGTATGTGGGTGGTAACAGGGGAAGGTGCTTGAACACAGGGAGTGGAGATCCGAACGCAGGCGTGCTTAAAGGTCAAAACGGGCGTTTTAAGGGTGTGCATAATTAATACAGCTGCGTCATTGACCACGTCACTGGGTTATTTTATAGTCAGAACTGCTCGCAAGATTGCGGTTGGAAAAACCAACCACAAGAATAGCGAGCAGTTCATACGCTGGTCGATGTACTCGATTAATCTAATAAATAGCGGACATGACGTAGGATGCGAGCGGCCAGGGGGCGTAGTTTTCAAAAAAACGACCGCATGTTTCGTTCGCTCGTTCAGACCTAGAGGCGTGAACAGACCGCAAAGAGCGAACGGTTCATTTGAATAGCCACCCCTTTTTTCTGAACGAGCGAGCGCAAATAGCGTCCGGCTCTGAATGAGGTCCAAAGTTCACAGAGGATTTTTAGATCACAGGATCCTTTGGGAAAATTACTGAAGTGTCTTCACATAACGACCTTCTTGATGTGTGACTCAAAATAAACAGACAAAAACAAAAAAACATAGTGTAGCTGGTAATATATGTGTAAACGGTGCTCATTCACACTGGAAGTAGTGAAAATGCATATCAGTGAAAAAGCACTTCAAACGTGCTCACAGCAAGCCAGTTTTCACGCACCAATAATATCAAAAACTCGTACCGACTATCTGTCTTTGTACTTAGCAAATATCAAATTCTTTAGTTATACTGGACTTCCTCCAATTCCATATATATAGAGCGCTCAGGTAGTTAGACACTGGCTCTTTGTCTATTCCTGTGTCAATTTCTTCCATTGTGAAAACCACGTGGGAACCAGTTTCTGATTCCGAGACCTCTGATGTGGTCAGCAGGCGGAGAAACCAAATCAGAGGTCTCGGGAAAGTTTTTGACCTCAGTTCATACTCCATTTCACCTTCAATGAGTGCAATCAAGAGGCGCTTTTCTGGCACTCCGCAGCTCCCACCACTCACACATCGCCAGACTGGTGACCGAAAAAAAATCAGAAAAAAAAATCAGAATCAGAAACTGGTTATATACATATATATAGACTCATCAGCGTGGGCCAGAACCCCTCTCTGCCCAGTGCAGTGCCCAGTGAGTGTGTTCCCACCTGGGGCTAGCTGCCCCCTCTCCTCCTGTGACTAATCTGTCTCCCAGCCTTGGATAGCAGACTTACCTGAGACACTCAATCCCTGCTGCCTTCTTTCTTGACACTGCTGGCCTGGCTGCTGCAGATGCCTGGTCACTTTTCCGATGAGTGCTGGGTGGCGGCTAATATGGAGTCGGAGCTGTGAGTTGTAACTCATGGCTCTGCTCCGCAGAGGCCCATGGAAGGAGTGGCCATGGCTGGGCATGTTCCTTGTCTCCTCCTGTAGCCAGAATGAGCTTCTGTGCAAAAGCTCATTCTGATGGACCTAGCTGTCACCGTGACCCTGCAGTCACCTGACCGCTGTGCGCTCCGATCGTGGCAGTGTGGGGGGGAGCAGGGAGAGCTGTGCAGAGCCGAATGCCCCTAAGCATTCCAGTCACCCTAGGCATTTGCTTAGATGCCTATGCCTAGGGTCAGCTCTGTCTGCCAACACTTGCATGCCCCCTCCATTCTTCAATCCGCCTCTCTAATAAGAGCAAATGGCAACACTATGCAAATATGAGGATGTGCATAACAAAAATTATACTAAAATAAACAAACAAAATACCCATCTAGCCTAACTTTGTGTTAGCACTAGTAACTAGGAAAGCCTTTACGGGGGAAGCAGAATATACCTGTAAGGATGCTTCCAGTTAGTTTGTGTGTTTCTTACACATGCATGAGTATATATTACTGATACTGCACCATTTTGCTCTTACCATCTACAGGAGAATGTTTTTAATTAACATTATGTTTGTCAATGTATATATTTTGCTTTGCATCTGATGGATTCACATTTGTCTTTGTTATTCCCTTGTTTTTCTTTGATTTGATCTACAGTATAACACTAAATAAATGTGCCAGCTATGTAATTACAATAACCCTGGCCACCATATCACAGGCGGAAACATCAGGAAGTCATTTTCCCAAGCAGTGGAGAAAGCCGATTGGATGATAACTATTATACACAGCCTTGTCAGAAGCTTTCTCTTCCTAATCCTTCCAATAGTAGAAAATGTTAATAAAAGGAATGTATGTGGAGGTCCTAGATTCGAGTCCTAGGCATCATTTATTTTCATCCCATCTCATTTATTTAGTCCCATCAACATGAACTGTCACATTTACTACAATTTAATGATAGCTGTGACTTTCAGCATATGACTCTGCAAAAAGCTGCTGAGGAGCGGTGCTAGTGACTGCAAGCTGGGATGAATTGTACACTCCAGTTAGTCACTTGCTCTCCTTTCCAGTGGAAAGAGAAGAGATTTAAACAGTATGTCCTTGCTGTGTAGGGCTTCTGTGCCATCTGGAAACATGTCGGTCCAAGTACACGGTATCTGGGAAAGGACAACGAGCCTGAAATCCCAGAAGTGATTATTACTAGGCTAAAAAATATGTTATTTCTGGAGCTTAGCCAAGAAAGATTACAATGTATTTATAGCCTTATTGCACCTTGACTTTAAACACCAGGGACTGTCCACTGACATATATTTTCATATGCAGGAATGAAATGGTGGTTTGCTCATTCTAATAGCTAGTAATAATTGGGAAAATCGGGGTCATTAGCTATTAGATAGAACAGTGCTAGTAAGTACATTCTATGGTCCTCTCTCAGTTGTGAAAGACAAGTGCTGTTTTTGAACCCGAATGGATTAGAGCAACATGTAGCGAGTTCTAACGAAATTATGCATTTGCGAAAGAGGAACATCGCTAAAAGACATTTTGTTATGCATGCAACATAATTACATAAATTGGTAGGGGTGGATTTAGGTCAAATTTGAAGGCATTCACAATACTCCCCTAAGTCAGGCTTTCCACCCTTGATTTTATCATCATATTAGATGGTGGTAACTACTCTCAATATATAGATTTGGGAGATTACACTACAAGGATATGAACCTATATGTTAGCAGCAGGGGGGGTGGGGGGGTTAGGTTTAGATAGAATAGCGGGGTTAGGTTTTGGGGGAGTGTGGAGGGTGGAGGTTAGGGTTAGGCACCCCTAGGGGGGAGGGTTAGGGTTAGGCACCACTGTGGGGGGGGTTAGGATTAAGCACTAAGGGGGGAGGGTTAGGTTAGGCACGAAGGGGGGAGATCTAGGTTTAGGCACTAATGTGGAGGGTTAGGGTGCAGGGTGGGGAGGGTTAAGGTTAGGCTACAAGAAGGGAGGATTAGGGGGAGAAGGGGGTGGGTAAGTATACTTACTCGACCCCATGTCGGGATACCAACCATCGGGATGCCGCTGTCTGTATTTTGATAGTAGACATCCCGACAGCCGGCTAATAAAATCCTAAATGACAGAGGTAGTATGAGTATGTCATTTAAATCCATTTTGTAAAAAATAGTGAGTTCCAGAGAAAGTGGTTTATGCAGGATTGGCATGAATTCTGTGTTTGACAAGACCATTTTACCAAATGTATAGTTTTCATCATTATACAAACCAATTTATGAATAAGAGTTCCCATGATCACCTGTAGGTTGACAATGAGAAAGGCAGAATGCGCATTCAATGGATATAATAGAGATAAGCAGACTGGTGAAGTAAACAACTGTCCTAAAATGTAATTAATCCAAAAATAGGAATAAAAGTGTGGTGAGATTGGCTTATATCTTCTGCTCAGGCGCGTATCTACCCATTGGCCAGGATGGCACTCGTCAGGGGCGCCGGCCAATGGGGGGCGCCATCCGGGGGTGCCACCTGTGGCCAGTGGGTAGAATCAAGACAGGGCTGCCTGTGGCTCGGCGGCTCCTCAGTGCATCAGCAACAGAGATGAGGCGCACATGACGTGACGCGCGCCTTGTTTAAATAAAAAAGCTTTATTTATTCTATTTACCAGGCAGCCGCTGGCAAGCGATGGCAGCTGCCCGGACCTTGACATCTAGGAACTTCCTAGATGTCAACGTCCGGGCAGCCGCCATCGCTTGCCGGCAACTGCCTGGTAGCTACATAGAATAAATAAAGCTTTTTTTTTATTAACAAGGTGCGCGTGACGTCATGATGTCATGTGCGCTTCATCTCTGCTGCTGCACTGAGGAGCCGCCGAGCCACAGGCTGAAGTCGGTAAGTATTTGTGGGCATGCGGGGGACCGATGGCTGGATGGTGGGGGCCAGGGACTGGAGCCGGTGGCTGGATGGTGGGGGCCAGGGGCTGGGTGGTGGGGACCAGGGTCTGGAGCTGGGGGCTGGATGCGGGGGGTCAGGGACTGGAGCCAGGGGCTGAATCTGCGGAGGGTCAGGGACTGGAGCAGGGGGCTGGATCTGCGGGGCCAGGGACTGGAGCAGGGGCATGGATCCGGGGGGCCAGGGACTGGAGCCCTTTATTACAGGCAGGCTAATGGCTGGGGAGACACTAGGGTGATGGCTCAGAAGACAGAAGTGGGATGGTGGGGGTGGGGAAACAAAAAGGGGTCTGCCTGAAAAAACAGAAGGGGGTGCTGGCTGATAAAACATGGGGGTTGGCTAGGGATCAAGTAGGAGGGTTGGCTGTAGAGACATTATAAGTGCAGAGTAATTATTCCGAAAATATGGGAGGGCGCCAGTCCATTACTTTGCGCTTGGACCCCTAGACACACCCCTGCTTCTGCTTTTGTCACAGTTCCCTTTGCTGGTGGTGAACATCTTGGAAATAAGAAGCAGTTGTTTGTGGATGGAAATAAAAGAGCAGGGTTTTTCTTATGTGTCTAGAATGCATAAATTATACCATTACATTTTTTTATGTCTGCATCTGCTCAAATGAGCCTTTAAAGTGCACTCTGTGAATGAAATAAACAGGCTTCTTAGCGTAGTAAGCATGCAGCCTGCTGGTCACTCGCTACGAGGAGATCTTTTAGCTATTGTTCTGATAGTGTCCTATGAGGGTATATTTTTAATTTATCTATACAACACAGTGTAATCTGTGCTAACAGACATATACAGATGTGTCCACATACATCTATCCTCCATGCGCTACAAGTCACACTACATATGAGCACTGTGCTTATGCTGATTAAAATGATATGTGGCATGCCTATATTCTGTGTACAACTGCAGTTATTACAGTGTCAGCGGCTCTGACACTGTAACGTAGCATTTCACATGCAGATATAACCACAGTCGCACACAGAATACAGGCATGCCATATATCATTTTAACCAGCAGAAGCTACTTGTACATTTTAAGGGAAAAAGTCGCCCAAAAATACGCTCTGCGCTACTGAGTCACGCCATGGCATGGTGCGATTAGAAGGGCTGTTTTACGTGCAAGGAGTTTAGATATATGTGAACACATCTGTAGCTGTGTTTTACATACATTTGTAAAAGTTCAGTTTGGGTCAGTCTACTGCTTGTTATTTTGTTAAAACTTTTATTTGAGGCATTACAGTACACACAAAAATAAAATGCTGTACCAGACAATGAAGTATTGCAAATACAATAATGGCGAAGAGAAACCATTCATTCAGTAAGGTATCTTGACCAATTCCAGGAATACACTGATACAATAATAGTAACAAATAAACAATGAATGATTAAAACTTCAACAATTTATTGCTACAAATAGTTTCATTAGAAGATTAGCCCATACAGTCCGAGTGTCGATCAAGAAACAATCAACCACAAAAAGTGAATAGGGGGGGATCCTGTGCTGCAACCCGGGTAACGTACCAGGTGGTCTGATGCAAACTCTCATCACTTTGCTTTCTAGTGTAAGCGGTGAAGTGTCATTATAAGATTCCCATAGCATAAAAAGGTCTGTCTGTCCCTCCTTATTACACAACTTTCCACCCAGTCAATCGTAAATACAAGAGGCAACTTGTTAGAAAAACAAAGGCAGCTGAGGCAATGTATATCCAACACTGTAAAATAGTTTTTTTCCAGCCGTACTAAGTGCTAGCAGCAATTTTTTGCTTGATATTTTCTAGGACTTCTTTTCAAACCAGTGTAACTTCATTGCCTAGAATAACAGCTTCATACATATCTTGTTGACATTACCTGAGAAATGAACATGCATTGTTTCTTTGTTGTACTGTTACTTTTACTTCACTGCAGATATATCTAATGTTAATATTATTTTTGTTCTTTACATATTCAGTAAGACCAGATTCCGCTGGATACAGGAGAGCAGCTCGCTGAAGAATGTCCCTGCTTTTGGTCTTGATGGTGTCTATATATCTGAACCTTGTCCCAACTACTGTAATGGTCATGGGGACTGTGTTTCTGGAGTTTGTTTTTGTGATCGAGGATACACAGGTAAAAATCTGCATTACATATTTACTTGTATTTATGAGAAATAGCCAAAACTACTGATTGAAAACTATTGCGATATAAATGCTGTCTCTCTAATATACTTCTACATGAGAGGAACAGCTGTTGTTGTGTTAGCCCTAAGTATATATTAAGTTCATGCTGAATGCCTTTATGGTATGGTAATGCTTTGTCATTTTCCAGTGATGTTAATGTTAGTAGCAATCAGAAGAGCAGAATTCAGTACACTGAGTGTATATATGTATCCTTGTGAGGAAGGTTTGCTGGGATCTTTATATATACAGTCATTCCTTTGATGAATAGTTTTGGGCAATTGAGATGTCATGTGCCCTTAATAATATAGCATACTGTAAGTTGTGGCCGTCTGTGCACAAAACACAGCTACATGTTTAGTTTTTGTTCTCTTCTTTGCTCTTTGTTTTTTCCATTTGTATCTGCATGTTAAGCTCATCATTTCGTTAATTATTTACATTATTCCTGTCTCTGTTTATGAATAGAAGTAAATACAGTAAATAACATTTAAAAACACCTTTGCATTGCTGAGAAATCTAATTTTTAATCAACACTCAATTTATATATATTTCTTAAGTAATTTATTATACATCCTGCCTGGAATTTAGACATTGTTTTGTTTTCTGATTTAATTTATACGAGATTATAATTATCATCTGGATTTATGGTACACTTCATAAAGCTACATACTGTATACATGCCATACATGTATATATGTGTGCACATGTAGTTTACATTATCTGGTAGGATAAAAAACTTTGTGTTAAGCTTTAAATGCATTGTATAAACTAATTTAAAAATATAATAAATCCGAATTCTTGTTTAAAAGAATTTGCAAACACATATTAAAGATGAATTTTGGATATAGTTACTATGTACTAAACCAAAGGGATGGTTCTGTCACTGGTGGCACTTTGTTCCTAGAGTGACACCATTGCTTCTCATTTAGAATGTATTTGTAACTCTAGAGTGATGGATACTATTACAAATATACAGGAACAAAGCTACACATTAGATGCATAACTGCTATTTTCTTTATTGCTGGGACCAAATATCAGTTTGCCAGTGTTTTGGGAGCGCAAAAGAAGTTGGTCCCAATAGAATGTATATCTAACAATCAGTGGGCCCTAAAACACGGACCGTTAACACTTTGGTACTATGTGACAGTTATTATACTATGTGACAGTAAAATGTGATTAATTAAAGTTTTGTTTTTTCTTAATTATTGTCAGCAACCTATTTTACATAGTTTGTCATATTTATTCATTTGCTTTTACTTTTAGCTGAACATGGGACATGTGTGTCAAAAAGGCCCAATCCAAGTGAGATGTTTGACAGATTTGAAGGCAAACTTAGCCAGCTTTGGTATAAAATCACTGGAGGCCAGGTGGGCACAGGCTGTGGGGTGATAAGCGATGGCAAATCTCTGTATTTTAATGGGCCTGGAAAGAGAGAAGCAAGAACTGCTGCTTTGGACACGACAAATACCAGGTGAATAAACTAGATGACATCAGTGTATATCGTAGGCAGCTTTCTCATGATATGAAAGTCCTGCTCATGTTTATTATGTATGCTGGTAGACAATTTGCCTTTACTGTAAGTTTTTGAAAATCAAGTACTAGCTAGGCAACAAATTAGGCAGAAGCATGAAACACAAAGAGGGGAATTCAATTAGAGGCAAAAAGCCATATTCGCCTGTTCTTTTGTGAAAAATTTGCCTAAAATTTTTTTTGCCAAATTCAATTCCAGGACAATTTCGCCTAAGTGGAAACAATTCTCCAAAAATGATTCTCTAATCAATAGCTGGTGAAAAGAAATGCAAAATCTTTATTTTGGGGTGCAAACGTGGGGAAACAACTCAGACCCCTTGGGACAGCCCTCCAAAGGACAAATATGCAAAAAAAACAGAAACTAAAACCTAAGAACACCCCAAAAAAGACATGTCATTTTTGGGGTGAAAATTTAAAAAGTGGGGGGATAAACATTAAAAGTAGCGAAAAAGACTTCTTGGGGGTCCCCTAGTATGGGTCAGGTATTTCTGGGATTGCAGGTGCATGCAGCAGGTGGATTTTTCAAGTTTTTTAAAAGTTCACTTTAGAGACAACATGCTAGCACCCATTTTCAAGCACCCCAAATTTGACAGGACTACTTATTTTCACCAAAAAATACAGCTTTATGCCATTCTTCACCACTTTTACAAAGACGCTAATAGCAAGCAATTTACACAACTTAAGTACCCAAAATAGTTTTACTAGGGCTATTAGTACACATCTATATTGATTCCCTATGTTAGAGCATCTTTTTCTGGGGCACAGACTGATTTCCCAAATTCTTTCAGTACTTTTCACCTGTTCCGCATTCGCCTATTTCCGTTTTCATCTGTTTTGCAATTGAACTAGGCGAAAAGCGGGGACGAGCACAGAATAAATTCGCCTCTGAAACAGGCGAATAAAGCGAACAGTCGGACAGGCGAAAACTTTGCCTCTAATTGAATATGGCTCAAAGTGGTAACCGTTTAGGATAGGAGAAGGTTTTACAGCCTACAGAGTATCATTAGACCACGTATTTCTCTGCTGCCTCAGTTTCCATTTTAACTGTCAGGAAACAAATAATGGGGTGGTGTTTGTTATCTTCACAATTTAAGTTGACAGAGGCTCCAGAAATGTTGCATAACTGTATTATTTAATTCCAATACAATGATACAAAACTAAGTTTACCATAAACAGCACAGGTCTTTGGTTTCCTCACACGCTCGGGAAGTGAAGTGAAGAAAGATAATTTCCGCAGTTAAAACTTTACCGTAAATTATGACAATGTAAAGAAAGATTTATAGCTTGTAAACTGACATTATCACTTGAACCCAATCCCCACTTTTAAGGCTACGTACAAATTTTGCATCAAAATATTTATAGTCTCTGTGGTGCTTGATTACATAGTTAGAAGCTTGCTGCTCACAGAGCATCCTGATATTTGGGGGACGGGGTCTGGACTGCACACCCTAGCTACTTGGTGAGGGGATGTTTAGGGAATAGTGATCTTGATATGCTATTGTTTGACTTGCGTATCATTAATTTATTTTGTAAAGGAGCTAAAAGGATCTACAATGTGTTTTAACAAGGTGATAAGGTGGGACAAAATAGCATTTACTTTTATACAATGAGAAGGGACTGAAAATGTTTCTGGAAACAGACTATAACCAAATAAAGTAAACAGAAATCATATTAGTAAGAATTGAAGCAGGAACACATGTTGCTAAAGATATAAAGTTTCAGAATATTTTCAATTACAAAAACCACAAAAAAGTAAAGCTAACAATATAGGCACACCAAAAGATAAAGCAGAACTTTTATTTCTTTTTTTCTTTTTGTCTGCAGTCACAAACAAGGACAAAATGCCAGGAAATAATTTGTGTAACATTAGCCTCATCTTGCCATACAATAAAAATACATTTATCATAGACAATTATTCAAGTTTCTGTGAGTCCTGTTTACATATAAAAGTAATGTTGGAGGTGTTTGGTCTTAACAGAGTGGAACCATACAGTTTGTAAGAATTTTTTCTGCTTCTGAAGTGGCTGAGGATTTTGGTGGACAGGGGAGGTGAGGGACTGGTACACACCCTAAATAGTAATGATTAAACTCATTAGTATGTGTACCCTGCTCTAGCTTCTACCTAACACCTCCTTCAGTCACTACAGTACTTTCACAGAAATGCAGCACAAAGTGGCATAGTGGAATACTGAGCAATATATAGGGGGAAGCATTGAAATTTGTCCCTCTTTACTCCAAATTTGCTATAACATATAAGGCCATATTTATTAAGTTCTGCATTTTAGCCCTGACAATTTTCATTTCTTATCGCTGCAAATCATGGCAGTAAAAAATTATTTATTGGACGATGCATTAAGAAAGTTTTGCAGAGATACAGACTCCGATAGGAGTCTGTCCCTGCAAAATGTACAGTGCATCTGGAAAGTATTCACAGCGCTTCACTTTGAACACATTTTGTTATGTTACAGCCGTACTCCACAATGGAATAAATTAATTTCTGTCAGAGCTACAGCATACCTCTGTGGAGAAAGGAGAACCTTCCAGAAGGACAACCATTTCTGCAGCAATCCACCAATCAGGCCTGTATGGTAGAGTGGCCAGATGGAAGCCACTCCTTAGTAAAAAGCACATGGCAGCCCGCCTGGAGTTTGCCAAAATGCACCTGAAGGACTCTCAGACCATGAGAAACAAACTTCTCTGGTCTGATGAGACAAAGATTGATCTCTTTGGTGTGAATGCCAGGCATTATGTTTGGAGGAAGCCAGGCACCGCTCATCACCAGGCCAATACCATCCCTACAGTGAAGCATGGTGGTGGCAGCATCATGCTGTGGGGATGTTTTTCAGCGGCAGGAACTGGGAGACTAGTCAGGATAGAGGGAAAGATATTGGAGCAATGTACAGAGACATCCGGATGAAAACCTGCTTCAGAGCGCTCTTGACCTCAGACTGGGGCGACGGTTCATCTTTCAGCAGGACAACGACCCTTAGCACACAGCCAAGATATCAAAGGAGTGGCTTCAGGACAACTCTGTAAATGTCCTTGAGTGGCCCAGCCAGAGCCCAGACTTGAATCCAATTGAACATCTCTGGAGAGATCTGAAAATGGCTGTGCACCAACGCTTCCCATCCAACCTGATGGAGCTTGAGAGGTGCTGCAAAGAGGAATGGGCGAAACTGCCCAAAGATAGGTGTGCCAAGCTTGTGGCATCATATTCTAAAAGACTTGAGGCTGTAATTGCTGCCAAAGGTGCAACAACAAAGTATTGAGCAAAGGCTGTGAATACTTATGTACATGTGATTTCTTAGTTTTTATTTTTAATTAAATTTGCAAAAATCTAAAAAAAAAAACATTTTACACATTGTCATTATGGGGTATTGTGTGTAGAATTTTGAGGACAAAAATTAATTTATTCCATTTTGGAATAAGGCTGTAACATAAAATGTGGAAAAAGTGAAGTGCTGTGAATACTTTACGGATGCACTGTAAATAGTAAAGTGATTGCTTATATGATCACTTTACTTCTGGGTTCGGACCTGGAAGAGCTACTCAGCAGCCACTGGCCCATGCATGTGCAAGCGATCATATGGATCCATTTTCATAAAGAAAGCCTACAATGGCTAAAGCCATCTAAAAATGACGTTAGCTATTGAGACCTAAGCTGAAGCTTGATACATTCAGTAATATCGCAGCCACCATAAAAACCATATTAGTGAAATCTATAAAATCATAACTATGTCATACTTTCCTTTTTATATCTAATTTTATTATTAAAATTAATTATAATAATGTAAAAAAAACAAAACACTAATTTGAACAGTTACAAAACAGCATGTAACAGATCATAGGGGCCCCATTCTGGTTCTGATTACTTTTCATTGAACTGAGAGACATTGTTATTAAGATTGATAAAATCTTTCTTGTTTTTTTTCCTTTTACAGATTAGTTCAGTTTTTTATACAGATTGGAAGTAAAAATAGTGGCTCTTGTATAAAACCAAAGGCAAGAAATGAAGGTAAATATTCTCTGGCAACGACAATTCCTACTCCTGACCATGGAATGACACTGTAAACACACCTCTGGAATATCCCGTCCTTGTGGGTGCAATGCATGGCCTCAGTTGTGCCTAGCCTGTATTCAGCAAGGTATGGCACAATCATCTGGGCATTTACATTCGTGATTCCCAAGAAAAGCCTTGCTGATGCCACCTTGGTGGGCAAATCTATGTACACTTCCCCATATAAACAGTCACAATAGATGCACAGTGTCACACCTTTTGAATTGCTTTTTTACTAAATTACCTTTATTGTATGTAATGGGATAAAACCTCTGTCCATAATGAGCAGTGTATAACTGCATTACCATACTAGGTATATAGAGCTAGCAAGCTGAGTTTACATTGTTCTTTTATTGTTTTAACTTTACTTCTTTATTTATATTGTAATGTCCCCATTGGCCTTCTATATGTGCCAGGGCAGTTCTTGTAACTAGATAAAGACTGATGGACAGGAAGTGGAATTGGATTAGTTATTTCTAGAACGTCACATATTAATAAGTAATCACAGTTATAATCATTACACATGATTATATATGGGCAGGTAGTATGGTGGATTTGAAAAATGTTGGTCTTCTTTAAACTATAATTGGTATCTACATCATTTTCCCATGCCATACAATTAGACAAAATATTTGTGCTTCAAAACAAGCACAACACATGAAAAGTGTTATTCTCCTAAAAACAAATCACTATAGGAAAATGCTTACATATGTAAGAAATATAGCAAATAAGTAAATAAGTGGTGTATGCTTTTAGCTTTCAGGCTCCGATAATGTGCAAATTAACTCTGCATGGGTCCCTACTTAGAAGCTGGGCTGGCCTCTATTGATGCAGGGATGTTTGCTGTCACTAGGAGACACCACAGAGATTTTGTCTGAATAGAGGAAGAGAAAAACCGCACATACAAGACAAACCTTCTATTTGTCAAAAGCTTTGTTAGAGGCATAATGTATATCTCTGCTTTTTCCCGTAAATAGAGGTCGGTAAAATGTAAAATGTTCAGCAAAGAGGCAGCATTTCCACATTTATGTACGACCATGGTGCAATGTATGCAGTCATTTTTAATTGTGTCAAAAGTATATTTTAAATGATAAAAGCTACATACTGTAGATGGACATAATAATCTGATACAAAATCTGAGATGCAGGGGCACACTTTTGACAATAATATAATTGATTTTAAACTGCAAAAATATTTATTTTTATAAACTGACTTCTAGAATAAACATGAGATTCGTAGAGCACATGTTGATTATATTTTAAATCCCCATCTGCCACCACAACATGACCTTTCAGATGGGAAACTACACTAACAATTATAATGTGGGACTTACCAGACTTTGTGCCTCTGAAATGCAAGTTATATTGGTAAGAACCATGTGTCTCTGATTAAAAACTCCTACTGATAGATGGGTGGGGTGTTGGGCCAAAAGAAGTCAGTCACCACCTTCATATTATGCAAAAACCAATGGTAGTAGGACCACACACCCTCATTTCTAAATGCATTTAAAATATAGATGAGCGGTTTGGTTTTTCTGACAATTGAACACACCTAAACTTTGTGGTTCTGAGTCGAACAGAGTCCTGGCTCAGATAATTTTAGGGTTCCAAGAAGTCCCACAATAGACAAACAACAACATAAAATGGTAATTATCACAGTGAACTCCAAAGATGGTGCAATGCACCCAAAAATATAGAGATGTAACTGAATCCTTGGTGATAGATCTCAGTAATTGTTATGAGTCAATTAGATTATTGTAATCTTGATACATAGATGTATTCCAATATCAGAAATATAAAATGAATGAAGCGCTGTAAGGAACTAATAAGTTATCCTAGCTCAATCAGGATAATGAAGATAACAGTCACTTCCTTCCCAATCAGATATGACTCAACAGTCTAATCACAGTCCTGCAGTGTAAATGGTAATTAATGGTAGTAAAAGTTGCCGTGCACGGCTATTAGTATTCTGGTCCTCTCATGAGTTAGTTAACTACCTCACATGGGAAAATAACAATTAAACATGGGGCCCCTTAATGATTTATCAATTCCCAACACTGCTAAACAATAGCGGCACTTAGCTGTATATCTGCACTGTCACTTAGCCGTTCAGGGACTGGTTGCCGTCCGGCTCTGACAATAATGATAACTGGTTCCCGACCAGTGTGACACCTTCTGGTTGTCTCCCACACTGGCATCTAAATGTAAGCAGACCCCAGTTACTGTATGCTCTGATAACACAGAGTTTGCTGTTTTCCCGACCAGTGATAACACCTTCTGCTTGTCCCGAACGTAGGCGTATGAGTGTAGACACGTGGTGCAGCGTTCCAAATGGGTGTGGATCTTCTGATTGGGTGAGGTTTCCCCAGACTGGTATTCCTATCGAGGGTTAGACTTGGCGCGTTTCTCTTCTGAGGAAACAGCTGTTGGAGTTAAGCTGAGAAATGCGTCAAGTCTAACCCTTGCAGACACATACATAGGGCATTTGAATTTGCTTAAAGATTACATTATAGCAATGTAACATAGTTGTAAAAATGTCTGGCTTTTGTTTTTTTTTTAGGTATTATTGTCCAGTATACAAATGATAATGGTATTAGCTGGAATCTTTTGCGTGAATTGGATTTCTTGTCTTATCTGGATCCACAAATAATCTCTATAGATTTACCCCGCGATGCTAAGACACCTGCTACTGCCTTCCGATGGTGGCAACCGCAGCATGGTAGGTTATGTTACAGGCATTTGCTTGAGAAAGTGTAGTGTGATACAAGTGCCATATTCCTGGTATCAGTGATGCAATTTCTTGACCATATATAATACAATTATCCATAATATGGGGCTAATCTTGGTAAAGTAGCTTGTGCTCCTCAACCTCCCTATGATTAACATTCATAACTCCTATTATGTGGCCTAATTTATTCATCTGACGTGCAGCCTTTTTGTTCTTCAGCAGGCTTGCCACCTAGCATACTCTGCTGAAAGGGGGGGTGACATTTTTCCATCACTAACCTGCCGGCATAGTGAAGCCGTACCTGCCCAGCAGTCTAGGTTTTGCAAAGGTCACATGATACATACTAGCAGCTGGGGGTGGGGCTACTGCTCACTATGGGGCTTATTTGTCATCACTTAATTTTCACAAAAGCAGGTAAAAACTGCAATTGTAAAAATTAAGTTATCGGGCCATTCATCAAGAAGGTAAAGCAGGAGATATCACAGATATCTCCTACTTACCTTCCTCTTGCGGAATGGCCCGCTGTTCCCATACACTAGTATTTTCAGAGCTTGACTGCAGGAGCATTCGCCATCTTCAGATGGCGAATGCTCCTGCTCCGGGATCACAGCCTGCTCCTTCCCTATGGGAAGGAGGTCCGGGTTGTGATGATGGATCCTCTAGGATCCCTCTGTCCCTGTCCAGCTCCTTCCGCCAGACGTCGGGGCTCTTGTGCGCATACGTGAACTGTAGGTCGCGCATGCGCAGTCCTGTCACTGCTCCGAAAGAAGCATTGAAAAGCTGTCGCCACGCCAGAGCAATGATGAATTGCTCCTGTAGCCGCAGCAAGTTAGAATGTTAATTATCGGGGTCCCCGATAATAGGCCCCTAAATTAGATTTTTCTCTCAGCGCTGAAGGATGGAGGCTGCAGCCTCAGTCCCCCCGACTGACACACTGGTTTTTCCTCATATATTGTTAGAATGGACATAAAAACATTGGATAAGGCTATATCAGTGTCTACTACTCCCTCACCTGAGAAAAATATTTTTCAGAGGGAATTATTACTATTATCCTTTGTATATATAGCGCCACAAGTGTTCCGCAGCGCCTTACAAAGTACATAAACCAATACGTGAACAAGAAACCAGTGACTTTGCTGCATTAGCTATCATAACACTCAAAAAAGCAACAGGGTATAAGCAACCAGGTGTTAGACGCCCATGTGGGGAGTAAGGAGTAGATGAAAGTATAAGTAAGGTGAAAGTATAAGGAAATGGGAAATTATTCAGCCATAATACCTGGTGACCTCAGATTCTGATGTTAAACTTTGATCCATTCATTCAGGTTTTTCTCCATATTATGGTAAATATGTTGTTAACAAAAATAAATGAATACAAAATTAAATACAAATAGTATGTATGTCGCACATGGATGCCTGCTAAGGCACATCTATTTTATCATTCTCTGGAATTGCCAATACCATATTTTCGCCTCTTACTGTAACAGACTCCATCCTACTAAAAAAACTCATAAAGACTTGTCACTGTGTCATCATCATCATCCGTCTCCTCAGGTATTAATTATGAGGAAATAAATAAATAATAATTCCTCAGACTATAAGTTAAAAATGGATTCTGGTCATAATGGACCAATTTCTGAGGTAGGCACATGTTCAAGACAGATGTTCCCACTCTAAATAAATAAATAAATAAATCCTCATAGAGGTGCCAGCTCAGCCACAGACACAAAGCGCCCTGATAAAAAATGTTTGGAAACCCATTCTCTGAATAAGGGATGATGTGACTGTTGGCCAATCTCACTAAAGGCGCATATCCACTACACGATTCGCTCCATGAGCGATATCGTGTAATGTGTCCCCGGCAGTGGTGTGCTCAATGTCCTTAATGACATTGAGCTCACACACTGAACGATAGGCTGGACAGCAGGTTCGGGCGATGAGCGACTTCGTCAACGACCAGCGGGAGCGTGCATCGCTGGTCATTGACGGTATATCCACTGGACGATATAATGAACGATTGAAACAATATCGTTATCGTTCAATCGTTGATTATATCATCTAGTGGATATGCGGCTTTACACTTTCCCTTACTGATAATTCCCACACTACTGAATGGGAATCCTAATACCAGATCGCAAGGGTGGCTCTAGCTGCAGGGACACCTCTTCCTAATCTATACTCCTCGCACTGGGCTTTACATGAGCAATCTGAGGTGTGTAACCTTTCTAAACAGACATTCAGGTCTACACTTATAAAAGAGTATTATATGGTGCTCAGGAGTGCCTGTCCCATGTGCCATGTGCCAACTCTTTTCTCCCAGATAATGATGACACAGTTTGTAATGCATTATTGGGTGATACACTGCTGATTTCACAAATAAAACTCTGAAAAAAATTAATTAAAAGTTCAGTTGCAGCATGGAAGGATATTCTGTCTGCTCCGTGATACACGTCTCATTCCCATCTAAAAGCTATCAGCAGGATTACTTTATTATGGGTCAAGCATTTAACTATTTTACAAATTCTAGAAGAGCAAGATGGGTCACTAGAGGCTTATCAGAATTAGTACCTAAGGGGCATATGTACCATTATTTGCAAGACTACTGTCAATTTCAGACTTTTAACACCTATTATCTGAATTACATTTTTTCGCGAAATATGCATCACTGTTGAGCTGGCTTAAATAAAAATGCAATAAACTATAGGTTTTGTTATTTTTTTTCACTGTATTTTTCACATTTTTATCAATTTTTTTTTATTGCATCTGACTTTTGGAAAATGCCATAAGTGTGATTATTGCGCATGTGCTAAGCTTGCCACTATTTGCATACAGCAACAGTAGGGCAATATAGGGCACACAGAACATAACATTACATTGCATTACAGTAACCAAAACATAAACAGAGCTCAAGTAACAATTAGCACACAATTCTCAGAACATAATACAGCTGGGAAGCAAGGTGAGCGAGAGAGTAATCAGCGACAAGTGAAATTGTCTTTAGAAGAGACAGCACAACTAGCAGGAGTCACTGGAAGAGACAAAGGGGGTCATTCAGACCCGGTCGTTAGCGCCGATGCGCTCGGACCGGGTCGATGGCCCCCCACAGAGCATGCGCACGACAGCGCCGGTCGTAGCGGGTCTCGATCCAAAGGGGGCGAGCTGTCGATGTTGATTGACAGTTCGCCCCGTTTGGAAGGCGGGCCGGGGGGGTGGCAGCCCAAACGGGGGCGTTCCCGTTTGGGAGCGGCCCCACTGACATCACTAGTGATGTCAGTGGAGAGCTTCCGGCTCAGACAGAGCCAGAAGCTCTCCGGGGCTTACGACAAGGGAGACCCTACCCTAGGGTCTCGTCGTAAGCCCCGATGGTCGCGATGGTCTTGACCATCGCGACCATCACCTTAGGCGGTCGTAAGGCTGTGGGTATTAAACCACAGCCTTACCACCGCAAAGGAGGACGTCTTGAAAATTCAAGACGTCCTCCCCTCATTCAGACCGACCGCACGCTCTGTGCGACCGGCTCTGAATGAAGTCCAAACTGCCATGAGTGAGAGAAAATTGCTAAATGGCCACTGAGTAGGTGAAGGTTGTCATTGAGTAGGTGAAGGTTGTCATTCAATGGAATGGCTGATATATCTATCAGTGTGTATCCAGCCTAAGGCACGATCCCTAAGTTTGAATCCTCATAAAGCACCCCTCCTTCCAGTACATGCTTTGAAAAAATGGGACCTGACTCCTCTAGAGAAATGGGGAGTAATACAGAGTTTGGTTCTGACTTTCTTGCAAAAGCCCAAATTTCTCACAACGATTTAACATCACTGGGACAATGATAGCTTTCTCTTCGACTTTCTGCCATATTCCTCTCCTATGCAGGAACGCACAAGCTCTCTTCAAGTTGCTTACAAAGCTGTCAGTGCTAGTCAGACATGATTTACCTGTCCTCCTATGTCATATGAGAGATTTCCAAATGTGATTCACTGCCAGTTCCAAATTACAGGCCTGTGTCTGATTTTATCGATAACATCAGATGTGTCTCCACTAGGTTAGGAAGACTTCTCCCAACACAGAGCTATACGAAGTGGAATGGTCAGAGGAAGAAAATAGCCTTCATATAAGTAATTTAGAACTGAGAGTTCAGAAATTAACTTTTAAATCTCTTTAACCTCCCGAGACACACAATGCTCTAGTTCTATATGTTCAATATGACAGCTATATCTTGCGTAAACACAGAATTGGGAAAATCTTTTAATGTTCCTTTGTATCGAAGCTTTGGACTTTTGGCAGGAGGCAATAGAAAGGAAAATAATTCTAAAAGTAACAAGTAAGCTTCCAAAAATCTGATTCAGTGAGCAGTAGCCCTGCCCTGCCCTGTGCATGTGACCTGTGCACAACCCAGCCTGCTGGACAGGTGCTGCCCAAGCCCACCAGCTGTTCCTAGGTGGCAATCCTAGAACAAATAACATTTGCAGATCAAAGATTCCTGCAAACTACAGTTATTATGTCTATATAAAATGTAAATAAGCATCCCAGTATACACCTGGGCAACTCGAGTGTAGTAGTTTAAGGAATAAATGTAGGAAGGCATGTTTGTATAATTTACCTATAAATCTACCCGGAGTATCCCACATCTTGCTTTATGAAGACAGATACCTTTTATGTGTTATGATTTATTCATCCAAAACAACACAATATCAGATACTGGATGAGGTTTTTTCTGTATTGTTCTCTTTTTATATATTGTAATTATGATATTCCAGGAACGCAGTCAGGTCATTGGGCACTAGATGATGTCCTCATTGGAATGAATGACAGCTCTAGAATGGGGTTTCAAGACAAATTTGATGGTTCAGTTGATTTGCAAGCAAACTGGTACAGAATCCAAGGAGGCCAAGTAGACATTGACTGTTTATCCATGGATACAGCCCTTGTATTCACTGAAAATATAGGTATGTATTCCTAAACATTGTCACGGTGAACTGTTACACCTACATCATCTGTATACCATCAAACTAGCTGGTGTTTATCTACTTGATGGTGACCTATATTTACAAAACGAGAAATCCACATCTACATATTTATTTACTATAATAACTCTAATATAAAATGTAATTTAAATAATGTGCATTATGTATTAAGTTACACATTACACACGTGTGTGTCTATCCATTCTCCTGGCTCACCTTTTGTCTGTGCGTGTTGACTGATAAAGAGAAAAGAAAAATAAGGAATAAAAGTGTGGTTTAAAACTCGCTTGGTGATAGAGTTAATGTGAATTTACACCTATTGGGTTAATCCAACATGTGTGGTGGGGATCAAAAGAAAAACTAGGATGTTGGTCTAATGAACATTTATTCTGAATAATTTGCAATACAATGTAACATATGTATATCGACCACAAACAGTACAAACGTGACACACAAGACGCAGGGTGCCACACATGAGAGAAGCCGGATAAGAATGAGTAATTCATAGATGAGTGTATTTAATTGAAAAAAAAAAAAATATATATATATATATATATAGGGGCTCTGTACATGGCCGCACCTGCCAAGTTTTAGCATACTGTGCATGCACAGATGCAAAATAATGCATATTTACCTATCTCTGGCCCTTTCTGAGTTGGTGAGATCTGTCTTTCCGAGAAATTGGGCGTTTGGGGACGGGAACTGGGTAATGACAATGCAGGGGCACAGAGTCTTCCTGACTTGTGGGAGTGTCATGCGTACAGAGAAGGAAATCCAGTTTCTGATGGATCTCTTGCATGTAGATTGGGCAGTTGGCATAAGAACAATGGGTGGCACGGCTTTCCGCCTGCAGGTGCACCGTCCCCACATTAGCTGAACATAATCTTTCTTTTTTTTTGTGCTAAAGGATAGAATTTCTTTGCAGACACCAGTGGCAAAGACACTAATTATTTTCTTTACTATACACTTAAGATTTTCATTTGGGTTACAGGAAAACCTCGGTATGCAGAGACGTGGGATTTTCAAGTGATGCCTTCTACCTCTCTACAATTTGAGTTGAGCATGGGTTGTAGTAAACTATTTAGCGATTCCCACACAGTTCAATTGCAGTACTCAATAAATAATGGAAGAGATTGGCACCAGGTTACTGAGGAGTGTGTGCCCCCAAGTATCGGCTGCTTGCATTATACAGAGAGCTCAGTGTACTCAACTGAAAGGTTCCAGAACTGGAAAAGAATCACTGTCTATCTTCCACCATCAACAATGTAAGTTGAAGAGTATTATATGTCTGATTTTCAATAATTGTAGAAAAGAATGGTAAAACAGCATAGGCAGCTCTATTTAGTACATGAATACACTGAACTCATGCTTAAATATGTTAACATGCAAAAACTTTTTTTCATGTGTTAAATATGCTATAATTGCTATTATACATTTATTGCAACATGATTTATATATTATTTAAAATAAACAGCTTGTTGCAAATGTATTGTTTGCAAATGACATCTGCTTATCGAATTTACCAAATATTCTGGTATAACTTTTATATTCCTAGGTTAGTATGTCCTTTATATATACAACAGTCACACTACTCTCTACTGTCCTTGTTTTGTTACTGTATTTCTCTACATACAGCATTTAGTATTTGGCACCCAGCCATCGGGACACCGAAGGTAAACAGCAGCGTTGGGGGGAGGGTTATGGTAAGGGGTTAGGCACTAGGGGGAGAGTTAGGCTCTATGGGGGGAGGGTTAGGTTTAGGCTGTGGGGAGGGGAGGTTAGGTTTAGGCACTGGGGGGAGGTTAGGGTTAGTCACTAGGGGGGAGGTTAAGGTTAGGCCCCAGGGAGAGAGGGTTAGGGGTATTGAGAGGGGGAGGGTTAGTATTCCAACTAACTAGTGTTGGTACTGTATGCTAACCCTGCCAGGATCCCGAGCGCCAGCATCCCGTACCCACCCCATATCATTGCTATTATTATTATTATTATCCTTTATTTATATGGCGCCACAAAGGTTCCTCAGCACCTTACATAGTACATAAATGAGCACACAAGAAAACTGTTATTAGCAGTACAACATAACGCAGGACAAGCACATGGTTTATAAACATAGCTGCACAACACAAGCAGCAGGGCATCAGCAACCAAGTGTTAGGTGCTAATTGTGGAGTTAGGAGTACATGATAGTATAAGTAAGGGAAGGAGAAGCACGTGAGGGACGAGGGCCCTGCTCGTGAGAGCTTGCATCCTAAAGGGGAGGGACGACACAGATGGGGTAGATAGTGAGGAAGGAGCATGAAGCACCGGCAGGGGCGCCGAGAGGGGGGGAGCGGGTACAAATTACCTGGGCCCGGGCTTCCTGAGCGGCCCGGCGGGGGCCCGGGTCTGACGCGGCCCCCCCCCTCCCTCACAGCAACCCAGCACACAGCGTGTGCTGAGCTGCAGTGGGAGACTGCTCGTGGCTGCTGCAGCAGCCACAGTAGTCTCCTATGCCTGTGGGTGGGAGCTCCACACTGATCATGCCCCCCCCGGCTTTGCGCCGGGCTGAGGGGGCTCAGAGCGCCCCCCTCGCCAGCACGCAGCGCCGCTTTGCGGTGCTGAAAATATTTTTTTCTACTTTAGTGTCCATAGGGTATCCACAGGATACCTGGGGGTATAGGCGATGCGGCAGCAGCATCGGGCACCACAGAGTTAAAACTTTAGCCTCCCGGGATGCACTGGGGTCCCTCCTCCATACCCCTCCCCCCAGCCAAGGCCATCAGTTTTTGTCGGTGCCCGGCCAGGAGTCGGAGCACATTTAGCAGAGTGGGGCTGTTACAGCCCCTGAAGACTTCCAAAAGCAGCTGTGGCTGCACATCTAGAGCAATACAGCATGGACAGTCTATTCAGACGTCCATGCTGTTGCTCCTTCACCCCGCCGGTACCAGAACGTCATCATGTCTGAGAGTGAACGTGATTTTCCCCTACTGCTAAAGTGTACCACTTGTAATGTACTAATAGCGGAGGGTATTGTAACACTGGGAATTTATGCAGGGCATGTTTTCTAATATCACGCCCAGTTACTGTGTCTGCGCCTGTACAGGAACACCCTGGCCTTGTTGGGCTTGGGTCAGCTGGCCACACCCCCTGCGTTTCCCCATAGGGTTTATCACGGCAGTCGGTTGGGTCCTCACCCATATAGGGGTTCCCCAGGAAGCTGAGTGGCCCCCAGTCTCTCCTGCTCTCACCCACCTATGTCTCGCATGAGCCTGCGTGTGTGGGTTCACGGTCCAATTTGGTACAGAACCTATCGGTCGTGTTACAGGGGGAGCCATCATTGCAGTCTGCTAAGCGGTCTGTAGTGTGTCAGAATGTTCTGCATGATGGTGATGTCATGACATTTGATGACGGTGACAATTTTTGACCTTTCAGACCAGAAGTCTAAGTCAAAAACATATATACCAAACCTTATACGGGCAGTCCGTGCGGTCTTGGTTATTGAGGATGGCAACCCCCCTGTGGCCAAAACTAAATAGACTCCTCCACAGGTGGATTTTCATGTAACACGCCTAGTGTGGAGTACTACGTTACCATGCCCTCCATGCCTCCTTCAAGCATGCCACGGATCATTAGGTGGAAATATGCCTAAAATCCAGTTATTCCCTTGCTGGAGGGGCGTCCAGACGGCTATGGCCGTGGTCTAGGTGACTACAGCCATGGAGCGCTGGCCTGATAATTTGTAATTGTCTCTGGACTCTGACTCGTCACCTGAACTGGTAGGCAATCCCAGAGACTCAGCCACGTATATTAATGAGGCAGCCGTTTCCAGAATCTCCTCGCCAGTTGTGGCAGTTCGCGAACCCTAGGGTTGCGCTCTTGGAAAGTGGATGCAGATTCCAAAAAAGGTTTGGAATGCTTGCCCTTTAATGGACAGCTTCTTTTTGGCTCTGATTTGGACAACATTGTGGCGACTCTGGCAGCAGCTCAGTCTGCGTGTCTGCCATCGGCTCCGATCCCATCAGGGTCTGGTGCTTCATCCTTTCGGGCCTCTGGGGCCCAGGGTAAGTCCAAAGTGCAGTCCTGTCCTCAGCAGTCAACAACCAGAAAATCTGCAAAGCCAAATAAGCAGGCTTAGAGCACAAGACGTCCTACTCCCAGGTCGGATGATAAACCTTCAGCCTAAGGCCTCCCCTTGGGGGACCCCAAAGTAGAAGGCCGGCTTCTTCAGTTTGCCCAGTGCTGGTATCTGACTACCGTGAACAATTGGGTCAGAGAAGTGGTCTCTCTGGGGTACGCCCTCTCATTTCGACGAAGGCCTCCCAGCCGGTTTTTCACTACAGGTCTTCCATCCGTCTAGGCTATGGAACTCCAGAAGAGCTGCACTCTATGCTCCAGGCTGGAGTTATAGTGCCTGTTCCGTTATCCCAACAGGGAATGGGATATTACTTGATTCTCTTTCTGGTACACAAACCCAATGGGTTTTACCGGCCAAAACTTCAGGTGCCTAAACAAGTCTTTGAGGCTCTTCGGTTCAGGATACAGACCCTCCGTTCCATTATATTGGCAATGGGACCTAGGGATTTCATGGTGTCTCTGGACAATTATGAAGCCTACCTTCATATACCTATTATCTTGGCGCAACAGCAATTCCTCGGGTTTGCGATGCTAAGCTGCCATTTCCTGTTTAAGGCACTGCCCTTTACTCTGGCCACTGCGCCTTGAGTATTTACCATACTCATGGCGGTTATGGCAGCCCACCTTTGAATGCAGGGAGTCCGCCTGTTGTCCTATCTGGACTACCTCATGTAGTTAGCAGGGTCTCCAGAAATCCTTCAGCGCCATCTGCACCTAACAATATCTGTGCTGCGCAATTATGGCTAGCTGATAAACTGAGAGAAGTCCTCCCTGGGTCCCTCACTGAGGATGTTCCATTTCGGAGCCCTGTTAGTCTCTCAACACCAGGGGATCTTTGTGACAAAGGACAATATCTCTACATTACAGAAGTTGCCTTCGCAGCCGACAAGTGTCTGTGCACTCAACAATGCGGTTACTGGGTTCCATGGTGTCGATGTTCGACATGGTGGAATATGCCCAGTTCCACTACAGACTTCTGCTGCAGCTAATCCTCAACGGATAGAATGGGTTGCCCAATCGGTTAAAAACACAGACAATTGTGCTTTCCCCAGAAGTCCGTCTGTCTCTAGCCTGGTGGCTACTAACTACTTCCCAAACAGGGTGCGCCCCTTTTCAATTGCAGACTGGGTCCTTCTAATGATGGGCGCCAGTCTCCAGGGCTGGGAAGCAGTGACGGGTCTACACTTCGTTCAGGGACGGTGGACGCCAACAGAATCTGCATTTCCAATAAATCTCTTGGAACTTCGGCCAGTATTCAAAATTCTCCAGCAGATAACACATGTCCTCCACGGACGGTCCGTGCAGGTACAGTCAGACAACGCCATCACGGTGGCTTACATAGACCGCCCAGGGGGAAACAGAAGTCGGGCAGTTCTGACAGAAGTGTACCGCATTCTACCTTGGGCAGAGACCAATTTCCCTGCCATAATTCGTCAATGTTAATGCCAGGAGTCCTCAACTGGGATGCAGACTTTCTCAGCCGTCAAGACGTGCATCCAGGGGAATGGTCTCTTCACCAGGAAGTATTTCACCAACTGGTGAACAAATGGGGCTTTTTCAGAAATAGACCTCATGTCCTCCTGACACAACAACAAGCTGCCTGTGTATGGTTCAATCACAAAAGACGAAGGGGCTCTTCTGGTGGACACTCTGTGGGTCAGGTGGACCTTCAGGTTTGCGTATCTGTTCCCTCCATTTTCCCTTTTTCCTCGAATTACTCGCAAATTCAAGCAAGAAGGCGACACGCTTCTGCTCATAGCTCCAGCGTGGGCCAGGCGGCACTGGTTCTCAGATCTTCGGGTCTCTCAGTCGACACCCCGATATTGTTGCCTCTGCATACGGACCTGTTGTCTCAGGGTCCTTTCCAGCACCCGGACCTCGGTCGTCTGGCTTTGACCACATGGCTGTTAAGTCAGCCCTCTTAAGGTCCAGGGGTTTTTCCAGCTCTGTTAACACCATGCTCATAGCTCGGAAACCTACTTCTGCAGGGATTTACCACCGGGTGATGCATTCTTTCTTTGAATGGTTTCGTCCTAGAGGTTCTGATCATCAGGTCCTTAGGATATCCAGGGTTTTGGCTTTCATACAAATGGGCTTAGATCATGGTCTTCGCCTTGCTTCACTGAAGTTGCAACTTTCTGCCCTGTCAGTCTAGTTTTCAGCATAGGATCGCTACACTTCCTAATGTCCACACCTTTATGCAAGGTGTACTTCGTATTCAGCCTCCCTTTGTCCCACCAGTGGCTCCTTGGGATTTGGCTGTGGTCCTGACGGCACTCCAAGGACTGCCATTGAAACCTCTGGGCTCAGTGGTTTTCATATGGCTTACAGCTAAGACTGTGTTTCTTCTGTCCATTACTTCAGCCAGAAGGGTGTCAGATTTGGGGGTTCTCTCAAGTCCTCCCTTTCTGATTTTCCATAAAGACAGGGCGGGGCTTCGCACTCACTCTGGTTTTCTACCTAAGTTGGTTTCTAGTTTCCACATTTAATTAGGAAATCCTAGTACAGGCCTTTAATTCCCCAGTCCTCTCTGCTGGTGAGGCCTCTTTGGATGTGGTACGTGCTCTAAGGATTTATGTTGACCGTACCAGTTCCTTTAGGAAATCGGACTCCTTTTTTGTCCTCTATAGTTTCCATATGAAAGGTTGACCTGCCACTAAACAACTTTTGGCAGGATTGATTCGCATGGCCATTTCTCAGGCTTACATTCATAAGGGCCTTCTTAGACCAACCTCTCTTAGGACCTCATTCAGAGTCGGTCGTTTCGGCCGCACGGTCGTATGCCATGTTCGCTAAACTGCGCATGCGTAAAATTCGCAATGCGCGTGCGCAAACTAGCTATTATGATCAGAAATTGCTCTCTCCTTCAACTTGGCCAGGTCGTTAGTTTGAGTGACAGGATGAGGCGTTTGTGGGTGGTAACAGGGGAAGGTGCTTGTGAACGGGGGAGTGGAGATCCGAACGCAGGCGTGCCTGACTATGCAAACGGCATTTTATGGGAGTGCATAATTAACTAAGTAGTGTCATGGCACATGGGAGGTTTTTACACTGACTTGAACGTAGTGCTTAAGAGAGGGTATGGTCAACCTTAAGCTCTACGACCAGCTCAGATGATTCCCGATGGTCTCGATTAATCCTTATATGCCCGGAGATGACGTGTAATGCGAACGAGAAGGGGGCGTATTTTTAGTCTTACGGCCGCATCCTCCCCTTGCTCATCCAGCTAACAATCACATCTTAACGACGCAACTTGCGAGCGCTTCATTTGCATATCTGGCCCCTTTTACCTTACGACCGTGCGGCCGCAACGACCGACTCTGAATGAGGTCCTTAATCCTCACTCTACTTGGTCCGTGGGTCCTTCCTGGGCAGTTCGCCGTGGTGCCTCAGCTGTTCAGCTTTGCAAGGCAGCCACGTGGTCTTCTGTCCATATCTTAGTCAGGTATTATGCATTTCATGCCTTCGCCTCTCAGTATGCTTCCTTCGGGCGGCGGATTCTCCTTCCAGCACAGGAGCGTCCCCTCCCTTAAAAGGATACTGCTTTGGGACATCCCCAAGGTATCCTGTGGATACCCTATGGACCCTAAAGTAGAAAATGAGAGATATGGTAAGAACTTACCCTTGTTATCTCTATTTCTACGAAGTCCATGGGGTTCCACAGGACTCCCGCCCTGTCGCACCTGTACTGCAGATGGGCTTTAATCTGGTCACCGGTTTTTCTGTCTCCTACTAGTGAGAATGTGTTTCTTCTGTGTTCCAGACTTTCTTCTCTCTCTCTTTGTTCTCCTCCTTCTGCCTATGGCTTGTTAAAAAACTGATGGCCTTGGCTGGGGGGCCTGGTATAGAGGAGGTACCCCAGTGCATCCTGGGAGGCTAAAGTTTTAACTCTGTGGTGCCCGATGCTGCTGCTGCATCGCCTGTACCCCAAGGTATCCTGTGGAACCCTATGGACTTCGTAGAAATAGAGATAACAAGGGTAAGTTCTTAGCATATCTCTTATTTTTTTTACGAAGGGGGCGTAGCCACGCCTCCCGCGATTAGGCCATGCCCCCTGTTACCCGGGCCCACCATGGCTCTTGGCAGGCCTGAGCATCGGGTTAGGATATATGCTGCGGAATGTGTGTGTTTTAAGATGACCTTATGTAAAAATTAATTTCTTCATTCATCTATCTCTATAACAAAAAATTTATTTTATTTATGTGTTATTTACATGAGAAATGTACAAATTAAAGTTATTGCTCTTTAATTTTTGTCAGTTGCATTATAGCATCTAAATACATTCAGCTAAAAATGCAGATATTATGGGACTGCCCCGGCATCCTAATAGTGAATACTTTGTCCCAGCTGCAGGGTGCTATGCCATGCTTCTGTGAGTGAGTGCTTCTCACATGCTAGACCCACCCACAAAGAGGTGTAGCCGTGCCCAACATGCTGTGGCCACGCCCCCTCCAGGGGGGTCCCCAGGATGTTGCTGTACCCGGGCCCAGGGATTCTCTTAGCAGCCCTGGAGGTGACAGGCAGAGACAGGAGGGAGTGGGACTTACTGTATATATACACATCTCTTCTTTGGCGTTCTGTACTAATGTTATTCAAAGACAATATCAACCAATCAGATGTTAGCTTTTATATGTCTAATGAAAGCAATGAATCATTGTGCACCATGGTTTAAATTGCAGCATTGATATCATAGGTATAATTTAACAATGGGCCTGTCTGTGTGAACTTTCCATGTTTGTGTTTCTTGGGGTGCTTTAGTTTCGTCCCAGATTCAAATAACACACTGGGAGGTTCATTGTTTTCTGCCAAAATAAACCTAATGCCGGGTACACGCTAGACTATATGTTGTCCAATCCAGCCGGGTGCCGTCGCATACGAGGTCAGTACACACTAGACATCGTCTGCTGTGTACCGGCCTTTAGTATGTGTGTCTGTCAAGGAGCTGCTACAGTGTACAAAAAATAAGCAACATAGCATCAGGCATGGCTATCTGTTATATACATTTAAATTGGTTTGCCACATTACAGATTGTGCTTTTTGTATTTTTTTTCTATAATTCCTTAATATCCAAACATACAGTTTTAGAATATAAATCTATCTCCGCATTACATGCATTTGTAAATAAAGTTTTCACAATTGTTTAATTTGCACATAAATCATCATATATAAAAGGCATTCTACCATCTTCAAATGCACCAAAGTACTTATTTCATGTAAAAGAGTAAATTACTGTATTTAATTTAAAATGCCGTGATTTGAAGTATTGCAACAACTCTCTGCATATTAAATATAATCTTGACTCATGCTGTGTTGGCTGTAAATTGTGATATCATTTTGTAATGCAAACTGGATGGGCTTTTTGGATCTGATTTTATTGCAGTTCTCCAAGGACTCGCTTCAGATGGATACAGAGAAATTATGGGCCTGGTGCTGACGCCTGGGCCATCGATAATGTTATTCTTTCATCAGGATGTCCTTGGATGTGTTCAGGACACGGGATATGTGATTCAGGCCGCTGCATGTAAGTCATAAATCAACATGTTGGCATAACAGGTGTATGGCAGTAGTTTAAATTAGGGAAGGGGGAAGGAGGGGTTTAGTGTAAAGATTGGCTATGAAAACTCGCATTCAGGTAACTCTACAAAATATGTAATATAACACAGACAAACAATACAATAATATTTTACAATGTAGTACAAAACCGACTAACTGATTTGTTTATATGGGTAATAGAACATTTTTGCAAAGATAACTATGGGGCAATTTCCATGAACATCTATAGTTTTATTAGTAGCATGATTTGCATATCTGAGATTTCAGTATGGTATATGTATACAGAATAGTTCATGTTACTATTGTTTTTATATAATGGGTCATCATGTATTATGGGAAGACTTGTTGAGTTGCAAACTGATTGAATATTATCAGTTAATGATCTACATTCTAATAAAAATATTATTATTAAATAGAGGTTGTATCAGTGGTTGTACAAGTTAACAATTGTAGAAAAAGGAATAAAGGAGGGGGGGTGAACCCTGGGTGCTACACTGAGTCCAATAGATATGAAGAGATATATAGGAAAACAGTACTAGGACCAGAAATCAGACTTACTACAATGCTGCTACTCTGTACATGACAGTCACCCGTCAAGGTGGGTAGAACAATGGAGGAGAAAGTCGGAGCAGGGTAGTGAGGTGATGAATCTGGTGGCAATAACCCAAACAGTATTGTACAATGATATATATTGACTACAGAAGATTCTATAGTACATTATTAACAATTATTTGATGATTTATCATTAAAAAACCTGTATGAGTTCCATATAGGAACACAAAAAGAATATGGACAGATTATATGTATAGGATATGGTCATATGTATAAAAATAAAACCTTAGGTATAAAGTAGTGCAATTGTTATTAATAAATTAATATTAAGGGGAACCTGATTTATATATGAACTCCAGAGCAGAGTGAGTCTCAGTGGTATTACTAAGTGAGGCAAGGAAAAGTTCCTTCCTAAATGGTATTAAGTGGCACGGTGAAAATATCTGGATTAATGGTGGCCTCTTCACTGCAGCTTTTCAAAATTAACAGTAAAATACTTTCATGACGGAGAAAGTAACCATAGATTTAATTAGCAAATGATACATTGATAACAGAGCCCATCACTTGCATCTTTCATTTAAAACATAAATTAGGCTACTGAACTGTATTTTAGGAGAGATTTGTAAGATCACACACAATACTTTTACAAAGACTATTACAAAGTTCAGAATGTGGACTTGGTGCTGGGTAATGGCTGTCCCACTATCAAACATGTGCCTTTATTGTATTGAACATTCTCTTAGTAATTTATGTTTTGGGATCTTATAGATGTGTTGTTCATTATGCAGAGAGAGCATTAGCTGCCACTTCTGGAGGCAGTAACGTCAAGCATCCATAATTGTTTCAAATAAACGGTTGCTGTCACTTGTATTTATGGTTACATGCCACCTTCTGGCAAGATAGTGGGTTGGTTTCATGATTATGGGTATATTGGACACAAGCTACAAGGTTCTACTGTAATCATGTGACTCGTACTGATTCAGCCCCGGACGCAGTCCTGATTCGGTTGCAATTGACTGATGGCTTTGAGACTCTGCATGCGCATGTACTGTGATGTTACTGCAGGCCATGTCGCAATTCTCTGTATGCCACAGCTTTATTGACAAATCACATTGATTGTGGGTGGAGAAGGGGACCATTCCTCAAAATGGAGGAATGTCGCCTCCATATTGGAGGGGTGCTGAAGCCAGCAACTTTGTCTTCCAATGCAGATTCACTGGCCTCAGCACCTTACTTCTGGTGGACATTCTGAGTAACCCTAAGGTTACTCCATGTATGATGGATTGCCGATGTTTCCAATGGTGATTCGATGCTACGTCTTCAGACACATGCAGAGGATCTGAGAAAGCACAGGTTGGCATCTCAATTCATAAGAAGAGATCTGCATCATTTACATATCTTATCAGATCCACTGCTACCGAAGATGTAGCACGAATCAGTCCTGCATCCACCACTGAGTCAGGCCCTCAGTCCAGGCCATCTGGGAGATTGGCTGTAAAAACAGTGAGGGGAAAATGTATTTTTTAAACTATTCTATGCACTGTTTACCATTATGAACCACATATGAGACTGGGGGGTAAATTACTAAGATTCAAGATAGGTCGAGATGACCATCTCGGGTGATTTATTGATTTTTTTCCCTGTTTGCAAATTTACTAAAGGCAAAGTCGTGTGAGTTAGAGAGAGATTTCTCTCATCTCACTCGTAAAACTCGGATGAGATAGCAATCTCGAATCAAATCACCATCGGGCCAAATCGGAAGTACTTTTTACCTAAAACATACATCTCTCAAATTTACCAAGAATCGGCATGACAAGCTCGGGTGAGATAGGAGCAAACTCTCTGTCAAAATCACTTTTCAGACTCTCAACCCCCTGAGCTGCGAGGTGGTCAGAAACATACACAAATCATTGTGATTTGTGTATGTTTCTTTGTGTAAATGGTTAAAATAGGGTTAATTTGTAAAAGAAAATGACGTGAGGATCCCCCCCAAAATCACTAACCAGCCTCCGGGCCTCCCAGCTGCAGCATCAGTCCTGACCGCTAGTCAGGCCAGGCCAGGGATCCCTTGGGAGTTGAGTACCCCTCCAATAAAGGGGTACCCCTCTCCAGGGCACCCCTGGCCTAGGCTGATAGCTCTGTCCCTGCTGCCTGGTGCTGGTTCTTAAATTACAGTGGAACCATACACATTTTTTTCCCTGTAATGTTAAGAACCAGGACTAGCTGGCATGTCCGGGGCTGGTTAGTGTCTTGGGGTGGGGAACTCACGTTATTTGTTTTTAAAAACACTTATCTATTTTTTACAAGTATTAACACACAAGCAGCAAGCACATATCTCACTGATATGTGCAGGCTGCTAGCTCGGGAGAGATTTGCAGAGAGAAAACACTGCAATCTCGGGTGAGTAATCTCCTGCAAAACAAGTTACTCAGGAGAGATATCTCGTTCTGCTTCATCATTGGCAAACTCGTTTAGCCTCAAATCGCCTGTTGGTAAATTTGGAATAAAAAAAGGGATAAAACACCCGAGTTTTGGCGAGTACCAGCGAGATGAATCACTTTGAAAATGGGGACCATCTTAGTAAATTTACCTCCAGTACATCTGGAAGGTTGGTATGTTGCTTAAATCTCCCCTTAATTAGAACTGGTGCTATTGCAGCAGTACAGTACTGTCATTATTTGTCTTCATCGCCTTGTTAAACTCACCAGCTATACCATTATTTTTGTTTCAACAGAACTGTTGGAAAACAGTAAAAAGCGTATGCCGCTTAGTAACACATTGCTGGGAATCTTGACTTTTTGCATAAACTTTGAAACTTCTCTATATAATTTTTTTTGCATTATTATTTTATGTGACAAGCAGCTTCTAAATTTAGCTTTTGTAAATGGAAATGATGAAACACCTGCTTTAAACAAATACAGATTTGTCCTCATACACCTAGCATCTATACACTGCTCATAGAGGTGTAGCGTTTAAAAAATATATATATATTCTTATTCGCAATGCAGACGCAGCGAAAAGCACTACTAGTACTAGAGACGCTGGACTGCACAGGAATTAGTTTTAAAGTACAAAGTTGTAGATGAAGCACCACGGAATGTGGCGTGAGAAAAAGTTGCGGCCTCTGCATCGTAGCATTTTATATCCAGATATAGAGGATAATGTATCAAACAGTAAAAAGGGTGGAGAAGTGGACCAGTGGAGAAGTTGACCATAGCAACCAATCAGCTTGTACCTATTACCTGAAAGGTGATTGGTTGCTATGGGCAACTTCTCCACTCTTTTCACTGCTTGGTACATTAACCCCTCAGACTAATTCGCCCACAGGTGTACAAATGTTGCACATCAGATTGATCGGTGTAATCTAGCAGAGCAAATTTGTTGCTTCCAGTTGTTTTTATTTATGTGTATAAGATGCACATTTTGAGCCAGAAAGACACTCGGCCACAGTGTTTGAGGACACATCTGTAGGCATATAGACATAGGCAATTGTAGTAAAACTGGAGAATTATTGCAACCCGCTATGTGTGATAGTTAGGAATCCATGTAACAGTACAATCATCCTGTCGACAATCAGAATGTGAGCTTTTCATATACACGTCACTGAGGAACTAGTAAATCCAAAGATACTTGCTATAATATTCAGGGGTACTTGAAAAATGTTCTTTAATGGCATAAATGGACATCCAGTTGATAAGTAGATGCATATGAAAAGCATTTTCCTAGGGATCTATCGCCACATGCATCCTAGTTGGACCCTGATAACAAAATTAAAAAAGTTTATGCCTGAGAAAGAAATCATATGCAGACTATAGTTTTATTGTCAATTTTATATTGTTCATAAATTGTAAAATGTGAGAATTATATAAGTAGAATGAATTTTATTCTTGTGTCATTTTAAACAAATCTTGTTTATAACCAATGTATTGCATTTATATATAGCAGTGCATTTCTAAACAATTTCCTTATAGCAGCTATAGTCATTACAAATGTATTGCTTTTATATATAGCAGTGCCTAAACAGTTTCCTTATAGCAACTATAGTCATTACAAATGTATTGCTTTTATATATAGCAGTGCCTAAACAGTTTCCTTATAGCAACTGTAGTCATTGCAAATGTATTGCTTTTATATATAGCAGTGCCTAAACAGTTTCCTTATAGCAACTGTAGTCATTACAAATGTATTCCTTTTATATATAGCAGTGCCTAAACAGTTTCCTTATAGCAACTATAGTCATTGCAAATGTATTGCATTTATATATAGCAGTGCCTAAACAGTTTCCATATAGCAACTGTAGTCATTACAAATGTATTGCTTTTATATATAGCAGTGCCTAAACAGTTTCCTTATAGCAACTATAGTCATTGCAAATGTATTGCATTTATATATAGCAGTGCCTAAACAGTTTCCTTATAGCAACTGTAGTCATTACAAATGTATTGCTTTTATATATAGCAGTGCCTAAACAGTTTCCATATAGCAACTGTAGTCATTACAAATGTATTGCTTTTATATATAGCAGTGCCTAAACAGTTTCCTTATAGCAACTATAGTCATTGCAAATGTATTGCTTTTATATATAGCAGTGCCTAAACAGTTTCCTTATAGCAACTGTAGTCATTACAAATGTATTGCTTTTATATATAGCAGTGCCTAAACAGTTTCCATATAGCAACTGTAGTCATTACAAATGTATTGCTTTTATATATAGCAGTGCCTAAACAGTTTCCTTATAGCAACTGTAGTCATTGCAAATGTATTGCTTTTATATATAGCAGTGCCTAAACAGTTTCCTTATAGCAGCTATAGTCATTACAAATGTATTGCTTTTATATATAGCAGTGCATTTCTAAACAATTTCCTTATAGGAGCTATAGTCATTACAAATGTATTGCTTTTATATATAGCAGTGCCTAAACAGTTTCCTTATAGCAACTATAGTCATTGCAAATGTATTGCATTTATATATAGCAGTGCCTAAACAGTTTCCATATAGCAACTGTAGTCATTACAAATGTATTGCTTTTATATATAGCAGTGCCTAAACAGTTTCCATATAGCAACTGTAGTCATTACAAATGTATTGCTTTTATATATAGCAGTGCATTTCTAAACAATTTCCTTATGGCAATTATAGTCATTACAAATGTATTGCTTTTATATATAGCAGTGCCTAAACAGTTTCCATATAGCAACTATAGTCATTACAAATGTATTGCTTTTATATATAGCAGTGCATTTCTAAACAATTTCCTTATAGCAGCTATAGTCATTACAAATGTATTGCTTTTATATATAGCAGTGCATTTCTAAACAATTTCCTTATGGCAATTATAGTCATTACCAATGTATTGCTTTTATATATAGCAGTGCCTAAACAGTTTCCTTATAGCAACTGTAGTCATTACAAATGTATTGCTTTTATATATAGCAGTGCATTTCTAAACAATTTCCTTATAGCAGCTATAGTCATTACAAATGTATTGCTTTTATATATAGCAGTGCCTAAACAGTTTCCTTATAGCAACTATAGTCATTACCAATGTATTGCTTTTATATATAGCAGTGCATTTCTAAACAATTTCCTTATGGCAATTATAGTCATTACCAATGTATTGCTTTTATATATAGCAGTGCCTAAACAGTTTCCTTATAGCAACTATAGTCATTACAAATGTATTGCTTTTATATATAGCAGTGCCTAAACAGTTTCCATATAGCAACTGTAGTCATTACAAATGTATTGCTTTTATATATAGCAGTGCCTAAACAGTTTCCTTATAGCAACTATAGTCATTACCAATGTATTGCTTTTATATATAGCAGTGCATTTCTAAACAATTTCCTTATGGCAATTATAGTCATTACCAATGTATTGCTTTTATATATAGCAGTGCCTAAACAGTTTCCTTATAGCAACTGTAGTCATTACAAATGTATTGCATTTATATATAGCAGTGCCTAAACAGTTTCCTTATAGCAACTATAGTCATTACAAATGTATTGCTTTTATATATAGCAGTGCCTAAACAGTTTCCTTATAGCAACTATAGTCATTACAAATGTATTGCTTTTATATATAGCAGTGCCTAAACAGTTTCCTTATAGCAACTGTAGTCATTACAAATGTATTGCTTTTATATATAGCAGTGCCTAAACAGTTTCCTTATAGCAACTATAGTCATTACAAATGTATTGCTTTTATATATAGCAGTGCCTAAACAGTTTCCTTATAGCAACTATAGTCATTGCAAATGTATTGCTTTTATATATAGCAGTGCCTAAACAGTTTCCTTATAGCAACTGTAGTCATTACAAATGTATTGCTTTTATATATAGCAGTGCCTAAACAGTTTCCATATAGCAACTGTAGTCATTACAAATGTATTGCTTTTATATATAGCAGTGCCTAAACAGTTTCCATATAGCAACTGTAGTCATTACAAATGTATTGCTTTTATATATAGCAGTGCCTAAACAGTTTCCTTATAGCAACTGTAGTCATTGCAAATGTATTGCTTTTATATATAGCAGTGCCTAAACAGTTTCCTTATAGCAGCTATAGTCATTACAACTGTATTGCTTTTATATATAGCAGTGCATTTCTAAACAATTTCCTTATAGGAGCTATAGTCATTACAAATGTATTGCTTTTATATATAGCAGTGCCTAAACAGTTTCCTTATAGCAACTATAGTCATTGCAAATGTATTGCATTTATATATAGCAGTGCCTAAACAGTTTCCATATAGCAACTGTAGTCATTACAAATGTATTGCTTTTATATATAGCAGTGCATTTCTAAACAATTTCCTTATGGCAATTATAGTCATTACAAATGTATTGCTTTTATATATAGCAGTGCCTAAACAGTTTCCATATAGCAACTATAGTCATTACAAATGTATTGCTTTTATATATAGCAGTGCATTTCTAAACAATTTCCTTATAGCAGCTATAGTCATTACAAATGTATTGCTTTTATATATAGCAGTGCATTTCTAAACAATTTCCTTATGGCAATTATAGTCATTACCAATGTATTGCTTTTATATATAGCAGTGCCTAAACAGTTTCCTTATAGCAACTGTAGTCATTACAACTGTATTGCTTTTATATATAGCAGTGCATTTCTAAACAATTTCCTTATAGGAGCTATAGTCATTACAAATGTATTGCTTTTATATATAGCAGTGCCTAAACAGTTTCCTTATAGCAACTATAGTCATTGCAAATGTATTGCATTTATATATAGCAGTGCCTAAACAGTTTCCATATAGCAACTGTAGTCATTACAAATGTATTGCTTTTATATATAGCAGTGCATTTCTAAACAATTTCCTTATAGCAGCTATAGTCATTACAAATGTATTGCTTTTATATATAGCAGTGCCTAAACAGTTTCCTTATAGCAACTATAGTCATTACCAATGTATTGCTTTTATATATAGCAGTGCATTTCTAAACAATTTCCTTATGGCAATTATAGTCATTACCAATGTATTGCTTTTATATATAGCAGTGCCTAAACAGTTTCCTTATAGCAACTATAGTCATTACAAATGTATTGCTTTTATATATAGCAGTGCCTAAACAGTTTCCATATAGCAACTGTAGTCATTACAAATGTATTGCTTTTATATATAGCAGTGCCTAAACAGTTTCCTTATAGCAACTATAGTCATTACCAATGTATTGCTTTTATATATAGCAGTGCATTTCTAAACAATTTCCTTATGGCAATTATAGTCATTACCAATGTATTGCTTTTATATATAGCAGTGCCTAAACAGTTTCCTTATAGCAACTGTAGTCATTACAAATGTATTGCATTTATATATAGCAGTGCCTAAACAGTTTCCTTATAGCAACTATAGTCATTACAAATGTATTGCTTTTATATATAGCAGTGCCTAAACAGTTTCCTTATAGCAACTATAGTCATTACAAATGTATTGCTTTTATATATAGCAGTGCCTAAACAGTTTCCTTATAGCAACTGTAGTCATTACAAATGTATTGCTTTTATATATAGCAGTGCCTAAACAGTTTCCTTATAGCAACTATAGTCATTACAAATGTATTCCTTTTATATATAGCAGTGCCTAAACAGTTTCCTTATAGCAACTGTAGTCATTACAAATGTATTGCATTTATATATAGCAGTGCCTAAACAGTTTCCTTATAGCAACTATAGTCATTACAAATGTATTGCTTTTATATATAGCAGTGCCTAAACAGTTTCCTTATAGCAACTATAGTCATTGCAAATGTATTGCTTTTATATATAGCAGTGCCTAAACAGTTTCCTTATAGCAACTGTAGTCATTACAAATGTATTGCTTTTATATATAGCAGTGCCTAAACAGTTTCCTTATAGCAACTATAGTCATTGCAAATGTATTGCATTTATATATAGCAGTGCCTAAACAGTTTCCTTATAGCAACTATAGTCATTGCAAATGTATTGCATTTATATATAGCAGTGCCTAAACAGTTTCCTTATAGCAACTATAGTCATTGCAAATGTATTGCTTTTATATATAGCAGTGCCTAAACAGTTTCCATATAGCAACTGTAGTCATTACCAATGTATTGCTTTTATATATAGCAGTGCCTAAACAGTTTCCTTATAGCAACTGTAGTCATTACAAATGTATTGCTTTTATATATAGCAGTGCCTAAACAGTTTCCTTATAGCAGCTATAGTCATTACAAATGTATTGCTTTTATATATAGCAGTGCCTAAACAGTTTCCTTATAGCAACTATAGTCATTACAAATGTATTGCATTTATATATAGCAGTGCCTAAACAGTTTCCATATAGCAACTGTAGTCATTACAAATGTATTGCTTTTATATATAGCAGTGCATTTCTAAACAATTTCCTTATGGCAATTATAGTCATTACAAATGTATTGCTTTTATATATAGCAGTGCCTAAACAGTTTCCTTATAGCAACTATAGTCATTGCAAATGTATTGCTTTTATATATAGCAGTGCATTTCTAAACAATTTCCTTATAGCAGCTATAGTCATTACAAATGTATTGCATTTATATATAGCAGTGCCTAAACAGTTTCCTTATAGCAACTATAGTCATTGCAAATGTATTGCTTTTATATATAGCAGTGCCTAAACAGTTTCCTTATAGCAACTGTAGTCATTACAAATGTATTGCTTTTATATATAGCAGTGCCTAAACAGTTTCCTTATAGCAACTATAGTCATTGCAAATGTATTGCATTTATATATAGCAGTGCCTAAACAGTTTCCTTATAGCAACTATAGTCATTGCAAATGTATTGCATTTATATATAGCAGTGCCTAAACAGTTTCCTTATAGCAACTATAGTCATTGCAAATGTATTGCTTTTATATATAGCAGTGCCTAAACAGTTTCCATATAGCAACTGTAGTCATTACCAATGTATTGCTTTTATATATAGCAGTGCCTAAACAGTTTCCTTATAGCAACTGTAGTCATTACAAATGTATTGCTTTTATATATAGCAGTGCCTAAACAGTTTCCTTATAGCAGCTATAGTCATTACAAATGTATTGCTTTTATATATAGCAGTGCCTAAACAGTTTCCTTATAGCAACTATAGTCATTACAAATGTATTGCATTTATATATAGCAGTGCCTAAACAGTTTCCATATAGCAACTGTAGTCATTACAAATGTATTGCTTTTATATATAGCAGTGCATTTCTAAACAATTTCCTTATGGCAATTATAGTCATTACAAATGTATTGCTTTTATATATAGCAGTGCCTAAACAGTTTCCTTATAGCAACTATAGTCATTGCAAATGTATTGCTTTTATATATAGCAGTGCATTTCTAAACAATTTCCTTATAGCAGCTATAGTCATTACAAATGTATTGCTTTTATATATAGCAGTGCATTTCTAAACAATTTCCTTATGGCAATTATAGTCATTACAAATGTATTGCTTTTATATATAGCAGTGCCTAAACAGTTTCCTTATAGCAACTATAGTCATTGCAAATGTATTGCTTTTATATATAGCAGTGCATTTCTAAACAATTTCCTTATAGGAGCTATAGTCATTACAAATGTATTGCTTTTATATATAGCAGTGCCTAAACAGTTTCCTTATAGCAACTATAGTCATTGCAAATGTATTGCATTTATATATAGCAGTGCCTAAACAGTTTCCATATAGCAACTGTAGTCATTACAAATGTATTGCTTTTATATATAGCAGTGCCTAAACAGTTTCCATATAGCAACTGTAGTCATTACAAATGTATTGCTTTTATATATAGCAGTGCATTTCTAAACAATTTCCTTATGGCAATTATAGTCATTACAAATGTATTGCTTTTATATATAGCAGTGCCTAAACAGTTTCCTTATAGCAACTATAGTCATTGCAAATGTATTGCTTTTATATATAGCAGTGCCTAAACAGTTTCCTTATAGCAACTATAGTCATTGCAAATGTATTGCTTTTATATATAGCAGTGCCTAAACAGTTTCCTTATAGCAACTATAGTCATTGCAAATGTATTGCATTTATATATAGCAGTGCCTAAACAGTTTCCTTATAGCAACTATAGTCATTGCAAATGTATTGCTTTTATATATAGCAGTGCCTAAACAGTTTCCTTATAGCAACTATAGTCATTGCAAATGTATTGCTTTTATATATAGCAGTGCATTTCTAAACAATTTCCTTATAGCAGCTATAGTCATTACAAATGTATTGCTTTTATATATAGCAGTGCATTTCTAAACAATTTCCTTATGGCAATTATAGTCATTACCAATGTATTGCTTTTATATATAGCAGTGCCTAAACAGTTTCCTTATAGCAACTGTAGTCATTACAACTGTATTGCTTTTATATATAGCAGTGCCTAAACAGTTTCCTTATAGCAACTATAGTCATTGCAAATGTATTGCATTTATATATAGCAGTGCCTAAACAGTTTCCATATAGCAACTGTAGTCATTACAAATGTATTGCTTTTATATATAGCAGTGCCTAAACAGTTTCCATATAGCAACTATAGTCATTACAAATGTATTGCTTTTATATATAGCAGTGCCTAAACAGTTTCCTTATAGCAACTATAGTCATTGCAAATGTATTGCATTTATATATAGCAGTGCCTAAACAGTTTCCATATAGCAACTATAGTCATTACAAATGTATTGCTTTTATATATAGCAGTGCCTAAACAGTTTCCATATAGCAACTGTAGTCATTACAAATGTATTGCTTTTATATATAGCAGTGCCTAAACAGTTTCCATATAGCAACTGTAGTCATTACAAATGTATTGCTTTTATATATAGCAGTGCCTAAACAGTTTCCATATAGCAACTGTAGTCATTACAAATGTATTGCTTTTATATATAGCAGTGCCTAAACAGTTTCCATATAGCAACTGTAGTCATTACAAATGTATTGCTTTTATATATAGCAGTGCCTAAACAGTTTCCTTATAGCAACTATAGTCATTACCAATGTATTGCTTTTATATATAGCAGTGCATTTCTAAACAATTTCCTTATGGCAATTATAGTCATTACCAATGTATTGCTTTTATATATAGCAGTGCCTAAACAGTTTCCTTATAGCAACTGTAGTCATTACAAATGTATTGCATTTATATATAGCAGTGCCTAAACAGTTTCCTTATAGCAACTGTAGTCATTACAAATGTATTGCATTTATATATAGCAGTGCCTAAACAGTTTCCTTATAGCAGCTATAGTCATTACAAATGTATTGCTTTTATATATAGCAGTGCCTAAACAGTTTCCTTATAGCAACTATAGTCATTGCAAATGTATTGCTTTTATATATAGCAGTGCCTAAACAGTTTCCTTATAGCAACTATAGTCATTACAAATGTATTGCTTTTATATATAGCAGTGCCTAAACAGTTTCCTTATAGCAACTGTAGTCATTACAAATGTATTGCTTTTATATATAGCAGTGCCTAAACAGTTTCCTTATAGCAACTATAGTCATTGCAAATGTATTGCTTTTATATATAGCAGTGCCTAAACAGTTTCCTTATAGCAACTATAGTCATTACCAATGTATTGCTTTTATATATAGCAGTGCCTAAACAGTTTCCTTATAGCAACTATAGTCATTACCAATGTATTGCTTTGCAGATGTTGGGAGTACAAATAATGCAAGTGGGCTGCCATGGTGTACCCAGGTGGAAACTTAGTGACAACCATTGTCCTAACTATTTTTGAAAAATAAAAGGAAAAAAACAATAGTGTGTTTTTATTCATTCATTCTTGCATTTATTGTATGTATTTCTGCAAAAGAGCATCTAGTAGTACTATTAACATTTGCATTATTATAGGTGTGACAAAGGCTTTGGAGGTCCTTATTGTGTCCCAATTGTTCCTTTACCTTCCATTCTGAAAGATGACTTCAATAGTAACCTGCATCTTGATCTTTGGCCTGAAGTGTATGGAGCAGAGAGGGGAAATGTGAATGGAGAAACAATTAAATCTGGGACCACGCTTGTCTTTAAAGGGGTTAGAACTTATTTTTAATCTTGGTTATTAAAATTCTTCAATACTACTTTGTATTTTTAATATAGTACAGCAAAATGGTCTCCTGCAAAATGTATTTGTGTGGTGTCTTGTTATTGTCATATTTCTCTCAACTTGTCCAGTGTCCTGAATATTTCTTTATATTTTTGTAAATAAGTTGCAACTAACCAGAATATAAACATTTGGAATTTTTCTCAGATACTAGTGAGAGGCGCCGAGAGGGGGGGGATTGGGTACTGATTAACCAGGCCGGCATTTGCTGGAGGGGCCCCGGTCCCTTGCTCCCCTCTCTTAACCCTGTCATCAGCAGCAAGTCTGCTGGGCTGCAGTTAGTACAGGAAGCCTGTGGCTGTTGCCATTGCCACTTAGTGAAGCAGCAGTATCCTCTGCCTGCACCTGATAGGCGGGGCGAGAGTGAACGCACTGATCGCTCCCCCCCCCCCCCCCTGGATCTGCCCCTGGCTGAGGGGCACAATGGTACGCTGCTGTGGAGTGAGTGGCGGCGCAACGCCACAGATACTGTTTTTTTAAAGGACTTGAAGCCACTTCTCTTTTTCTCTTTACATTAGGACATGCCCCTTTCCAGTACTCGGGCCCAACCAGGCTATCTACAGTCCTGATACTAGATACTCTGAACAAAATGAGTTTTGCCCCATCTGCTAAATCCCATCACCACCACCACCCCTCCACCCCCCAAGTAACTTTATCACTTCACAGCCCCTGTAGATCATGCATATTTTGGGGTCTATAGCTTTGGACTTTTGGGAGGGGATGAAGTTATACTTACCTGTAGGAATCGGCCATGTAACCCAGTCAGGATGCCGCCGTCGGGATTCTGAACGCCAGGATCCTTAGCACCGGCAACCCGTCCCCAGCTATTTGGGAGGCATATTAATGTTCAACCAAAGGTGGAATAGTTTAGAAAATATTTGTCTGGGTGTATGTTTCATTTTTATTTAGCATATAATAAAACCTGAGTGCGGGGTGAACTTTCACTGTCTGTAATAATACTGCATGTGAGCTATAAATATGTGACTCCATGCTTTGTAAGCAGTAAAATTTGGGTTTGATTTAATGTAGATAAATTATAACTATTCAACAAAGCCCACATTAAAAAAATATACAAGAGAAAGTATTCTTCTGTTTTGTGCAAACAAATAAAAAACCAATGCTGGAAAAGCTAGAATACTTACACTAAACTACAATTATGTATAATATAGTATAGTTCTAGTGAATGAGATGTTAATCATATATCACTGTATTATTTGTAAATATTATTTATTTCAGGAAGGATCCAGAATGCTTGTCTCAAGAGATCTAGACTGTACACATACATTATACATTCAATTTTCATTTAAATTCATTACCAAAGGTGAGTAAATAATTATACACTTGTTCCTATGGTGGGTTTAGGTTTGGAAGTACTGTATTTATCACAATATTTTATATCTGTATCAGATTCTTGTGTAACAAACCATAAGGTGGCTCACACTAAACAAAATTAGGTCATAATGTACAGTAACAACATTCAAAATGAACTTTCATCCTTTGTCAAGTCAACATGTGTTACCACTGTCTGCAGCAATAAGTCTGTTCTTATCAGCACAGCATGGATATACAGCCTAGAACTGAACAGTAAGCTTTAACTTAATGCTTGTGGTTTTTGGGTTTACATTCTCATCTACTATAAATACAAAATATGAATTGAGAATTGCATCCGCAATACATAATGTGCATATCATAAATATTCAAATGAGGCACTTTTCAAGGCACAAAATCATCAGAGTTAACAAAAATACAGGCTGCCCCTGGAAATCCTGAACAGACGGAGACTGAGTGGTTCATTTATTCACTGCAGGTACACTAGTTAGAAAACTGAAAGTTCACCAATAATGTAATAAGACATGAAATTGTTAGAGAAGCATAAACAGCAGTTCCTTTGTTGAAGCACAAGCTAACAATAGAACATTAAATATCTGTATTGTAGCCTATTGTTTTTTACAACACAATAGCAGTTATGTGAGGAGCATTTAAAGTAAGAATATGAAAAAATGGACTCATATTTGTATAGTTTCTTGTCTTTTGATCATAGATTTTTTAAATATTTTAAAGCATCTAAGGAAACTAATTTAGTTCAACTGGACCAGAATGTAGTTCAGCCTGGGGCATGCCCTCAGATCTCTAAGTATGTGCAGATTGTGATCCCTAAAGACCTGGATGTCAGGTTTGTCATGCTCACAATGTATGTGATAGAGCCTCTGCTGGGGACCAGTTTTCAGTGCACTTCATGACTGTGAATGAACTTGGCGTCATGGTCTTTAGGGATCTTATTCCATATGTTCTCTGGTCAGTCCAAAGAAAATGGATTCTATTTTAAAGTGTTCTGAGACAATAAGCATGATCTATAAATTCTGTGTATAGCTTCACTTCATAGAATAACATATACCAGTATATGTCCTCTGTTTGATAATATATAATTTAACAATATTTAAGCTATTCACCAATCCATAGCCACAGTAAGAGGCTCCAGAGTTACCCTATTGCTAATCCTACTATGAGGTTTTGGAATATTGCTCTATTCCATGCTGTTTTACCCTGTTATGAATCATGGCCTTTTTAAGCTATTTTCATGAGGTTCATTGTTAAAATACATAATGATAACTGGCCTAGTCAGATTGTTAAACTCATATATTTCTTATTTTAGGCATTCCAGAGAGATCCCACTCCATTCTTCTCCAGTTCTCTGTCACCGGGGGCATCAGCTGGCATCTCATGGATGAATTTTACTTTACGCAAACTACTGATGTACTGTTTGTCAATGTTCCTCTGCCGACTGCAGCTCAAACCAATGCCACCCAGTTCAGGCTCTGGCAGCCATACCACAGTGGTAATATGGTTTTACTTTTTTTCCCCATCACAAAAATGTTTTATTTTGTATTCATTTGTTTATAAAAGTAGCAAACACCACACGGCACTCCAGGTATTTCACAAAATGCAGCAAAAGTTTAGCTTCAACATTTCTGGCCTGCTAGAGCCTCGACATCAGGAACAATAATGATTGTCTGGTTAGATGTGACAGCAGCTCACATCTCTTATTGCTAGCCGATTGAGCTGTTCTTTGAGACATATATATAAATATATTATATATATATATATATATGTCTCAATGAACAGCTCAATCGGCTAGCAATAAGAGATGTGAGCTGCTGTCACATCTAACCAGAGCATGTCTTCGGAAAAGAAACAAAGGCACTTTCAATGACTATCATAGATAGGAATATGTTTGAGCATTCTGTTTTAATATATTGCTAAATAACTTGTATAGCACACACGATTAACAATAACATGACTTGATGGGCACATTTAAAGTCATTAGAGAAGAAAAATCTTACAATCTAACCTAGAACAAATAAAGAAAAACATTTGTAATGGGATCAGTTATCATTCCTGGGATTGTTAGCAGAGTAGCAGATTGTATGTCGGTTTGGCAACTCAACAAGGAGATTGTAAAGGGAATGATAAATTAGATTACTAACTCATCAGGAACTGAGTTGATATGAATGAAAGTGTTCGGAAATTAGAGATGGCAGAAAAACGGGCCGGGTGAGTCATGGAATTGGAAATATAGAACTTCTTTAACGAAAGAGGGAAAGTCTAATACATTTGCTGTAATGCATAGAAACCAATACTTTAATTAGCTAATATCTGATAACTGATTGGTTATAACACATCATTGCTTATTTCACCATGTTATTAAATAAGCCCTTTTCAGATCGTGGTAAGTATACTACATCATTGGTTCAATAAGTAAGAAAATCTAAGGGAGAATATAAAGCAGATTTAAATTATGAGAAAAGTTGTTTTTTCTTCCTTATTACTATTCTCCTGAATGCACACTCTCATTTCCCAGGGAAGAAAGATGAAATATGGATCATAGAACACTTTGTCATTGATGGAAATAACATAAATAATCCTTCAATCCTCATGGATACATTTGATTTCGGTCCTAAGGAGGATAATTGGTTTTTCTACCCTGGTGGCAATATTGGCCTTTACTGCCCATACTCGTCAAAGGGAGCACCGTAAGTCTGCACCATTGATCGTTCATTAGGTTTTATTTTGTATTCATAAAGTCACCAACAACCACTTTTTATTACTTAGCTGAAAAATCAGAAGGAACACAAAGTATATCACTGTATCTTCTTGTTCAGTGTCATACAGCAGAAGTCTGCAACCTATGAGTCTCCAGCTGCTATGAGACTACTAATCCAAGCAACCATAATAAGTAAGGCAGATCATGCTGGCATGTGTAGGTCCACAGCACTAGGTTATCTACATCTCCCCTGCATTGCATTGTTGCAGCATCTCTACTTCTATAGTTGCAATTGGTGTGGTATATTTTGTCAACATGAGAATGCCAACATGGTAGTAATGTCGACATGCAGCATGTCGACATTGACCATATTGACATTCATGCTGACACTGCTGAAATGTCGACATTATCATATTGTTGACATAACGTCCCTGATTGTCTAGTGGTGACTTAACTGGTCCGGCGACTTTAGCAGTGTCTTCAGGGTCCGGCAGTGACATCAGGATGGCTTCTGGCGGATCCTGCCCAACTTCTGGCGTGAGTTTTACCCATAACCCTAATCTTTCCCTGTCGTCAGTGCATAATGTTGATTTTTCACATGTCAAAAGTCTTCCGGTGCCAACATGTTCAATGTCAACATTTCAACAATGTCAACATCCTAACTGTCGATATTGTGGTGTTGACATTATGAATATCGACATTGTGACTACATCCCAATTGCAATGCACAGGGAGTTCAGACAGTCCCTCCGCAGTGACTGCTTACTAAGTGCGTGACAGACAGTGGTGGTCTCAGAGATCACAGGGGTGGGGCTGCAGGGCAGTCCAAAGTTTAAATGCATGCCACTCCAACTGCCACCCAAAATGCTGCCAAACATCGCTGTCCGGGACTCACTGGCAGTTGGTGTGGCTCCCCTATTTGAATTTTGGACTGTCACACACTTAGGGCCTGATTCAGACCCGGTCGCAAGCGCTGAGCGCTCGCAACCGGGTCGATGTTGGCCCAGAGCGCATGCGCACGACAGAGCCGGCTCCATCGTGCACATGCGCGAGACCCGGATAGCAACGGGCAATTCGTCGCTCCGGGTCTCGTAACAAAGGGGGCGTGCTGTCGATGTTGAGTGACAGTACGCCCCCTTTGGTGGGCGGGCCAGGGGGGTGGCTGCCCAGACGGAGGCGTTCCCATGACAACGCCTACCGTGTGGGGGCGGCCCCACTGACATCACAAGGGATGTCAGTGGGAGAGCTTTCGGCTCTGTTAGAGCCAAAAGCTCTCTGGGGCTTGCGGCCACGAGACCCTACCACAAGGGTCTCGTCGCAAGCCCGATGGTCGCGATGGTCTTGACCATCGCGACCATCATCCTGGCCGTACGCTTTAGCTGTGGGTGGCAACCCACAGCAATTCGAGCGGCCAGGAGGCCGCTCCATTAAAAAAAAAAGACACTCTGATTCAGAGCGAGCGCTCTGTCAGAGCGCTCGCTCTGAATCAGGGCCCTCCTACCTAAAATTGGAGCGGCCTCCTGGCCGCTCTCATAGCTATGGGTGACCACCCACAGCTTATGCGAGCGGCCAAAAAGATGGTCGCGATGGTCAAGACCATTGCGGCCATCGGGCTTGCGACGAGACCCTGCGGTAGGGTCTCGCTGCCGCAAGCCCAGGAGTGCTTTTGGCTCTATCAGAGCCAAAAGCACTCCCACTGACATCACTAGTGATGTCAGTGGGGCCGGCCCCAGACGGTAGGCGTTCCCATGGGAACGCCACGTCTGGGCAGCAACGCCCCTGGCACGCCCACCAAAGGGGGCGTGCTGTCCTCACCCTCGACAGCACGCCCCCTTTGGTGCAAGACCCATAGCGACAGCTTGGCTGTCACTATGCGGGTCTCGCGCATGCGCACAACGGAGCTCCCTCCGTCGTGCGCATGCGCACTAGGGCACCATCGACCCACTTGCGAGCGCTCAGCGCTCGCGAGCGGGTCTGAATTAGGCCCACAGTCACTGCAGAGGGACTATCCGGACTCCCTGTGCAATTGAACAGTCATGGTACATTTACTGATAGAATTCTTCTGACAGTAGGCTTAACTTAGGTAGCTCATTATTTGTTAAGTATTTTACAGAAATCTAAGTATTTGCCCTAAGAGCAATGAGACAATTATAGTGTTAAACAATTGAATTGCTAGGAAAAGTCCTTAAGATTCTAAACGGAACACTTGTGGGTGAAATCCTCATTAAATTTACTTTTTAACATTTAGGCCGGTATCCAATTAACCCCGAACATAGTTATCATAGTTATAGGATTATCCGCGTTTTTCGCCTATGTGTCTTTTTCACACCTTCCTATTGTTTTGGTCGAAATAATAGGATAATTCTCCCGAAAACAAATAGGACCAACAATAAACTCACGGACCTATGTGTTTTCGACATTTAGGTGGTGAAAAAACGGCACTTATTGTGGATTATTTTCCGGGACAAATCAGATTCCATAAAATATCCACGATAAGTGCCAGCATCGGGCATTGCTCCCTAACGTTCTGCATTGCTCAGTTTGCATTGTTAATTAGGTATAAAATTGTCCCCAGAAGACTTCCATGTTTCCAACTTTTCTAGGACAATACCAGGTTTTACTATTGTAAATTTTCAATTTGTGTAACTTATTTTCCCAGACTTCACACTTTAGTTGCACCTAAAGTAATGAAAGTTGGAATATTTTCCATAATAACTATTGTGTCTAATTTGGCCCCCAAAATACAACATTGAAAGACATTTATGCCACAATGGATGTCTGATTTTTTTCATTTAAAGTGAGTCTCACTCTAAGATCAAAGAAAAATCTGTAGCATAATGTTGTTTTATGACAATCGGTGAATTACAAAGATAAACTTCTGCATTATTTAACAGTATTTTAATCCAATACATTTTCTTTAGTATATTTACAATTTGTGAGGGTGCCCATACACTTAGTGACACATGAATTTTACATTGAAAGATCTTTTCATTGAATAATTTGTACACTTAATTATGGGCATTCAAACTGCCTGCACCCACAGCAATACAATTGCTTACTAGAAGTAACTGATGAAAATCTTCAGAAATGGATAATTATATTTCTGAATGATCATTTCAATGAAGGTATTTTGTGTGCCAGATACAGATCAATAATTGTATGATCACATAAAATCTGATCACATGGAGATAATCTTTGCATGCATGACTACCTCTGTAGTAGATGCTGTACAAATGTTACATATTCTACTATAAAATAATGCCTAGCTCAGGCTCAAATGCAGGATTTCTAGAGGGGGGTCTCCATATGCTTCATTTTATAGTGTGGCCAACCCATTGAAGGGGCATAATGAGCAGGTAACAAGCTATAGTCTAGTCTGGTGAGCTAATAGCATGCTCAGTTCCACACAGTTCCTTATACTGCATGTTGTGGCCGCAGTTCTAGTGAAATCATAATATACAATATAGCTATTGTGGTTATTATTTCAGCCACTGGCCTGGAGGGGGCTTTCTGGGCAACTGGAACCCCCTGTGTTTGCCATAGCTTATACATTTTTCTAGTAAGTGATTAAGAGTTCTTTTGCTCTAATAGCTCTTTGTTCTGTGACAGAGAGGAAGATTCTGCAATGGTGTTTGTCTCAAATGAAATTGGGGAACACTCCATCACTACAAGAGATCTAGATGTTGATGAGAATACCATTATCCAGTTTGAGGTATGTTTCATAAATATATATATATATATATATTTATATATATATACTTATATATTCAGGATATTATTATGTCTGGCATCACCGTGACACACTGCTTGGGTCCATGAGTGCCATTCCAACCTAAATCTGTGTGGACATTGTATGTTATTTATGTGGTGTCATGGATTTCCACCCCACTTTATAAATATACTGGTATTTTAATACCACCACCAAATATTGTGGCCACGCCCCTTTTGAAGCAGCACACTAGTGTCTCAGGTAGTAAGTACTACATATTCATGACAGGGTGTGGCTATTCACACCCTAAGCATCAAAGCTCCATATATTTCTTGGTGTCACTGTGAGAAACCAATGTGAATGATAAAAAATTCTCTGTAAAGTGCTGTGCAATGTAAAGCATAATAATACATTATAATAATACAAACTTTATATCAATCCAAAAGGACACATTTTCTATGTTGTCAATGTATATGTGAAAGCTCTCCATCTAGCTCTCTATCATTCTTTTGGCTGGACCTCGATGTTAACTCTCTTTCTTTAAAATATGTTGTAAATTAATTCAGATCAATGTGGGCTGCACAACGGACAGTAGTTCTGATGATCCAGTGAGACTGGAATTTTCACGCGATTTTGGTGCCACGTGGCACTTGCTACTACCTCTGTGCTACAGCAGTACAAGCCATGTCAGCTCACTATGCACCACTGAGCATCACCCTAGTAGCACTTACTATGCTGGGACAATGAAGGGATGGAGAAGGGAGGTCATAAACGTTGGTAAACTGCATCTTTGTGGGTAGGTATCAAACTGCTGACAAGCTATTTTCCTGTACAGTATTTTTATTTTGTTCGTCTCTATCCATATGGTTTATAGATGCAGTCTTGACTGATCTCAGTAAAACAGTTTGTAAACGAACATAAACATTAGATAATAGTAATTCATGACATTATATATTATGAGTATTTGCTTATTTTTACCAATGTATACTTTACTAAACAGTTTACTTTACAATTGCTTTTGACATTAATAGTCCACTGTTTCAGAGTTTTGTGTTCTGGCAATCGCCATCTCTAAGGGCTCTATTCATTATCACTTAATTTCTACAAAAGCAGGTGAAAATGAGCAAAGAACAAACAAATTGTAGCGTTCAGCCTCAAACAGTTGATGAGTCAAAAAGTTTTATTCTATATCAATTAAAAAACATATAACTACACCTATACTGCATCAATTGCACTAAGGGCCTGATTCAGAGGCGCTCGCTGTTTCCGAACACTCGCTCTGAATCAGGGCTCGCTCTGAATCAAGACGTTTTTTGTTTCGACCTCCAGGCCGCTCGCAAAGCTGTGGGTGACCACCCACAGCTAGTGTGAGCAGCCTGGTGATGGTTGCGATTATCGCGACCGTCAGGCTTGCATGGAGACCCTGCGAGAGTGTCTCGGCTTCCGCAAGCCCGAGTATACATCCTGCTCTAATAGAGCAGGAAGTCTACTACTGACATCACGAGTGATGTCAGTAGGGCCGCCCACAAACGGCAGGCGTTCCTAAAGGAACGCCTGCATTTGTGCAGCCACCCCCCCTCCCTGCCTACAAAACGGAGCGAGGTGTCAATCAACATCGACAGCCGCCGCATCTTGTAGTGAGCCCCGGAGCAACGGAGCTGCCGTCGCTCGCTGGGGCTCACGCATGCACACACCGGAGGCGGCGCATGTGCAGTGGGTGAACATTGACGCGCTTGCGAGCGCTATGCGCTCGCGAGGGGGTCTGAATCAGGCCCTAAGTCACACACTATAAAAATGTCCCATTGTGCAAAAAGTGACACCAATATAATATATATCAGCATGCAATATTCGGATGGTATTCCAATCCATTAATGTATCATTAGTATCTTAAAGCACAGTTTATGGATGTAAAAACTGTAGTTTTAGTCCAAGTAGACTTTATAGGAAAATGGTCCAACTATAATTCCACTATTTGGATACACAATATCGTTGGTAGTGAAGTTTAGACAATGTAGCTGAATGGCACTCTAAATGTATCCAAAATGATCCACAAAGTAAATGTTGATGTTAAATGCTTACATGAGATACATTTATGTAATCTCTTACTGCATTTTGCCCATATCAGATGTAGAAGAGGAAAAAGCCGAGCTGTAGTCCAGTGTAGGATATAAGGGCCTGATTCAGGTTGGATCGCAAAACTGCCCTCGCACGCACCCGGCCGCTGCGAAAAATATGCTAATTAATGCATACGCACTACCACCGCACCATTTTATGAAGACGCCCAGCACTTCATAAAGACGCCCCCTTACCTTCACTCACATCCGTAATAATGTGCAAGATTGCAAAAACATTTCTTACAATCGAGAACCAATGGACCAAGACGCAGAATAGTGGTTGACCTGACCCTGCCGCAGGAATTGCTAAACTTCCTGCACTGCATATGGGTTCACTGTGGATAATTTATGCATGGCCCTGCAACAGCGTTCGAATGCACTGACACACCTGCGTTTGCACAATCACCCCCCATCACCATCCACAAACGGCACTTCCTGTCAATCACTGAGAGGATCTGCGTACTGCCTGCGATCGCATTCCCCATCGCAGTGCCTGGTTTGTGCACACGCACTGCATCTTATATGCATGCGCAGAATGCAAACATCGGGTGGCTGCGTGTGAACGCAGCCTTGTGATCCAACCTGAATCAGGCCCTAAATCCACTGATGAATTAGACTACCAATATGCCAGGCTATTCCATATGCTGTATGTGGCTGTGGCTCCAGGGAAATGGAAGCACCTCATGGGAGAAAGGTGGATTAACAATATTCCGACCACTGCATGTGCAGCCTACCCATTAGCAATAGTGCTTCTGCCTCCTATGCAAACCAAGGCCCAGCGGCTATCCCCTCTCACAATGCGGGCAGAAATCCTGTTGAAAACCTGCTAATAACACCAGTTTGTAGGCTTGCGGTGGTGAAAATTAAGCTTTTTACCTGCTTTTGTAGAAATTCAGTTTTCAGGCCATTCATCAAAAAGGTAATGCAGGAGATATCAGATATCTCCTGCTTACCTTTCTCTCATGATGTGGCCTGCTGTCCCCATACACTAGTATCACAGATATCTCCTACTCACCTTTCTCTCCTGATGTGGCCTGCTGTCCCCATACACTAGTATCACAGATATCTCCTGCTTACCTTTCTCTCCTGATGTGGCCTGCTGTCCCCATACACTAGTATCACAGATATCTCCTGCTTACCTTTCTCTCCTGATGTGGCCTGCTGTCCCCATACACTAGTATCACAGATATCTCCTGCTTACCTTTCTCTCACGATGTGGTCTGCTGCCCTCATACACTAGTATCACAGATATCTCCTACTTAACTTTCTCTTACGATTTGGCCAGCTCTCCCCATACACTAGTATCACAGATATCTCCTGCTTACCTTTCTCTCATGATTTGGCCAGCTCTCCCCATACACTAGTATCACAGATATCTCCTGCTTACCTTTCTCTCCTGATGTGGCCTGCTGTCCCCATACACTAGTATCACAGATATCTCCTGCTTACCTTTCTCTCACGATGTGGTCTGCTGCCCTCATACACTAGTATCACAGATATCTCCTACTTAACTTTCTCTTACGATTTGGCCAGCTCTCCCCATACACTAGTATCACAGATATCTCCTGCTTACCTTTCTCTCACGATTTGGCCAGCTCTCCCCATACACTAGTATCACAGATATCTCCTGCTTACCTTTCTCTCACGATGTGGCCAGCTCTCCCCATCCACTAGTATCACAGATATCTCCTGCTTACCTTTCATTGCCAATGTGACCGGCTGTCCCCATACACTAGTATCACAGATATCTCCTGCTTACCTTTCTCTCACAATGTGGCCAGCTCTCCCCATACACTAGTATCACAGATATCTCCTGCTTACCTTTCTCTCACGATGTGGTCTGCTGCCCTCATACACTAGTATCACAGATATCTCCTACTTACCTTTCTCTCACGATTTGGCCAGCTCTCCCCATACACTAGTATCACAGATATCTCCTGCTTACCTTTCTCTCACGATTTGGCCAGCTCTCCCCATACACTAGTATCACAGATATCTCCTGCTTACCTTTCTCTCACGATGTGGCCAGCTCTCCCCATACACTAGTATCACAGATATCTCCTGCTTACCTTTCAGTGCCAATGTGACCGGCTGTCCCCATACACTAGTATCACAGATATCTCCTGCTTACCTTTCTCTCACAATGTGGCCAGCTCTCCCCATACACTAGTATCACAGATATCTCCTGCTTACCTTTCTCTCATGATGTGGCCTGCTGTCCTCATACACTAGTATCACAGGTATCTCCTGCTTACCTTTCAGTGCCAATGTGACCGGCTGTCCCCATACACTAGTATCACAGATATCTCCTGCTTACCTTTCTCTCACGATGTGGCCCGCTGTTCCAATACACTAGTATCACAGATATCTCCTGCTTACCTTTCTCTCACGATGTAGCCAGCTCTCCCCATACACTAGTATCACAGATATCTCCTGCTTACCATTCTCTCACGATGTGGCCAGCTCTCCCCATATACTAGTATCACAGATATCTCCTGCTTACCATTCTCTCACGATGTGGCCAGCTCTCCCCATACACTAGTATCACTGATATCTCCTGCTTACGTTTCTCTCACGATGTGGCCAGCTCTCCCCATACACTAGTATCACAGATATCTCCTGCTTACCTTTCTTTCACGATGTTGCCCGCTGTCCCCATACACTAGTATCACAGATATCTCCTGCTTATCTTTCTCTCACGATGTGGCTCGCTGTCCCCATACACTAGTATCATAGATATCTCCTGCTAACCTTTCTCTCACGATGTGGCCCACTGTCCTCAAACACTAGTATCACTGATATCTCCTGCTTATCTTTCTCTCACGATGTGGCCCGCTGTCCCCATACACTAGTATCACAGATATCTCCTGCTTATCTTTTTCTCACGATGTGGCTCGCTGTCCCCATACACTAGTATCACAGATATCTCCTGCTTACCTTTCTCTCCCGATGTGGCCCACTGTCCTCATACACTAGTATCACTGATATCTCCTGCTTATCTTTCTCTCACGATGTGGCCCGCTGTCCCCATACACTAGTATCACAGATATCTCCTGCTTACCTTTCTCTCACGATGTGGCCCACTGTCCTCAAACACTAGTATCACTGATATCTCCTGCTTATCTTTCTCTCACGATGTGGCCCGCTGTCCTCATATACTAGTATCACAGATATCTCCTGCTTATCTTTCTCTCACGATGTGGCACGCTGTTCCCATACACTAGTATCACAGATATCTCCTGCTTACCTTTCTCTCCCGATGTGGCCCACTGTCCTCATACACTAGTATCACTGATATCTCCTGCTTATCTTTCTCTCACGATGTGGCCCGCTGTCCCCATACACTAGTATCACAGATATCTCCTGCTTATCTCTCTCTCACGATGTGGCCCACTGTCCTCAAACACTAGTATCACTGATATCTCCTGCTTATCTTTCTCTCACGATGTGGCCCGCAGTCCCCATACACTAGTATCACAGATATCTCCTGCTTATCTTTTTCTCACGATGTGGCTCGCTGTCCCCATACACTAGTATCACAGATATCTCTTTGCTTACCTTTTTGGGGACAGAAATTCATCAAGCTCCGAAAAATACAATATTTTCGGAGCTTAACTGCGGGAGCATTCGCCATCTCCAGATGAACTCTAGTTCATGCAGGTGCACTAGCACTGTCGAGGCAGACTCAACCATGCTAAGTTTCACTGCTCCGAAAGGAGCAGTGAAAAGATTTGGGGAGACAGCTAATTTTTCGGATCAGCTGTGTCTGCTCGCAGGGAGTTGGAAGGTTAATTGACATAATGAATAGAGTCCTAATTGTCCAGTAACATCCCAAAACTAAACTTTTTAATAAAAAAATTGTATCATCAAATTATTCTTCTTTGAACACTTGGCTTTACATTTTTTTCCTCTTGAAATTATTTGGTGATCAGATTGTGCAATACATGTAGTAGACATACTGTAGTTAACACAGTTTTTTTTCTGTGTTTCTGAAGTTCTATTAGATTCAGATGGTATCAGGGATTTTACCCAACTGCAATGAAGCCTGTGACGTGGGCAATTGATAATATTTATATTGGCCCTCAGTGTGAGGAAATGTGCAGTGGCCATGGAAGCTGCGTCAATGGGACAAAGTGTATCTGTGACCCAGGCTACTCTGGTCCCACATGTAAAGTCAGCACAAAGAATCCTGACTTCCTCAAGGATGATTTTGAAGGTAAAACTGTAGTTGCCAGAAATACTACCCACTACTACTATTCGTCTGTCTAATCATTGTATTGTCTAAGTTAGTAAATGAGTATTGTGAACCTCAGCTGTCAGTATTAATAAGAAGACCAATTTCATCACCCAAGACACCAATGTACTGACTTCACAAGCTTCATACAGTCGTTTCCATAACTCTTTTTTTGTTGCTTTGTAACTTGTTCACATCTTTTGATGTATGAATTTTGAGTTCTGGTCTATTTAAAATCTGCTCTGGATAACCATTAAAAATAACTAATTATAGTATTATAAAAACACTCAATGTCAATGGTGTAAAAAGTAAAAAGAGACCTTTTTAACAATACACATTGGAACCTGCCTGGAACCTACCTATTATTCTCAGGGGGAATTGCCATCATCCATTGTGAGTGTCCTATACATAGATGTTAATGACCCATTTTGCTCCAATGATGGCAATTGGAGAAGCTCTACTATCCCCAAAATGTGCTTCATTATTTTATGTAAGGATATCATCTTTCTGCAGTTAAACATGGGAGATTTCATTCCGTTATTCCCCATACTGTATATGTTTTATGTAGCAGTGCCCAGTTTTATGGGATATAGGGACTGAGTTGTTCACTGATGCTGCTGCTGCTGCGTCTTTGTACGCAGCTACTATGCAAAAATATGTAAATGTCACAGACGCTGAGGAATTTATTGAGATGCCCATCTGCGGCTTTGCTGATCCAAGCATCTGCGTACACAGACGCAGCATCGGTCACATATCATTCTATTATCACAGTGCTGAGTACCCCTATGGCTACTCAGAATAGCCATGAGAACTGAGATGCCAGAGCCATTTTCTTGCATACAGGATCCCAGGCAGGGGTGTATCTATAATGGGTGCATGGTGTGCAGGGCACACGGGCCCCTGGGTCCAGGGGGGCCTCGCACCGCACACCCTGCACCCATAGTATTACTTACCTCTCCAGAATCCTACATCAATACAGGGATCTGGCTCTGTAAAAACGACTGGAAAATGGCCACCGCAGCCATTTTCCCGTCGTTTGCACATGCGCAGTACAGGGAAAATATGCGCCGCGCCCATTTTCCTGGTGACCTGCGCATACTCTATAGACTCTGGGCGCACTCTAGTGCCCAGAGTCTATAACTCCGGCGCTGGCCGCAGACAGCTCAGTGCACTGCCGGCCGCCGGACAGAGAGGGGGGGGCCCGTGTCGGAGACTGCATATGGGCCCCCTCCTCTCTAGAAACTCCCCTGATCCCAGGCGCAGGATGTGACACGCCCCCGAAATGGTCATGACACACCTGCGTTCTTTGCTGTCACTCCTGTTACCTCGCCGAAATGCTCCCTGATTGGCAATCACACTGCAAGTGAAAAATTGCAGCAAGTGACTACTGTAATGTACATTGACGCGACAAAGACGCATGTGCAGTTTACCGATAATCGCTTAACTCTGTAAATATTGTCATTTGTTCCTTATATTTTTTGAATTGTATAAGTTTGGATGATTGTGAGAGTTATATTTTATGCGATTATGATTATAAAGCAGAATAAAACATGGAATAGATAGAAGATATAATACACATCAGATGCCTGGTAGTCTTACATGTGATCAGTAGACTGTAAGAGGTCTACAGGGAATATAGGTGTCTGACAGATGGAGCATGTTATCTTGTGTTAAAACTGCGACACTTCATCAATGCCATGTAAATATAGTCACATAATCATGAGATTATATTGTACATGCCCCGCAATGTGGTCAAATATGTCATAAAAAAATCTTCTATTTGTCTATTGAATTTACTGACATTTTTGGGGAGTGGGGGTGGGAGTGATTTTACATTGTTTTGTTTTCTTGGCTAGATACATGAACAGCCACACTATATGGTCACCTGTTAAAGGAGAGGGAGACAGTTGAATTTTTCTACTGTGGTTGTGATTTTATTTAATATGATGCTGCAGCCATTACACAAGTATTTTAACAATGAGAACTTAACTTTATGGTACATTGGTACAGCACCATATATAGTAAAATGTATATTGGATCACTAGCAGTGGTGTAACTTGGGGGGGTCTAGTGGGGCATGTGCTGCCGGCCGTAGTCCAGGACAGTGCGGTCTGCGGCACTACACACTATAACAAACAAGTCAGAGACGGTGGTGTGTTTGTTTTAGCACTGCAGCCAATAAGAGTCAGACAGACTCTTATTGGCTGCTGCACCCAGGGCCGAAGCCGGACTGGAGCTCACTCATGAGCTCCACCATCCGGCTCCCGCAGTGGGTGAAGGTAGAGACACGGAGGAGTGGATGGCAGCGTGTCTCCTCCGTAAATTATGTGTCTGTGTGTCTTTTATGTGTACGGGACACTACTGGGGGCACTGTATAATGGGCACTACCCTGGGCACTAATGGAGGCACTGTATAATGGGCACTACTGGTGGCACTGTATAATGGGCACTACTGGAAGCATTACTGGAGGCACTGTATAAAGGGCACTACTGGGGGAACTGTATAATGGGCACTTCTGGGGGCACTGTATAATGAGCACTACTGAGGGCACTGTATAGGCACTACTTGGGGCACTGCATAAGGGGCACTACTGTGGGAACTGTATTATGGGCACTACTGGGGGCAATGTATAAGGGGCACTTATGGAAGCACTGTATAATGGGCACTAATGGAGGCACTAATGGAGGCACTGCATAAGGGGCACTACTGGGAGCATTACTGGAGGCAGTGTATAAAGGGCACTACTGGGGGAACTGTATATGGGTCAGTACTGGGGGAACTGTATAAGGGGCACTATTAGGAGCATTACTGGAGGCACTGTATAAAGGGCACTACTGGGGAAACTGTATAAGGGGCACTATTGGAGGCACTGTATAACGGGCACTACTAGAGGCACTAATGGGGGCACTGTATAAGGGGCACTAATGGAGGCACTGCATAAGGGGCACTACTGGGGGCACTGCATAAGCGGCACTACTATTGAAAGGCACTGCTACAGGGGGCATTGCATAAGGAGCACTACTACAGGGGGCAATGCATAAGGGGCACTGCTACTGTGAGCATTGCATAAGGAGCATTACTACTGGGGCATTAAGGTGCATATGGAATGGAAAGGAATGTTCCCAGAGTGACGAGAAACGGTGGTGTGTCATGTTGACACGCCCCATTTTCTGTGGTCACGTCCCTTGCGGCATCTGGCCATGTCCACTTTTTTGTTTTCTGAAATTTTTAAGGTACAGCAAAAGTTCTTGGTGCTCAGTCCAGATATTTTGAATATTAGAACCAACATAAGCACAGAAAAGACTTTTGTGCATATTTATGCAGTGCATAATTTTAATATACCTGTCTTAAGCAATGCAGCACAATACTGCTCAAACTAAATTTGGGAAAACAGAACTAACAAACATTTTTGTATTAGTCCCTCAGTGTGTAATATGACTATCCACTTTTCTATGTGAGATTCAGCCATTTTAAAATCTTAGCTATCATAGATATATATATATGCAAGTTTCAGGCTCTTGCTTTTTTTTTTTTTTTCAAGTATTTGACCAAAATATGATACTGAGGCGATGAAGTGTGTTATATCTTTTTTTTGTTGAAGCAGAATGAAATAGGTGGTTTCTGTCTGTGCCCATACGTACCACTTATGGTACTGTATTTATGTAGAGAAAATTGTTCCAGAATTGGGAGACAAACTCCACACTCCATGTTTTCTGTCTGTCTTCTCAGGTCAGTTAGAATCGGATAGATTCCTGCTTGTAAGTGGTGGAAAGCCTTCCAGGAAATGTGGGATTTTATCAAGTGGAAACAATCTTTTTTTCAGTGATGAAGGTTTGAGGATGCTGATGACGAGAGATCTAGATTTATCTTTGGCACGGTACGAATAACACAGTATTGAAAACGTTTAGGGCTTGTTCACACATTTTGTGCTTTTTTTTCACATATTTCACATGTTAATAAATGCACATTATAGATTGGTAAAGTGAGAGTCAATGGTGCTGTTCCCCCATTTTAACATTTTAATGCTGTGTTTAAAATTTTAGGGCATTACCTGTTTATTTTACATTAACGCATGCTACCAGTACTATACGTTTTATTGGTAAAGGCACAATGCATGAAAAGCACATGGAGAACGTGGTAATAATGCATCATTAAAATGTGGCTAAAGTGCAATGGTTTTCATGCATTTTACGCATTTTCCTTGTGCATATGTCTAATGTGCCCTTAGAGTGAGATTAGTCTTATGAATAAGAAAAAACTATTCATCATTTTATTTCTTCAAAAAGTCGTAGAAATGAACAAAATTCATGATATTAAAATCAATGATTTGTGCTGCCAGGCAGTGTGCTACATTAACAGTATATATTAATGATGTACTGTAGGGGTTAACATAAGATATTGCATTTTATAATCTGTAACGAGTGGGATATCTACTACCGAAGTGGCTGTCTTGCAGTATATTCAGTAGACAGTGTTGTACACCATTTGCTTAATTGTGTAGAAATATGTGGAAGCATATACACATCTGTATATTTATAATGAATGCAGGGTGTGCAGTGCACACAGACCCCTGGGTCCAGGTTGGCCCTGCATCGCATACCCTGCACCCATAGTATACTTACCTTGCTTTGGCAAGCGGGTCCCTCCAACTCCACAATTTTCCAAGTGACATCATCGGGAAGATGGCGCATGCGCAGTGAAAGCAAAGACTCTGGTACTGTTCCAGAACCTTTGATCTCTTGTGCGCATGCGCCATCTTCCCGAATATCACTGGGGAGATAGCATCGCAGAGGAGGAGGGACCCACTTCACTTGCCAGAGCAATGTAAAAATGGGGGCCCATTGCTCCCCAGGCAGAGAGAGACTGACTACAGAGACTGACACACCCTTTATCAGCATCTACCATACAGAAGCTAAAAACCTGGGGCATATATATCTCCCCTTGACAACCTTTCCAGTGTTTTCATCACTACCGTGTTTCCCCGATAATAAGACACTGTCTTATTTTTTTTTTGGTTCCAAAAAACACCATAGGGCTTATTTTCAGGGTAGGCCTTATTTTAACTAACATTGACAGCAGTGCCCCTTATGCAGGCCCCCCTGTAGCAGTGCCCCTTATGCAGGCCCCCCTGTAGCAGTGCCCCTTATGCAGGCCCCCCCCTGTAGCAGTGCCCCTTATGCAGCCTCCCTTGTGTAGAAGTGCCCCTTATGCAGGCCCCCCCCTGTAGCAGTGTCCTTTATGCAGGCCCCCTTATTGCAGTGCAAGCCCCCCTGTAATTGATCCCCCACCAGTACAGTACGGTACATTCCTGAGTCGCCGCCGTCCGGGATGTCCCTCTCACTTGCGCGCTGACTGGATCTAACATGATCCAGCAGGCGTGGCCGCACAGGATCCTCAGCACGCGGGTGACGTCATGACGTCACCCGCGCACTGCATGACTGGGAACGCTGGTCTCTGCAGCGTTCCCAGCTCATAAAGAGATTAAGGTAGGTCTTATTTTCGGGGAAGGGCTTATTTTAGACCGGGCTACAAAAGTAAGGGTAGGGCTTATTTTCAGGGTAGGTCTTATTATCGGGGAAACACGGTATCTGTAGAACATGAGCACAGCTACAAAGTATGTAGTCATATAACATAAACATAAATGTAATTTGTTCGGTTCAAATCAGCAAAGCATAGCTCACAAGGAATCTGTACACAGGGTTGCCAAGATATTACTGAAGCACACATAAACAATTCATGTTGTTAACAAATTAAATGCAATCTTTATATTATCTGGTTTTGTTGGCCACAAAGACTGTATAATTTACAGATGAGTTAACAATCCTGGCCATATGCACTTAGTGCTCCAGTACAGTCAACTTGGTTGTGCTGAATAAAATTTGACCTAATATGTGTTTAATAAAATTGGATGAGGTGCCCAAAGACTTAGGGGGAATCAATTCCCCCCAATAACTTACGAGCAGGACCCTCTACCCTCTTGTGCTTCTCCCTACTTTAGTTTCATCTACTTCTTACTCCCCACTAGGGCACCTAACACTTGGTTGCTTATGCTCTGTTGCTTATCTGGGTGTTATGGTCGCTAATGTAGCAATATATATTATCCATGTCCTGGTCCTGTAGTGTATTGTTCTGTAAGTCGCTTGTCTACAACTTGTTTATGTACTTTGTAAGGCGCTGCGGAACATTTGTGGGCCATATAAATAAATAATAATAATAATAATAGCCTAAAGCTTTATCGTATAGCAGAGGCTATTCAATTAGACTCTCTTTTTCACCTGATAACTCTGTTACTGAACGTGTTAATGGGCATTAACACGGGTTAACACCCGTTAACACACAGGATACGGGCTAAGTTCACAAATCTGTGTGTTAACTGCCAGTTATCGCTTGATATCTGCACAGTTAACAGGGATTTCTTTTCAGGTCTCAGGAGACCCGAAAAGAAATCCACGATCAGCGGGGCTAATTGAATACGGGGCGGTGATCAGTTAACAAGTTTAATTGAGTACTGCCCCTAATATTACTTCTTAGTTTTGGATTATTCACCCAGTGATAATGCTTTTCTTTTGTTCTTCCTCCACTAAGGGGCACAGGGATTACTCTGGGTATTGCCTGGAGAGAAGAGTCTGGGCACTAAATAGTTACTTATTTTTGTCCCAGCAGCACAGGCCTCTTCTCCACTATATCCCACCCCCAGCCACCGGCCAGCCACTTTACGTTTGGTGCCGACTGTAGTGGACACCATTTTGTGGGGATCTGCTTTTAAGTGGCCCCTGGTGACTTTAATTTAATTATTTATTTATTTATTTATTTTATTTCCATTTATGTTTGTAGAGAGGGCAGTGAAAGGCATCATATAGGACTCCATCACAGCCGCTCCAACGACCCCAGCGCCGGTGGCGGGAGCACCAGCGACTGGGTAGGTGATTTCCACTGTGGGACTCCCCCCCCCCCATGTGCGCGCGCGGTGAAAAAAAATGGGCGTGGTCACTTAAAAATGGGGCGTGTCAACATGACACACCCCTTTATTTTCACACTGAACATTCCTATCCATATGCACCTTAACCCCAGTAGTACCCCTTATACAGTACCCCCAGTATGGAGTTGTGGTCCCTCTTATGCAGGCCCATAGTAGTGCCCCTTATACAGTATCCCCAGTAGTGGTCCCCCCAAATGCAGTGCCCCATGTAGTGTTCCCCCTTATGCAGTGCCCCCAGTAGCAGTCCCCACAATGCAGTGTGCCCAGTAGCGGTATCCCCTGATGCAGTGCCCTTTATATGTGCCCCCAGTAGTAGTCCCCCCCTATGCAGTGCCCTTTATATAGTGCCCCCAGCAGTAGTCCCCCCCCATGCAGTTTTCCCAGTAGTGGTCCCCTTATGCAGGCACCCAGTAGTGATCCCCCCTATCCAGTGCCCCCTGTAGTGGCCCTTCCTATTATTGCCCCCAGTAGTGGTCCCCCAAGTGCAGTACCTCTACTAGTAGGTCCCTTTTATTATGCCCCCAGTGGTAGTTCCCCCCCAAGTAGTAGTCCCCAGTAGAGGTTCACCCTCCCGATTAAGTGCCCCCAGTAGTAGCCCCCTCCAGTAGAGGTCCTCCCAATAATGGTGCCCCCACCCCCAGTAGAGGTCCTCCCAGTAGTAGCCACCCCCCTCCCCCGTTCTGCAGATAGGTTAAAAAAAATAAAAATATGTGTATATATATATATAAAAACATACTTACCTGCTGCTCCGGTCCACGACGCCGCTCCCGCCGCCGCCCGCCAGTCCTCCCGGGCTGGCACGCTCAGCATTATGGGACAGACGTCATGACGTCATGCCGTCAGTCCCATTACCCACTGCAGGAGCCGGACAGAAGTCCGGCTCTTGCAGTGGGTGCTGCTGCAGTCAATGAGAGTCTATCTGACTCTCATTGGCTGCTGTTTAACACACACATCGCCGCCAGCGCTGGCGGCGATGCGTGTTACGCACAGCCTGAGCCCGCCTCCTGGCGCTATTGGGCAAGCGCTCAGGGGAAGGGAACGGGCTCAGGCATGCAGCACAGGACCAGCACTGGAAGCCTAGCGCCGGTCCTGTGTAAATGTGTAGCGCCGACCGCAATCACTGCGGTCGGCGCTACACTTGTGGCTAACTAGGGTGGGCCGGACCGTGGCCGGTGGCGCCCCCCTGCGCCGCCGGTCCCACGGCGCCCCAGGGCATGCACCCTGCCCGACCCCCCCTAGTTACGCCACTGATACATATATATATATATATATTGTGACACAGTCAGATTAGGGGTCCCTCTCCTGGGTAGAGGACTCCTTCCTTACACACACAGCAGCTGGGAAACAGTATGCCAGACTGGATTCGAGTACAATCTGGTCACCGCCAGTCTTTATTGTGCAAAACAGAAATAACATAAAGAAACCATAAACAGAAATCCTAGCCCTGTCGGGGCTCTAACCTTACAATTGGTTCCCTTACTACAAGAACCTGGCAGGGCCTAGTGCCCTCACCAGCAACAAAGGCACAGCACAACACTTACAGATAGGTTTTTCAAGTGTCTCTGAGCAAACTCCCTGCCTGCTCTCCCAGGTGAGACACTCAGCCTTAAACAAACTAGGCTTATATTGGCCACTCTCAGGTGGAAACCCTAACAAGGCTGTTACCAGGCTGCAAGACCCAAAACCTGGAGTGGCCGTGGGTGGAGCCCTCCCTCCCTCTCCTCTCACCCACAACCCCCAGGTCCCAAACCGGCTTTTCAAAAAGCCGAGACTCAAGCCTGCTACACTGCAGACTTTCTCCTGGGGGTTTAAAACACATAAGACAGGAATCTTGGACAAATGTACCTGCCACAGACCACTTTACCAGTGATCCTATCACAATATGTAATTATAGTTATATCTGACTAATTACTGTTCTTCAGGGTCAAGTTTGCTATTGTATAATTTAAACAAATTGCCCCATCAGTAAAGCACGGTGACTCTATGCCACTGTTCTATAATCTCTGCCTCTACGGTAACAATGATGGGGCCATTGTGTGACTCAGTCACAGAGAAATTGCTTAGCATCACTATGACCTGAGTTTTTCCTCTAGCCCCAATTATTTCTCTATTTGTGGTGCTTTATAATTCACGGCATAACCCCATAAACTATACACCACTGTTTTATAACTTTTGTGTGGGGGATACTCTTGGACTGCTTTTAAATGGCTTCCAAGATTGAAGCACCCAGGGAGGTGGGAGCTCCTGTGTTACGTAGCTGTTGAACCTGTACTAAGGGCCTCTGTGTTCTGATGTCCTCATGGTCCGAACCACAATGGCATAGGAATCCCTGTCACAGACAGTGGCGTAAGTTCATCCCAGATGCCCGGAGGCAAGTTATAATTTGGTGCTTCTCTGTCACAGCCGCTGACACTACTGTAGCAATTCGCATGCAGACAGGCTATAGATAGATGAAGGCAGCAGTTGATGGTCTGACATGGAGCTCTCCATTAGTGAATGGTGGCTTCTCAGGTCCCGTGAAGAGGTGCCATGTATTGGGCGGCCATGAGGATACACTCCAAGTACATAGTTACAGCCCTAAATGGGGTGAATATGTTGTGGACAATGGAGGAGGTGCCCCCTTCAAAGCTGGTGCCCAGCGGCAGGTGCCTCCATTGTCTCCCATAGTTCTGCCACTGATCACAGACCTCTGACTGGTGTTTCACAGCCACGCTGCATGAGGTTCCTTCCACTGTGGCTATAAATCAAAGAAACCGGAAGAGGCTTCCAGTTACAGGTAATGTGCTGTTAGCAAGCTGGCCCAGCTCTCCCTGCCAGTATATATTCAGTTGTGGCCCATATTTACAATGTATTTCCTACAGGGAAGTTCACACACGGCTGCCATAGAGCTAAGTGGATGCACTCATTCACTTACTCAGTACGGGAGTGGCAGATGCTCGCCAGTGATGACACAGCTTAGGAACAGACCATCCAGGCCAGGCAGCACTAAGTCCTGTCCGGTTGTTACTCTACTTTGGCTCAGGAAGCTAGTGTCTCTGTTCCCTCAAAAGGTAGTGGTGCTGATAAGGGTATATCTCCACTTTTAAGCAGGAATTCCAAGCAGCCCCTTTGTCTAGAGCCCAAGTCCTTAAGAGTTGGCTGAAGGTGCGACGACTGTATTCCCTTCTTTTAGGTAGTTTGAGGACCTCCTAGTGGAGATATGGACTCACCCTAGAAGGTGATTTCAGGTATCTAAGCACATTGCTTCAGTTTCTCCGCTACCAGTGGAGATTTTGGCAACCTGGGAGTCCCCCCCTCTGGTTGTTGCTTTTCTGCCCGACTTGTTAGATCTTCTATCCTGGACAGCTGGTGGTTTCCTCAAGACAATCTATGCTAGTGCACATCCCTCACTTTTGCTTTGGGAGCTAAGGCTAGGGGCTGCTGGGCAGATGTACTACAGGACGGCCTCAGTTTGAGGACATACTGATAGGTGTTATTGTCTCTAGTGGGCCAAGCAGACTCCTACGTAGTTTTGTGAAGAGGTCATTGATATAAGTGTCTTAAACTCTTAGGTGCGGACATCCTGGCACACTGTCATGGACTCTAAGAAACTTAGAGGCTCATCTGTATTTAGGGGAGATCCTCAAGGTCCATTGGATGACATAGTCACTATGGGGGTAGTGCCCAGATACATTTCCTGCCTTCTGCTGCACTTTCCAGATCCAGACCATCTACCTTCTAGATTCCAGAGTTCCTCCTTTATGGGCATTGAGTCTTGAAATCTTGACCTTGGTCCACCTGGCAGTTATGTCGCAAAAGGTTGGGATGGACATTCACCTGAAGGACCCTAGCGTGGGTGGCTGGTTTCCTGTATTTTCTCGTAGTATGGAAACCACAAGTGATGCCTAGGTTAGCAGCATGGTTTCCCAGGCACTCTCGGGAACAGCTAGAGCTCTTGAAGACTCTATTCGCTCTGCTCTGGCCTCCAGAGTCATCGTACTGGTCTCTCACTCAGGTTACTATGCCAACCTCTTACTGGTCCTACTGGGATATGGGTAGTTCCCCTTGGGATTCAGAACGGGGTTCTCCTCACCACTGACACGTCTTTACTGGTGGAAGGAAGTAACCTGTTATCAGACCTTTATGGTCAGTAGACAGCTCAGGGGAACCAGTTACTGATCATAATTCAGCAGCGCTGAGCGGTCCTCCACCATCGTCCGGTCCAGGTATGGTCTGACAGCGCAACAGCCATCACCTACATAAACCATCAGAGCTGCAGCCACCGTTTGTTCCTCCAGGTGGCTCCATAGTACCTCTCCTTGGTTCTTTGGGCTCTCCAGTTTGAGCCCTTGGATATGGTGGACATTTGTTGGTTTACCTGGGAAGGCTGTCTTCCTACTTGCCATTGCATCAGAGTTTCTGAGTTGAGCACCGTATCTTGTAGCTCCTCCTTTCTAAATTTACATTTGAATCGGGCCATTCTGCAGACTCGCTTGGGTTACCTACCCAAGGTTGTGTCTTGGTTCCACACCAACCAAGTGGTTGTGGCTCCAGGTTTCCATGTTCAGGACTCTTTGCCGGAGTTAGCATCTATGTATGAAGTGAGGGGTCTCTGGATTTTCTGTGAACAGGGTCGGAGATCTGTTTCTCTGTTGTATAGTTTTCACAAGTGGGGCTGGCCGGCTTCTAAACAGATGAGCCTAGTGGCTCCACTTGACTAGCCTCCATGCCTACTCTGTGGCGGATCTTTCTGCCCCTGCCGTGGTGACTGCTCATTACACTGGGTCAGTGGGGACCTCTTGGATAGCTCAATGTGGCACTTCTGCGGAGGGGCTTACAACTGCCTCGTGGTCCTCTTCCCACACTTCCCATAGAGAGACAGCTTTATGGAGTGGTCCCTGTGCCCCCTAGTGGAGGAAGAGGAAAAGGAGATTTATGGTCTTACCTTGTTAAATCCTTTTCTTAGACTCAATAGAGGGCACAGAGCACCCACCCTGACGCACCTGGTTTGTGGGGTTTATGTCCTATGATACAAGTTCTCTGTGTACCTTTCTTCTACATGTGTTCTGAGTGTGTGCCAGTCTTCCTTCTCCCTCTCCTTCTCCTCGATACTGCTGTAGACTTGCTAACTTAACTGGCTGGCCGGTGGCTAGGGGCGGGGTAAAGTGGAGAGTGAGCCTGTGCTGCTGGGAAAAAGTAAGTAACTATTTGGTGCCCAGACTCTCCTCTCCAGGCTATACCCAGAGTGATCCCTGTGCCCCCTATGGAGTCAAAGAAAAGGATTTAACAAGGTAAGACCATAAATCCTCCTTTTTTATTTAACAGCTTGTTAATAATAGGAAAAAATATTATTGTATGTGTATAATCATAAAAAATTTCATGAGTGCAACTATACTGTAATTCCTTGACTAGTAATTGCCATAACATAATTTACATGTCTCTAACTCACTTATGTACAAATGAACAACCATAGCATATTGGTTTATTACTAAACAGAAAAAAAATATGGCATTAACATAGCTGGACATAAACAATACAGGCATTATAGCAAATGCAGTAATCTAAAAAATTATGTTTTTATAGATTTGTACAGTTTTTTATGCGGTTAGGATGTGGGAAAGCAGTGCCTGACCCCAGGAGCCAGCCGGTGCTCCTGCAGTTTTCATTGGATGGTGGATTATCATGGAGCATTCTTCAAGAATTTCTCTTCAGTAATTCCAGTAATTTTGGAAGGTATATTGCACTGGAAATCCCCCTGAAGGCTCGTTCCAGCTCTACCCGGCTACGCTGGTGGCAGCCATCAGAGAATGGACATTTCTACAGCCCATGGGTTATTGATCAAGTAAGAAATAAATAGTGTTGTTGCTTTTTTGGTAGGTTGAATATTATTTCCATGTTATCATGTTACAAATATTTACGTAAAATATTTTATTTGGGAACACATGCCAGGTTTGCAATTGTTTGCACCCTGTTGTCTGATTTGCTATATACTGTAATATAAACTGTATAAACTGTATTCAGATTTGTATGCATGGGATAACAAACCAGAGAAAAAAGTTTATAGATGACTGAATAATTAAATGAATTGAGAACCGGAATGTTTTCAGTTTGAGGAGTTATGTCTGGCTACTACGCAAGAGATGCTCTGCAGACTCTGCCTGAAAGTATCTGTTGATCATAGTTGGTACAAGACAACACATTTAGGATATCTCAAGATCTCTCAAGAATATGCACTGTCATATAAAACCCACCATCAGACAGGCAGACCTATTCTGACATTGTGAAAACATACAATATCCTTGTTATACACTGTCAGATAATTAATCTTTCTGTCTGATGGTGAGTGTTGGTATTTATTTATCCACTGTCAGATTTATTTCTATGTGCACTGTCAGTGGATCTGTCGGCATAACACATATACTTCACAGTGCTGCTGATATCCACACAAATTATTGCATCTGTAGGGCATGCTGGAAGATTTTTAATGGCTGACAGACCAATAGTTGATGCTCGGTTGCAGCCATACACTTTGCAATTATTGGCCCAATCAGTCGATAATTGGCTGTTCGGGCCTATAACTGCACAGTGTATGGCCACCTTTAGTAATCTGTAAGTATGTTAATCATCATCAATCGATGTTAATATATGTACCAAGTCCTGAAATATATGTATGAACAGTATGGGGTAGGTGTACTAAGCCTTGGAGAGTGATATAGTGAAGAGAGCAGGGGCAGAACTATGGGAGACAATGGAGGCGCCTGCCGCCGGGCTCCAGCTCTAAAGGGGCACCTCCTCCATTGTCCACAACATATTTACCCCACTTATGGCTGTAACTATGTACCATCATGCCCCCCCAATAAATGGCACCCCTTCCCGGCACCTGAGAAGCCACAATACACTGGTGGAGAGCTCCATGTCAGACCATCAGCTGCTGCCTTCGTCTATCTATAGCCTGTCTGCATGTGAATTGCTACATTACAGTGTCAGCGGCTTTGATGGGGGGGCACCAAATTATAACTTGCCTCCGGGTGTCTGGGATGAATTTACGCCACTGTAAGAGAGATAAAGTACTAACCACTCAGCTCCTAACTGTCATGTTACAGGCTGTGTTTGAAAAATTACAGTTAGGAGCTGATTAGAGGGTACTTTATATCTCTCCACTTTATCACTCTCCAAGGCTTAGTACATCAACCCCATGGTCACAGGAGACCTTGGTGACTCTATAATTTACAGTATAAATACAGTAAAGTGGGCACTACAAAATTGTGATTCTTGTTTGTGCCATCTAGCAGCATACTGTACTTTATATACACTTTCAGAACACATTTACTAAACCCTCAACAACCCTTTTTCCTGCAATACAGTGATATATTTTTAATAATTCATTACATTAATTGTATTTGTGGCTTTTTATGAATATTACTGTATGCATATATTATAAGATTGTCCAGTATAACAAATGAACAACATTAACATCAAGAAAATAACGTATATAGCACAAATCCCTTCATAACTCCTTCCACGCTTATATTTAACACCTTACATGTGAATAATTGAAGCCCTCAACTTAGGCTAGAGTTATATTTACTGTCTGTTTTATGTTGTTTTTTTTAACCATTATTCCCTAAATGTATAATGTTTGGTAAAAACTCACTTGATAATTAATTAAAGTGATGAACAAATACAACCTGTAACCTATGGATAAGACAATAATACATTCTTAAACTAGGAAAGTAATGTTTGTCCCTAAAACCATCCATGGGAATACCACTGTATACAAATCTAAAAGTGTGCCAAGGTTTTTAGAGAGGTGAAAACATCAGAAGAGGCACACTGTGCAAGAGTTTAAAGGTCAAATACAAGATCCAACCTTTCACCCCTTTGAGAGGGAGAAGAGACCTGGACTGTCTGTATTACATACTGTATGACACTTTTGTGTATATAGTTGTATGCTGCTCACCAGCGTATGCCATAGATCGTAATCAAGGGCCAATTGTAAGCACACCACTTAAGCTACATTCTTCCATCTATGAAAGTCTATTATTTCATATTGATATATTGGTTACTTATTAAGAACCACTAAGTAAAGTATATATTGAAAATAATGTGATATACCTTAGTTGTTTGGATGTTTGGGTTGCAGCCTAAGTTTAAGGTTTTTCCAAAATGATTATTAAATTTGTCAGTATGACCGAATATGGAAAATGTGATATAAGAAGAATAGAAAAAGATCAATATTTGTTAATCACATGTGTAATGGTAATTTTATTTTTCTATTTGTAGATCCTTATTGGTGGGAATATCTCAGGGAACACAGTGCTAGAGGATGACTTTACAAGCTTGGATAACAGGAAGTGGTTACTTCATCCAGGTGGAACTAAGATGTCTGTGTGTGGTTCTAGTGGAGATGCTCTTGTGTTCATTGAAAAAGCTAGCACTCGTTATGTGGTGACCACAGACATTGCAGTAAATGAAGACTCATTCATGCAGATTGAATTTGCTGCTTCCTGCTCCGTTACAGACTCTTGTTATGGTAAGGAAACAAAACACTATATTTAATTTATATTACAGCAAATTTGTATATGCTACTGTTCTACAGGCTAATGGTGCGTACACACGGTACGATAAAAATGCACGATATGAACAATAGCGATATCAACCATATCGTTATCGTTCAGATCATTCATTTTTTGGTGCCTACGAACCCTCAAACGACCAGCAATGCACGGGCACGTATGGACGATAAAGATATCGATCATCGCCCGAGCATGCAGGCCAACCTGGTCGATATCGACCAGGTTACATAGGCCCGTCGTTGGTGGGTTGGCCCGTCGTTGGTGGGTTGGTGGTGTACTGGATGAATGATAACGATCATCCAGCACACCGGGAAGGTGCAGGACTATCAGTCAGTGATATCGTTATCGGTAACTGATCGTACCGTGTGTACGCACCATTATTCCAGCTTTATAGAAGTTTTATTTGAACTTACTATTTTTGCTAATAATCCTCAGACTCACATGTGCTATTCTTCTCTAGTTACAACAACTGCCTTCTTGTAACAGAGAAACCTCTTTTAAAGTTCCAACCTGGTTGCCCTGATATGAGAGGAATCAAATGCAGAATTATATTCAAATTATTATCAACATTATCTTATTTTTATAAGTCACCAAAAAGTGTGCATAGCAATACAATAGGATAAGCAAACAAAATTTAAATTTCTGAAAAGGTGGATTACAGCCTTCAAAAGGATAGATAAACTATATATTTAATATTAATATAATATAAGCTATTTATTATGGCGTTAAAGAAGATTTTTAATCAATTAGTTTATTTTAAATGAATGTATTCCTATAGATAATCAGATGATTTCTTAAGATTTGATTAATTACTCTACTTTCTTTATATCTGGAAGCAATATTAAAAAATATCAATTGCTCTACAAGTGTAAAGGTTAAGGGTGAGTACACATCAGACGTTATGTCAACTGATCCTGTGGATTGGAGCAACATATCGTACACATCGTCTGATGTGTGCCTATGATTGCACGCTCCTGCCCACCCACATAGGGGTCGTTCCATTTGCTGTGCTGCACGGCAGATGGGACGACCCAGCAGCCGACAGCATGCAGCTGAATGCGGCCATGAATGATTGTGCTCTATATCATTCACTGTGTACGGCCGACTGATATCTCGTCCCATCGGACGTGCTATCGACCAAGATACACATAGTTCTGATGTGTACCTGGCCTAAGTGTTTTGCAAAGAGATGCAACAGTGTTACAACAATGAAAACAAAATATCAGTATCTTTTCAATTTGTGCTTGTCTTTGTAACAGAAAGCAGCTGGAAAGTTGATATAATTAGATTTTACAATGGTATTGCTTTATAACATACAGGCTACACCTGATGCTATTTTTAGAGTCCCATTATAAAAAGGGTGACAGTTAATAGAATTTATGCATTTGAATGCATTTTCATGAGAATATGATGGATGATAATCAAGGCAGCTGAGGAGAGTTCTCACAAAAGGTGAATTGTGCATAAATATGGAATATTATGCCACAGTGCCCCCATTATGCCACACAGTGCCCCAGTGTAAACATTATGCCATACAGTGCTCTCTGTATGCCACACAGTGCCCTCCTTATGCCACACAGTGCCTCCAGTGTAATCAGTATGCAATAGTGCCCCCATTATGGCACATAATGTCCCCATTATACCACACAGTGCCCCCAGTATAAATATTATGCTACACAGTGCCCCCATATACCACACAGTGTTCCCGCATATGCCATAGTGCCCCCATTATGCCACACAGTGCCCTCCAAGTATGCCACACAGTTGCCCCCATATGTCACACAGTGTCCCCATTATGCCTCACAGTGCCCCAGTATAGACCTTATGCCATAGTGCCTCCCACATATGCCACACAGTGTCTCCAATATGCCACACAGTGCCCAAATGATGACTCAGTGTACCCAATATTCTACATAGTGCCCCAGCTTAAACATTATGCAACAGTGCCCCTCCTGTATGCCCTATTATATTACATAGTGCCCCAGGATAAACATTATACAACAGTGCCCTTCCTGTATGCCACACAGTGCCCCATATGCCACCCAATGTCTTCATTATGCCACAAAGATCCCCCAGTATGCCCATTACCAGTACTCACCTCTGAGTCCTGGCAAGCTTCTGATGACTTTGTGGCAGCCTTGCGCTCCTTCGAGGTCCGGATGTCCACAGTATTCAGACAGAGCAGTTGTTGGCTCCCTTAAGTGCCAAGGATGGATGTAATGTAACACTTAAGGGACTCTGGAGCTGCTCAAGTCAAGTCAGCTGCTCGTGCTAGCTGCCACATCTGGAAAATATGTGAAGCTGGGCATCTATTCTCGTTTTCTGTTTGACCCTGTGCGGGGGTCCCAATGTATGGTTTCCGAGGTGATTGCCCTGGCCTGTTATTACACTCTTGCATGCAAATGTTGGGCTCCCTAACCTACATCTTCGACAGGGGAGAGTTTGCTCAGTTTCATTCCCAGCCTCTTCACATGGAAATATGAGCCCTATGGCATAGATCCCATCTACTATCGTCTCTAAATTGTGGCGGCTGCACCCACTTGGATATGGGACGCTACATTTGGGATACTGTTCCCGCTCCAGAGATCCCGGAACTCTCCTGAAGGATGCTCTGGCAATACAGTGGATGTTCCCGCGTGTCTTTCGTGGGTTGCAGTTGGTAGGGAGCACAGTGATTCTTGTGGCTTTGGATTGGCCAAAACGGCCATGGTACGCAGCTCTTTACACCTCTTCTTTGGCACTCCACTGCATCTTCTTCTACTGTCGGATCTTTGGTCTCTGTGCCCATACTTCCATTAGATTCTGGCCTGCTTCGCTTGACAGAATATCTCCTGAGACACCCGTCCTTAGAGCTAAGAGGGTTTTTCCAGAGAGAGCATTTGTACCCTGCTACTATATATGATATTTATTTTGTTTTATATCTATAGGCGTATCTATAATGAGTGCAGGGTGTGCAGTGAACACGGGCCCCTGTGTTTGGGCAGGGCCGCCATCAGGGGGGACTGCCGGGCCTGGAGTCCCGGGCCCGGACAGAGAGGAGGGCCCACACCTGGCTCCTAGCCAGAGGCCGGCCCAGGGGGCCAAGGTGACATCTGCCTCCCTGGCTGGTACAATTTTGTTACTGGAAATGCCATTGACCGCCTGAGACTAAGGGCTCCACTCCTCAGCTGTTTGGCCACTGCTGCGCTAGAGGTTCCAGGCATCTGCCGCGATGTATTTGTGAGCGGCGCACCCGTCTGTAGCTCTGCCTCCCCGAGGTCCCTCCTCCTACGTCGGCGCACTCTGATGCTGAAAACTTAGGGGAGTGAGACGCTAGGACATTGTGACATCCTAATGTCTCATACGTCAGCTAGAAGAACAGCAGCCTACAAGAGGAGCGAACACCCTCCTCCCTGGTCAGCCTGAGCCGAGCCCCAGCAGTGATCAGAAGACAAGAAGAGAAAAAGGAGAGCGAGAAACGGAAGAACAGGTAAGTAAAAAAGAAGGGGAGACAAGATCATTAAACACATAAACACATACTGTATAAGGGAAAGGTGGTCTTGGGGGAAAAACATGAAATATATATTAGATTATGATATATATTGTAAGGAGTGTGTGGGGGAAGGCACAAATGCAATAAATATATTAGTGATGGGGTGGAGCTTGGAACACAAAATCCTAAAATATAAGGGAGGGAGTAGGGATGGGGATTGTAAAAAAAACAGAGAAGGGGGGCTGGAGAGACAGAAGGGATGCTGGCTGGAGAGACACTGTGGGGCTGAAGTTGCAGGAACACAGGGGGGGGCTGCTATTTTGTCAGTCCCGGGCCCCATAATTTCTGATGGCAGTCCTGGGTCCAGGGGGCCAACACTACTCACCCTCCTCCCATAGAGTACTATACTTACCTCTCCACCAAGTAAACCGTCTATGTCAAGATATTTTTAGGAAAATGATGCAGGAGCTATTTTCCCAAATATCTGCCTATGCTCAGTAGACTGGAAAACTGGAGTGGGCGCCATGTTATCGGGGATCTGTGCATGCCTAGTAGACTCTGGCACAGTTGTAGAGACTACTCATAGAATACACTGATGAGAGAAGAAGGGGCCCACACAGAGACTGCACATGGGCCCCCTCCTCTTTTAAACCGCCCCTGTTTATACCGCATACAGTACAACCAGCATCATTAATAGAAAAATGCTTCTTATAAAATGATATACATTAAAATCAGTGTTATCTTAGCAGACATCTTTCTTACATACCATATATAAATAAACACCAGGGTTGCTATAAGAGGGTACGGAGCAGAATATAGAAATCTTGTTTCTGAAGTTTTCCACCTATGTTTTTAGACTTCAGCTGTATAACCCAATTCATATGAGACTAGATGGTCACATTAACAATTTATATATTTCTGCATGTGCCAGTATACATTAGTCATTATTACAGTAGATATAATATAAGTGTAAAAAAACAATATTTTCACTTGAATTTTAGCCATTGAACTAGAGTATTCCGTGGATCTGGGCCTCACGTGGAATCCTGTACTTAGAGACTGCCTACCAACCAATGTGGAATGTAATAAATATCAGCTGCAGAGAGTGCTGGTGTCTGACACTTTCAACAAATGGACCAGATTCACTTTGGCTCTGCCGCCATACACCAGGTACAAAATAACATAATATACTGTCTTTAATGGGTGAATGAACACCAGAATTTATATTCACTATATTTGCATGTGCTGTTAAAACACATGCAATTCTCCTATCCTTTTGTACATGATATGAATCATGCTACAACAGCCAGGAAGCATGGAGAGCTTTAAAAAATTTTGTCCCTGTTATTTCAAATGTTTTTTTTTCATTCTCTAACACGATTTAAACTTTACTAAAGATCCATATTTGAGACAACCAGGACATTTACTGCTTCTGATCAATTGCAGGAGGGTATCCAGACTATAGAAAAACAGTTAAAAGGTCGACAATGTGTAGATGGAAAAGAGTGGTCCAATAATAAGCGCAGTGTCCTTGGTAAACTGTATATAATTCCTCTATTTCTTTTCCCTCGGTGGAACCTTCACACTCTCAGGAAAGAAGAGAACATAGCAGCTAGTTATGACAATATTGATAATAATTTCGCAGTCTGTTTGCCTCCTTGACTCACTCACCTCAACTCGGTGAGATGCATGCACATAAAGGTTTCTTTGTATCCTCCAGTGCAATCAAATAAATTTCTTAGATGTAAAAGAGTGTCAACCCAATATAGTCCCCCTCAGAGACAACACTCACCTGGGAACAGGTATAGATAGTAGTTCACATAAAGGTTTCTTTATATCAGATCACCACTCCACCCAAAATTTGGTAGGCCATCACACCATATATGATAGAAATCTACACGCTATCGGGACTAAAAGTCCCGATCCACGAACTGAAGCACTTCAATTAATTTGTGGATTTTCAGTTCCATTTGGAGTTCGTTTTACTTTCAATTTGGAAATCGAATGTTAGTAAATGAAGGCATCCTATATTCTTCTATGGGAAATCATCGATGTTTTTCAGAAATTCCATTTTGAATTAAATTCATTTTTCTGTTCGATTTAACATTCGATTTGGCCTTTAGTAAATTCCCTCTAAGAAAATCGAACCAAAATCGAATGAAAAGTCGAGCAGAAAACAAAATCGAACTTTAGTAAATAAACCCTGGTGTCTATCTAGACATTGTCGACCATTTAACTGTCTATCTTTTATACATTTAAAAAAAGAGGGGAAAGGGTAGAATACTACCCAGCTCCCGGCGCTAATATAGATAAATATAAAACTGTCAATCGTGATCAGCTGCAACTGCTTAGAGTTTAGTGTGAACTCTTAATATAAACACATATATAACGACACAGGCACTGCGCTGTGATCACATTTGACTAGATGAAATGTTCTTTCATGCAATAGAACACACACTGTGTGAATAAAAATGGATTTTACTTCTAAAAAATAGATACACACAATACATACAATACATGAAACATAGAAAAACTGAGCATGAGAATAAAAAACGAATGAATGGATAAATTGTAACAACATGAATGTTTGTATCAGAAGATAGATCTTCTATTGAGCATATATATAACAGCTAGAAACAAATCAGTTCCATTGTATCACATCAAAAAGTGGGATAGTACTGAATATGTCCTTGTACATGTTGTTTAAAGGTACTGCATTCCGACACCTGAAATAAACAACTGGAATAGTTGTCTTTAACTTGTAGATAGAAAGAGTAGCAATAAGTCCTGCTGGCGTCCCAGCATATAATTGACTCGGGTAAAAACCAGGTGAAATGTGAGACTTCTATTGTATTATGAAGTCTCCCCGTGGGAGAGTGTATCCGTCGGCACAGATGAGGATTAAGCGGCAGACAGATAGTTTCCTTCTCTCCGTGTGACTGTATAGGAGAGAGTGTGTCTTACCGCTGTCAGGAGCTGAATGGCAGCGCTCTCCCAAACCAATGAAGTCACTGTGGTGGGCTGGATGATGGCGCTCCGTGAGACCAATGTCTCCGCTGTCTGTAGCTTCACGATCAGCTCCGGAATCTCTCCCAGGTACAGGTGTGTAGAATGCAATAGAAGGACTTAGCGGCAATGACGTCAACGCATTTCGTCTCTCTAATACGGAGACTTTTTCAAGACTGACATTACAATGATGGGCGCCGTATTTATCCTTCAAAAAAGTCCGCCTTTGTAGTTATTTTAATCACGGACAGCTAGGTTGCATCCAAATGAGCTTAGCAGCTGTGTTTCACAGTTCCTTGGGTTTGCAAATAGTATGAGGAAAAGAGCACAATGACTGTTTGACATCTATAATAGCAGTTTTAGTATCGAACAAGACCGTGTGTAATTACACACGGAATTTATCAATGTGTGATAACACTGTATAAAAATGTTATAAAAATGCTGAAATGTGTACATGTAGATGAACATAATAATATTAATATTGTTCTAAATGATGAATAATAAAAATAGATTGTTGGGAATGGACAATAATAGATAATAGATACAAAATATAGGGAATAAAAGAATGGAATAAAAATATTAATGGTAATCGATGTTATATGGAAGATAATAATCTATCTTTTATACATAACCTGCAGGAGGTTCTAATGCCGTAGTGTACTGCAGTTTGAAGTAGTAGTTGATAGATCTCGTAGTTTGCAGTGAGCAAGTAGAACAATTTTCATAAATGTTCCCTAATGTCAAACCTTCAAAATTCTACATTTAATGGAAAACTCCATGAAGCATCATTTCATATTAATCTAAATGTGGCATAATTTCCTATCATTCCATGAAGCATCATTTCCTATATATCTAAATGTGGCATCATTTCCTATCATTCCATGAAGCATCATTTCATATATGCAAATATAAATGTAATAATTGGAATGCAACCGGGCAGAATAACAGCAAATCATACTCGGGACAGATCTGCATTTATGTTTGGATGTCTTAAAGACACAAAGCTTAAGTACAGGTTACTTGTATATCAAAAAGTTCACTGAAACGTTTACAAGCACATTTCCAAATGTGTTACATTTTGTTTCCCCTTTATACTTGCACCCACTGTTCCCAGTTATTGCTAAAACTATTTTAAGTAATGAGAAATAGTATTTGATATTAAAGTAATACATATGCTGCCACCTAGTGTTCCTTTGTTGCATTACATGGTCATTCCTGATTGTCAAAAAGATTTTCTCTTTTGTGAAACTGGTCTTCAAAATGATTATATATTTGTATTGCTGGCAGACATATATGCATATTATGCACCTGTTTCTTCATTCAAACAGCTATACATACTAATATAATATAAGTAAAACATTAGGGGTCTGATTCAGAGTTGCTCACTAATGTAGCCGATGCTGCGTCTTTTGCTGCAGCGTGACTGCGTCTTTAGGCTAATGCCACAGTGGATGGGATTTGTACAGAGGCACCCACCAGCTGCTGCGCTAATCTGATGCTGTGCACATTAAATCGCGCCATTGGAAGCACCATCGGAGATTGCATCAGCCCTATGGCAGGTGCAGTTTGGACTGGTGCAGTCCAAAACATGGCCAACATGGCCAACAGGTCAGTGCAGCTGCTTCTTAAAATGCAGTCACTGACCATGACACGCTCGCGTCTGGCTAGGCACCCCCCTGCTACCATCCAGAAACGTCCACTGAAATTGCCTCTCTGCGTCTAAATTGGTTCTGTGACTCTGGTGGTAATCATTATGATGCATGCGCAGGGCAACTTGGACGCATGCGCAGACTGAAAACATCGGCTGCTAGCGCGTGGCATTGCACTGCGTGAACCTCTGTATCAGGCCCTAAAGCCTATAAGATGATGAAACAAGTGGCAGCACGCAATCTCTGCATTTCTGCTTCACTGCTCTGACAGTCCAGCGTGTCCTTTCCACAAATTCAGGCAAGTTGCTCATATTCCTTTGGTGAAGAATGAGGCTACATACTGGGTTAGCTGAGGTATGGCTAGTCCATTCTGACCTTCATTTTAAAAGGCATAGGCCCATATTCAATTCTGAAGGTGAAAAGTCCAGCAGGTGAAAAGTCTGGGCTTTTCACCTCCTTTGCTTGTTTTCCAGGTGGAAAAGTATCGTGCGCATGCCCGCTATTCCCCATATTCAATTCCAAAGTAGGGCAGAAACGGGAACAGGCGAAACTTGGATCAGCGAAAAAATACGGGAATTTTTGGGAAATAATTGTAGGACCCCCCTAAAGATGTCCAGACCTGGGGGATCACTATGGGTACCCCCTTTTTTGCCTGCAGAAGAGTCGAGTTTTTAAATAGCTGCGGCAGGTGCTTTTTTCCCGACATTGAAGAAGTGATGCAGAAGAGCATTTTGCTTTTTTTCTTCATTTTTAAAAGTGGTCCCATCAAATTTGGGGTACTTGAAAATGGGTACTAGCATATTTTTAAGTCCCTAAACTAATTTTGTACAAATTCTGCAAAAATACACCTGTGCAATGAAGAAAACACCTGCCGCATATAAGGCAACCCCTGTGGATTTAATTTATGTATTTTAGATGTGGTTTTTTTTGTTTTTGGGGGTTTTTTTATCCCCTAAAAAAAGTATATTTTTGGGGGTCCCGATTTTTTTTTTTTTTGACAGTTTATTTTTTAATGATTTTCCCAGGGGTGCAGGCTATTTTTTTAAGCCTGCACCCCTAAACCCCAATTCTGCACTTTTTTTCACCTGCTAAAGGTAATTGAAAAATTATCCCTGTTTTTTGTAAATTACTTTTCACAGCATCTACGAAAAAAAAACCGGGAATTTTCGGGAAATATGCCTGGGACCCCCTAAAGATGTCCAGACATGGGGGATCACTATGGGTAACCCCATTTTTGCATGCTGGAGGAAGTCGGGGTTTGTAATAGCCGCAACAGGTACATATTTGCGGCTATGAAGAAGGGGTGAAGAATAACACTTAGGGATATTTATTTTAACACAAAAAAAAAAAACTATCAAGTTTGGGTACATGAAAATGGGGGTAAGCATATTTTTAAGTCTTTAAAGTTATTTGAAAAAATTCTGGAAAAATGCACCTGCTGCTACTCTGCGCAATGAAGAAAACACCCGCCGCATATGAGGGAACCCCTGTGGATTTAATTTGTCTATTTTAGAAGTGTTTTTCGTTTTTTTTTTCACCCCCCCAAAAAAGTACATTTTTTGGGGGTCCCGATTTTTTTTTTCTTTTTTGACACAGTTTATTTTTAAATGACATTCCCAGGGGTGCAGGCTATTTTTTTTAAGCCTGCACCTCCAAACCCCAATTCTGCACTTTTTTTCACCTGCTAAAGGCTGGCGAATATTCATCCCCGTTTTTTTACTTTTCGCATCGGCATTTTGCCTTAAATTGAATACGGACAATAGAAGGAAATATAATAACCTTCTAATTTTGCATGTAAGTTACCCTTGAAGTAACTGGATGTAATACACAATATTTGAAAAACCTGCATAGCCCCTTCCCCCATTTCTAAAATAGACCTGTGGCACGGAAGGTCCAGATTGTTTCCTGATTGGCTTACATTAGCTCCTGATTAGCTGCCAGCTATTAACTCTCCCAGCAGCCTGATTTTAACTCGGACGTGGACTGGGGACCTGATTCAGACCCGCTCGCTAGGATGCATTCGTTCGTAGCTGGCCGATTTTCGCATTGTGCGCATGCGTATGCATCGCAGTGTGCGTGCGCGAACCAGTGCGAGACATCGGGAAGCGTTCGCTTGCTGCGCTTAGACAGCCCAGCAGAGTGAGTGACAGGAGAAGCCATTTGTGGGTGGTGACAGGGGCTGGACATTATAAACTGGGGAGTGGAGGTGCGAATGCAGGCGTGCCTGAGCGTCCTAACGCCGTTTCAGAGGCATGCATAATTAAGAGGAAGCGTCATAGTACACGTCACCTGACTGGTTTTTACACTGAGGTGCTTGCAGTGCTTGCGGTAGGGTATGGTCTGTCTCAAGCGCTGCGTTAGCTTCCAATGGTACCCGATGTACCGATGGTTGCATACACTTCCTGGAGATGACGTGCGCAAGTGGGCGTCTTAAGACAGACTGGTGGGCATCTGCATACGCAAAGCGATCACACGCCAAGACATAGTGGGCGTGCTTATGCCTTGCCATGCGATCGTCTACCTTGCTGGGAGTGTGCCGGATTTGCATACGCTGGGTGCGAGCGTACGCATCTAGCAAGTGGGTCTGAATCGAGCCCTGGACTCTTTGGAGCAAGTTGCGTTTAGGCTAGGTGGGGTTTTTTTATTTTAAAATCCTATTGCACTTAATTGAATCAAGGCAGGAATGAGAGAACGTGATTATTAAGTTAGGGATTTTTTTTTCATGGTGTCAATTTATTTAAATTTTTTTAACAAATATGGGCACAGTTTTTTTATTTTAGAAAATGCACCACGATTTTATGTATTTAATTATAAGGGGACAATAATGTATTATTTATTTTAATAGTGGGTACTACAATTTTTTTTTAAGGAGGCTCTGATTTATTATTTATCATTTTATGACCGTAATCAGAAAATTGTAATTGTAAAAGGGGCAACTTTTTAATTATCATTACACTAGTGTACGCACGACCAGTGTTACAAGGATGGCTATCTCTATGGTGGGAGGGTGCGTATTATGGTGAATAGCACAGGCCTGTTACAGAAGGGGACGTCTACTCACTTATTTTTGTTTTACTTTTTTCAACATGACAGGTCTGATTCCTGCGAGTGCAGCTATCTTGCCACATAGAAGCATCTTTTTTGTGTAGTGATTCATTTTTCCATTGTGGTTAGCAGTCATTTGTGGCTGTATGTTTTGTGGCTGTATGTATCTGTTACTCATTTGTACTTCCTCTGTACCTAAAGTAAGATAAAGCAATATTTTGTACCTGCAGAGTAAGATGACATCTCCCATGCACAGTCTAAATGAAGGTAGTTTAATCATAACAGCTACACTAATAATGATCAAATTTGTAGACTTAGCCCTTTCCTGAATATTAGGTGCCATAATGTTGATTTGCCCTGTGCCGTCAAGTACTTTAATTGGTCACAGGCATTTAGCCCTCCGTGTACAGAAGTGTTGGGCCCTAACGGAGGCTGAGACTTATGGTGTGTAAACATGGTATGATCAGTCAGTGATAACGATATCACTGCCTGATTGTCCTGTACCTTCCCGGTGTGCTGGATGATCGTTATCGTTCATCCAGCACACCACCAACGATGAGCCAGCGATCGTGGGTCCCTATTTAACCTGGTCGATAACGACCAGGTTGGCCTGCATGCATGGGCGATGGTCGATATCGTTATCGTCCATACGTGCCCGCGCATTGCTGGTCGTTTAAGGGTTGGTTGGCACCAAAAAATTAATGATCTGGACTATATCGATATTGTCGATATCGTTATCGTTCATATTGTGCATTTTTATCGTACCGTGTGTACGCACCATTACATACATTCTGAGCGGAGGGCTATACTCAGGGTTGCTGAAATATGTCCGTACTTTGGGTTATGCAGCACACTGCTTATGTATGTGCCTAATTTGCTGTCATTTTATGTATCTAATAACTGCCATTGGGCTTAATAAAGGAAGTTCTTTATACCTTTCTAGAAATAAATGCTGCTGTCCTTTGCTTCACTACATAAGCTAATCAGGTCTCCTTACCATTTCACAGCACATTTTCATTGAGCAGATTCCAGAAATAGGTTTTATATCATCATCATCATTCCTCAGCTGTGTGTCTTAGATGGATCAATTTTCCATATACTGTAACATATAAAATCATGTCTACAATATTTAACTAGTAATTATGTGCAGAAAAGTGGTTTATGAAAATCTTTGTGGAACCTAAACCTTTCAGTCAGCTAATTTAAACAATAGTTCCAAATGTTGCTTTCGATGATAGAAACATGTCTATAGGTTGGTTACACGGAGAAAATGACAACATTATATCAAGACAAGTTTTAGTAATTTTTTATTTTCCATCTTTTTTCCAAATAATAATCATCAGCAACTTATATATATATTAGGATGTGATCTAGCGTATTTATTTTTTGTTTTAATTTTGGAAGATCTCCGGCTACTCGATTCCGGTGGAACCAGCCATCACCTTTTGATAAGCAGCAAACCTGGGCTATTGACAATGTTTACATTGGAGATGGATGTGTAGATATGTGCAGTGGGCATGGACGATGTGTACAGGGGAACTGTGTGTGAGTATAATATGCTTTACCTTTCACAAAAGGCTACTTTGTATCACAAACTATTGCATCACCTTTATTGTGCGAAACAATACTCTTCTAAAATACTTTCAAAACATGATGTATGTAGTACAGTAGTATCGTAGTGCTTCTATTTGTCAGACATGAATCGGTAAGAACAATAGATTTTCCCTGTAAAAATTGAGATAGTACACTGATATATTATCACATGTTTAAATAATTATTACCATATTAATACTGATGAAATAGTTTATTATATGGAGTAATACCTTATATTAGCCTAATCTAGTCAATGTTTCATTGAAAATAGTAATTGTCAGTCATTACTATGTTATGTATATACTTAGAACAGTTGTGGAATGAAATGTCGATACAAAAATGTCAACATGGTTTGAATGTTGACATTCAGAATATTGCCATGGATGTTATTTTGGCATTGTGCATGTTGACAGTCGGCATGTCGGCATAGCGTTTTACAGTGTTTCAGTCCTAATCCTAATGCTGGGTACACACTAAACAATGTGTACCCAGTATAATGTCGTTCGCGGCGGGACCCGGCAGGGGTGTCAGCCAAGTGCATACACACTTGCCGATGCCTGCAGTGACAGAAAGACGGCGGGGGCCATGCTGCATTCGGCACACACTGGCCGATGTGGACGATATGTCGTTCGATTCGCCGGATATGTTGTCTAGTATGTACCTGAAATTAACACTGACATGTGCTGTCCACATTGAGACTGTTGACACTCACAATGTCTACATAATGACCATGTTGACATTATGATATTTATATACAGTATATCAATATATAGGGTTGGGTATGAAATCCCGGCTGTCGGGATGCCACTGGTCAGAAATTGAATACAGACAGCGGCATTCCGACAGCCAGAATCCCGACACCCATAGAGAACAGCGGTGAGTATTTTTCTAACCTCTACCCTAACCCTAACCCTCCCTCCTCGGTGCCTAACCCTAACCTTCCCCCCTAGTGCCTAATATTTAACCTCCCCGCACCCTAAACCTAACACCCTCTCCCCAGTGCATAAACCTAACCTCCTCCCTAGTGCCAAAACATAACCTCCTCCCTCCCCGCACCCTAATCCTAACACTCCCTCCCCAGTTCCTAACCCTCCCCCTACTGCCTAACCCTAAGCCCTCTACCTAACCCTAACCTCCCCCTAACACCACGATACTTACCTTCAGGATGCCGACGGTCGGGATACTGGTGCCGTGATCCCGATCTGTCTGGTATTCAGACCGTCGGCATCCCGCACTCCAGGATACCGACTGTATATATATATATATTGGTATTCTGAATGTCGACTTAATGACTACATACCAATTAGTACATAGTAGTGTGTTATACAAACGTCTTGTAAAACATTTTGTATGTTTGTGATTTGCATATATGTATGCTATATTTGGTTTGAACTTTGAACGGCTATCTTGGTACTAATACTTTATACATTATTGTTGCTTTACAGTTGTGATGACTATTGGGGTGGTATTTATTGTGATGAGCCAGAAGTGCCTTTACCAACTCAACTTAAGGACACCTTTAACCGGGCTCCAGCTAGCCAGAACTGGCTGACTGTGAACGGAGGCAAGCTCAGCAGTGTCTGTGGGGCAGTAGCCTCAGGAATGGCTCTACACTTCAGCGGGGTCAGACTGACATTTTTCTTCTTGGTTTCTTCCTAGTATGGTAGCTCTCTGTATGTAACTTAAACTTGACAATGTGTTAGACACAAGCAATGTGCAATATTTAAGTCAATAAATGCATGTAAGTATATTTGTAGACATAATATTACCGGACCCAACATGTACGTTGTCTCAATCTATATTCCATGGAAAGCTGGATCGTATATAGGTTTTATTAATCACCATTGTGGCAGACTAAGTATGTAATGTAGCTTTTTGCTTTATATTTACAGGGTTGTAGCCGCATCTTAGTTTCTGTGGATCTGAATCTGACTAGTGCGGAATTTATTCAATTTTATTTCATGTATGGGTGTCTGATAACACCTCACAGCCGCAACCAGGGTGTTTTGCTGGAGTACTCTGTAAATGGGGGCATCACCTGGAATGTATTAATGGAAATCTTCTATGATCAATATAGCAAACCAGGGTATGTATACAACATATCACTTTTGTGAAAGGCTATATACAAGCTGTAACTCATTTCACTAAATTAATGTAATGGAGAGAAGTGTACATTATTTATTAGAATTGTTAATTGTCTCCTTTAAATGCATTTTGTCATTGTTAATTACAAATATACTAACTATTGCATTTATAGAGGGTGGGCAATCATTTCAGTCTGTTGCTGAAAGTAAAAATTCTGGGGCCTGTGCATCACATATGTGGGTTTAGAGCAGAGGAGGGGCAGAAATATTTTCATTGGTTTTACCTGATATACATTGAGTCCCGAACACGGTTCATGGCTCACCTGCCAAGCCCTACTGTATGTCCATTTCTCCCCAATGCTGGGAACTACATATCCTTTTATGCCAGTCATTTTAATCCTGAGACATCAGCGCCACTGAGACATATGGTAGGCCAGGGTGCTAGATGAGGCATGGACAAACATTGGGGTGAGTCCAAACCCACTTATTAAAATTTTAACATATAATATTAAACTTCATTTCATTGTGGCATACACCTACAGTAGAAGGGAGCATTACACCTCATCCATGGCTGGCCTGGGCCCCCTAGACAAAAGCGGGCCCAGGTAATCAGTACCCTCCCCACCCAACCTCAGGGCTCCTGTGTGACATTTGGATATCTGTCTGCTCACTTTCTCCTTTCCCAGCATTTCTCCCATCTGGCCTGGTTCTCTCTCTGTTTTTGGGTTTAACCGAACATGTCCAGCCACTGGAAGTTGCTCTGTATAGGCAACTAGCGGTCATGTGTCTGACTCATTGGTGGCGTTTACAAGTTTGCCCCATATGATGTGCAGTTCCTGCTGGTTCTCCTCGTCCCGGTGCTTATTCCAAATCCTAATGATCTCTTATGGAGAAAACGTCATATAGAATGTTCATAAGGAATAAATCCCATGGTGTCTGTAGGATGTGTGTTCTGATAGTATAGCCTGATGACAACATGTACCTCCTCGTTCTCCTCTCCACCTGAAATGCAATACATGGGCACAGTGTCAGGGACTTTGTGAACACGATAATGCAGGTAGGTAAGAAAGGATGCAACTTACCCCATATGATGTGCAGTTCCTGCTGGTTCTCCTCGTCCCGGTGCTCGTGCAGGTGGTAATAAAGTAACATCATCAACAGTAACCGGCTGTGATGCGCTCAGAGGCACAACCCGGAAGTGTGGGCGCTGCTCACACCGATGTATCAGGACATTACTGATTATACCCCATATGTAAAGGACAGCACGGTGAAGGGTGGGCACCCTTGACAAAGTCCATACCATTGGATGAAACGCGTTGGTCAACACCCCTTACAGACAGGACTTATTGAAAGACTTATGTGCTTAGCACAATTTGTAACTTTTTACAGACTTGATATATCCTCTATAAAGGATATTTTTTAGAGCACCCAGACTCTGCTGAGTCATAGTGTTTATAATTGCAGCAATAAAAGTGTTATATCAGACTGGAGTCTGCATGTATTCTATCACATAGACACATTGCATAATATACCCACACAAATATCTTTACTACCACCTGCACGAGCACCGGGACGAGGAGAACGAGCAGGAACTGCACATCATATGGGGTAAGTTGCATGCTTTCTTACCTACCTGCATTATCGTGTTCACAAAGTCCCTGATACTGTGCCCATGTATTGCATTTAAGGTGGAGAGGAGAATGATGAGGTACATGTTGTCATCAGGCTATACTATCAGAACACCCATCCTACAGACACCATGGGATTTATTCCTTATGAACACTCTATATGACGTTTTCTCCATAAGAGATCATTAGGATTTGGAATAAGCACGGACATTCCCCGGTCAGGGTTGATGATTGCCTATTGACTTCTCAACCATTTTCCTAAGAACACCCTACCTACAGATTTAAAGTTGGAACATTATGTTTACTGTTAAATACAAGTTGTTATACGATGAAGTTCAACCAAGAGACACATAAAACGATTCATACTATTAGCACACTTGCATCACCATAAAGTGCACCACTATTGATCTTAATATTTGTATACTCATAGAGGTCGGGATACCTCTACCAGTGGAGCAGCTAGGGGCGACTTCCGGATAGGATCAAGAGCGCTGAATTTGTTTTACGTTCATAGCCCGCTGGTAACAAAATCTCAGCGGGCACCCGGCAAATGGAGGGTGCAGGGGGTGCGATCGCTGGGCCGGCGGGCCCTATAGCAACCGGGTGGACTCAGAAGTGCCCTCTAGTGGTCGGCGCCCTAGATAGCTGCTTAAGCTTGCCTATTGGAAGCGACGGCCCTGACTGTACATATGTAGCAGTAAAATCAAAAATATTAGTGGTATACCTAGAACTTAGAATCCAGTATTGCTGTATTTAGGAAATTATAATCAAGCTGGACTTTTATTTAAAAGCTAAATTTATGTTTCTTTTTTATATTTATTGTTTTGGTATAATGAGCGGGGAACCCAGATCCATTATACTGGGACAAGATCAGTTCCTTCTACAGTATTAAGTGCTGTGGAGAGGGGAGTTGCCGGAGAGCCGCCTAAGCCACTGGTCTCACAATAATGGCACCCTCTTCACGATGGCATAGGGCCTCTGGCCTCAGGCACCTCACCTGTCCGCAGCACTTAATACTGAAGAAGGGACTGATCTTGTCCATACAACAATGTTTGAACCTTTGTACTCATGATTGTTGCATGATATGAGCTACATTAGACCCAGACTTGGTAACGTAGTGTTCATCGCATAAGGTGCGAAGATTATACTGCTATCAGTCAGGACAATTTAAAATCTAAAAATATCCACTGGATCTTATTGTTAAGTGTAACTCTGTGAATTGCAACAGATACCTGATGGTGGTATAAGAACTTCACGCTACATGCCTGGTAATAAAAATGTGTCTGTGAATTTATCTGTTTCTAAAATCAGTTTACAAGATTCTATTCTGGTTTGTCAAATAAATTATCTGCCAACTAACACATGCTGGTATATTGCTCTAACTGATATGGACTCCAACTATCCTAAACAACGTTTTGCTATTCAAAGACTCATCTGTAGTTCCTAAGTGGGACGATAACTAAACATCTAAACAATTTATTTATGTGACTGTTCAATATACATAATGGTGACATATGTCCTAGTTAGTAACAAATTTGTCCCATTGATACAAGATTTGATGCCAATGGTGTTTATTGGTTTTAAGACATATATTGATATTTTATCTATATTCTGCCCTAATAAGAAAGTATTATTATTTTTTACTACTGATTATATTGTACTATGTTGATAGAAAAGTTATTCAAGCAAGTCTTTTTTTCTGTATGAGAAGTGGCAAAAATCTCTGAATTGCTTCAATCTATTGTAATCTACTCTATTTAGCTCCTGAAAACTCCTAAAATTAGATATATTTAATTTGAACTGGGGGCACCACAATGTGGCATAATATGATCTGGAGGCAGAACAATGTAGCATAATGTGAACTAGGGGCACTAAAATGTGCTATAATATGAAGTGAGGTCAGCACAATGTGGAATTTTGTGAACTGGGAGGGAGACTACAATGTGGCATATTATGAATTGGCATCACTACAATGTGGCATATTGAGAACTAGGAGCACTGCAGTATTATGTGGCATATTGTGAACTGGGGGCACTACAATGTGTCATAATGTGAACAGTGAGACACTGCGTATGCATTGCCTTTAAGAAAAATACTACTTCGAAATTATGCAGCAAAACTGCCATAGTGGTTTCTAAATATCTTGTTTTTTAAACAAACCCCTTTGTATTTGTGGATGAAATTCCAAAATATGCAGCCCCTTCAGCATGTACGCTAGTGATGGACTAGTTATGATATCCCTGATTTAGACAAATCAGCCACAGAGCTCGACAACTTGAACTGGGTTCCACTACAATAGAAAGACAACAAGCATGGAGATCCACTGCTATATTGCCAAGAGGGTCAGGCACTGGGTTGGTCCTGATCTTTTTCCTTACATGTTGCTACAGTTCTGATTAATTCGGAACTGAGCTGGAATTCGCTATTTAATGCAGCTGAGAGCTGACATCTTTCTTATCATTTCATACTTCATTAGTGACTTTAGTGAAGGAACTGACAGCACTATGAGTAACCATATATTCTGCAGTAAACAATTTTTAATATCAAAGTTTTACAAAAATAATTATTTAATACCTTTCTATTCCATAGTCTGCAGTTAGCCTGTAAAGACAATAGCATTTTGAGAACACTCATCATTACAGCTCCAAGTCACGTGAGGCCGCCATGGCATTTAAGATGGAATATAACATCAATTTATCATTTATTATGTTGCTTCAAAGTTTTGAATTATGTGATTTCATTTTGTGGGTTTAAGTCTATTTTAGTGCTACATACACAGGGGTATTGGAATGCAACACTTTTTGAAGCGTACGTAATTTGACCTTGCTTCAGGGGATCTTTGAGTTCATTAACACATCTCAAAACTCCATTGCAGCCGAAGGAACTATGTACTTTACATAATGCTTTGACAATCATTCCTGTTGAAAGTGGAGCACTACTTCATCTTACTCCTCCAGGGAGGCTTCATTCCCTGTACCAAGATGGCCACCATGGCACCATCTTGTCACTGTGTATGAGCGGCACAGTGGGAGACCGTTGTCTTCCACTTAGCTTCGGTGAGACCTGCATTTACCTGTAACCCACAGTGCATTCCAGAGACCCTGTACCGCTAACTGCTACCTTCATACACTCACTGGCTGGTGAGCTGTAAGACACCCCACCCTGCTTGAATTTTCAACTTTCCTGTTTTGCTGTTTAAAGTAAAAGCTGGGAGAATTACCTTTGTATGATTGAGCTATTTGGGCTAATTTAGGACTGTATGTCATTTTGAACTTCATGTAAAAATGAATTACACTGCACATGTGCACAACTTGCCCCAATATTTTGTTGGGTATTTATCTGACACCTTGCAGTTGGAGAGGTGGACCATTCCCATATCAGCGAAGTGATTTCCTTGCTAAAAGTACATTTTACGCTTACACAAGACAGATATAGTTTATTGAGTGGTTGACGTTTAGCGTATATTTGGATGCCTCTATGCAGTAGATTTATAGTTACATGTTCTTGTATCTGAACATGCATATAATGTAATGTAAAATACCGATGTGTGCAGACATGTATTTTCACATACCTACACAGCCATCTACTCAGGCGGTTTGGGCTGGAAGGGGGGCACCATGTTCCGACCTGCGTATGCGCAGTAGACTCTAGCACAATGCCAGAGTCTACTGCACTGTCTGGGAGGAGGGGGCCCGATCGGAGCCTCCACATTGGTCCCCTCCTCTTAAACTGCCTCTGCCCCACTAGATGTATTCTGTAACTGTGCGGCAATGGATATTTATAGATATCAATTGTAACCTATGGCATGACTTGGTACACCAGTAATCAAAGCTGTAGCACTGTACTTTGGGAAGGATAAACTCTCCAGGGGTAGGGGTTGTCAAAAAGCACTGCCTCAACCTGCATCTGTCTCAATCCTATAATATCATATCCAAACTGCCTGCATTAGGGTCAATGTTTAGCAACCATCGGTGATTCACGGCCAAGGGAGCTGTTCTTCATCATCGTTTGGTTTGTTTTTTTCTTCTTGTTTTTTCTTCTTTCCTTTGTGCATGTGCTGATGCGAACCATTGACGGCTTTCTGACAATGGTTGCCTACCATTGACCATTTATCACGGCACTAGGAGGGTTGGGATTCGGGTCAGGACTTCTTGAGCTAGCTGAGCATACTGGTGTATTAAAGAGCAGGTTGGCCTAATGATGCTGTTCTTCATGTGGGAACACTGGAGCAGCTATCAGGATGTCTAATGTAGGAACAATGGAGCAGGTTTTTATGATGTGTAACAGAGGAACACTGGAATAGTTTTTCAAGATGTCCAACAGAGGAACACAGGAATACAGGAACTGGTATGCAAATGTAGAAAAGGAACCTGGAGCCAAGACGCTAGCCTCTGGAAGAGTTGTTATACTGGCAATCCTTTGCTAGCTTTTCCTGACTTAAATAGGGTCGCTTGGCTGGTGATTGGTCCTTCGAACCACATGGCCATGGACTGCTGTTAACTGACTGGACGTCCAGGTGACATCTTTCCAAGATGGCAACGCCAACGGACCATTTGGGAGGAGGACCCTAGCCACATACAGTTAAGTGTCACATGTACCATTTTGTATTGAAATCCACCACCCAAAGGGACTGCCTAGTGGTGACTGTGGCTACCCATTGGAAGCCCGCCCTACTAATCACAGCCAGACAGGCAGTCCAGGGAGAGGTGTTTATTCCCCCTGGGACTGCCAATCAGGACTGGAGTTAGTAGAGAGAGCGCTCCCAATGGGAGCCCTATCTGGCTTCTAGAGGCTGCAGCCGATGCAGTCCCTAGAAGCCTGGGCTGCTTGTCAATTTGTGCTCGTGTGCAGGATTGTGCACAAGCTGGCTGCACAGACCGGCAGAGAGCAGCAGAGCAGATGCCATACCCAGAGGTAATATCAGCACTGTAACAAGGTTGAAATGTGCTCTATGCCGGCCCCTGAGCGCCCAAAGTCATGACGTCACGTGCTTGACATTATTACATCATGTAGAGATGCTCCGGTCGGCTGTACAGCCTGCAGTGTGCGTGTCTAGTGCATCAAAAGGATGCTCCATGAGCGATCCAGGATGCAGGCTGTCATTCAAGGCACCCTTCTAGCCAGAAGCAAAGGCCATGGGGCAGCGAAATATCTGCCCAAAGAGTCCTGTGCTGTGTGGCGGCACCGGTTGCACACCTCTAGTTATGACCCTGGGTTACAGGTAGCAGCCGTCGCTGGCTAATGATGAATATCAGATCAATGGTATCCTTAGGTTTGCACTAAAGACAGGTTTATTATGTCACACATCTCATGACATGTATTATTAGTTAATATTTGTTACATTTGTTAGACAGTCAATGGCTAAACTGTAACAATTACAATCTATGACACGTAGGGTTTAAAAGACAAAACAAATCCCCCGAAGATGTGTGTAGTTTGTCTGTATATTCACTTTAGAGGCTTATTGTGCATTCTACACATGGGCCTCACCAGGCTTTTATATGCCTCTGTTGAGACTTTCTTGTAAAAGTAGCAGTCATCTCTATCAACACACATATGCACCTGCCTTCTACCAGGTATACTTGCCTACTTTTGAAAAAGCATTTCAGGGAGATTGTGAAAGCAGCACCTATGAGCACAGCGGTAAAGTGGGCGTGTACTGCTACATCTGAGAGGCGTGTCATATAACTGACTTACATCCAAATGTAAATGAGCCCCAAAGTAGTTAGTAAGATCTACTTGTTGATGAAAACACACTGATACTATTCAGAAAATGCATGTAGCCATAGGGATCATTGTGCCTTATAAACAATGCTTGGAAATGATATGAATGATCTCATTTGAATGTATAGATCTCTGTATTTTCTTTATATATAACAGCTTCATAATGGGGGTAAGGTGCAAAGAGGGAGATTTCTAGTCTCTTCAGGGAGTCAGGGAGATTGTTACTATTTCAGGGAGTTGGCAAGTATGGGTGTAAGTGATCCATTCAAAGATAGACAAATCTATGAGTACGCTAAACTCAACTCGCTGTGCCACCTACACCCCCACAACATTTACTCAAGAGACTTATCCTGGGTACGAACACCACATGGTTACACTCTAATTAGCCTCTGACAATGTCGTACAGCATCATTTGCAGGCAGCCAGTACATTGTTTGCCTGACCTATGCATACACAAGCTGCTATACTTCTTCTTCTTAGTGAGCGGGTGACTGAAATGAACTAAGTTGATGTGGGAGGGGCTTGTTTATTTCCATTATTTATTTTTTTACTGCAGCAAAATGACTCTTTAATGTTTTCTGGTATATAATGTTATTGTTTTAAAATTGCAGCTTTGTAAATATCCTCCTGCCACCCAGTGCTAAGACTGTTGGGACTCGATTCCGCTGGTGGCAGCCCAAGCACGATGGATTAGACCAGAATGATTGGGCCATTGACAATGTATTGATATCTGGTTCTGTGGATCAGAGTACAGTGATGTTAGACACATTCAGTAGTGCTCCTATTCTACAACATGAGCGCACGGCGGCTGATGCTGGTCCTACTGGCAGGATAGCATTTGAATTTTTTGGTGAAGACAAAATTGCAGGTAACACCATTAAAATCATATTGATTTTGGTTATCATAGGCTTGTTCTACTCACATGTCTAGGTTTTATTTATTACCACATACATCGTATATGGATATCCAAAATTAATAAATAAAGCAAAACTAAAAGAAAGCACAATTGGGCACTATGGGCCTAATTCAGAGGTGGACGATTTTTAACACAGTGGACTTCTCAGATCTGCTGTTTACATACAATAGTCCCAATATTGGGAACATCAGTGTTTGTGAATTTCACAAAATATACCTGAACTTTGTAAAAACCGACTGTTTAAACTAGGGATGTGCAGGCTCGGATAGGTTCGAGTTTGCACGTTGAGTTCGGATTTTTCCCTCCTAAAAAACGGAACTCAGAAAGAGGCTAAACGTCATCTTACATGGACGAACATCATCATTCCTGAACAAAATCCGAACTCAACGTGCAAACTCGAACCTATACGAGCCTGCACATCCCTAGTTTAAACTATGTTTTCCGTTAAAGTGTGTCAACTCATCCTTTCCATTCTTCCTCTCTTACCTCTTCTCTACACTTATAATTTCCTTACATTCCTACTTAGTTTTCTCCAGTGCTGCTCCCCTCCTTTGGAACTCACTCCCTCACCATATAAACCCTCTACCAACCTGGAAATGCACCTAATAAAAGCCTATCATCTTTCCGCACAATCTTAACATAAGGCCTCTATCCTACTTCATTATCTTTTCACAGTTTCACCTCCCACTTTACTCCCACTCCCCTAGTCTGTAAGCTCTCACAGGCAGTGCCATCCTCCCACTTGATTCTCTCTCTGCACTATCCTTGTCTGCAGTTTGCCCCCACTCACTCAGCAGCTCTGATTGCTATTATTTTCTGTTACTCAGTTGCATACAAATCTCATTCTATGATTGTTTTCAGCATGTACAGTACTGCTCGATTTGCACTTATTACATTGCTTGTATGTTTTATTGTATATTGTATATTTATTTATCGCCATATAAACAAAAGATAATAATAATCTGACTATACAATTTCATATGAACAATTTCTCAATTATAAAGCTTTCAAAGTGTTCACAGAAATACTTTTTTTTTTAAGTGAATGAGCACTGGCTTTTCCATGATGACTGCAGCATTGAGAGATTTTGTGAGTCGCCTGATGGCGTGATGATCTGTGGAAGCCATGATGGCAGAGAAGTGTACACAGTGACCCATGATCTCACACCTGCAGAAAACTGGATCATGCAGTTCAAGGTAAGTGTACAGGCAAAATATTTATTACTAGCGTTTGCCTGCAGCTTCACTCGCGTGGATGTCTGTTATTGCTCAGCGGAACTAATTTTACAAAGACAGTAGTGCCATCTAATATTGTGATGTATATTTTAAGTTGTAGACATTGATCACAAATTGTCTTTGTACACAATAAGAAACTACAGTTTTACATTTTTTTATGGAAACCACAAAGTCCAATTCAAGGGGCAATCAGTCTCACAGTCCAGTCTAAGTCCACTTAGTCAAGTAATCTTATCTTGTAGATCCCAAATCCATTGCTACTTAACCTACAGTGAAGGTGCGTACACACGGAGCGATAAAACTGAACGATATGAGCGATAACGCTATTGTTCATATGGTTATCGTTCATATCATTCATTTTCATGTACTTACCAACCTGTCAACAACCAACAATGCTCGTTCCCGCACGGACGATAAAGATATCTTTCATCGTCCATGCATGCAGGCCAATTTGGACAATATCGTCAACTTTGCCTGTTGAGAGATGTGGCAGGATGATGACTTCACTGAGAGATGTCTTTGAAAGATCTTTGAAAAATATATTTCAAGTCGTTGGTGGTACAGATCGTACCGTGTTTATGCACCCTAACACTGAAAGATTGCAAGTAACATGAGCAGTGACTCTATGATATGTAGTATTTGTCTTGGTGTGCCATCTACTGGATTGACATATATACTGTAACTTCATGAGTCAAGATAAGCTGCCTGATTAGTTCTTAATATATAGTTGGCTTTCCCTGCGAAATCGATCTTGAGATATATATATCTATGTATTTCTATATGCATACATATATAACTGTTTGTGTTTGGGGTGTGCAATGTATGTATATATATATATATATATATATATATTTATATGCATATAGTCATTTTGGACTTGAGGAACCTGTGCAAATTCCGATAAAAAAATATTTGTCTCCATAGTTCATAAACAGTCCCTAAAAGTATATTTGTCTCCAAAAAAATAATATTTATATACATCTAGTCATATTTGGTTTGAGGAGCCTGCACACTGCACGTGCCAAGTGTCAAGCATCTGGTTTTTCCTTTATTGCCCTGATGTCACATTGAGATAATACATACCCCAGTTACTTTCTAGATGACAAAGATATACAATATTGAAAATGCAATCCAAATTCATCCCGTAGTTTTTGCATGATGCCGGATCGAACTGACATACAAAAAAATGATATGTACAGACACAACCATTGCAATTTTATTCTGAGTATAGATTTTGATATTTGAAAAATAAATTTAATATTTATCACAGTTAAAGTTTGATCATTAATAATATTATTAATAATATATGGATGAATATGTTATTTTGACTAAATACTGTCAATAAGAAGCTTAAAAAATGTTTTGTGAGTTCTGAATTGCAGACACAGGGATTGTACACCATTTCTTCTATAAAGGTCAATGACAAGGAGCTGCTCACAATGAACCAAACAGCATCTATTAAAGCACTGTATGCTCAAAGTTCTGCCACTGACCAGTGCTTTACAGAAGGGAGAGTTTATAACCATTTAAACCATATACTGTACATTTTATTTTGTACTTATAGTCCTGTCTTCCCTTTACTCTGACCATTATTCCTCTCTTCAGCACTTTATTTTCTTCATTTTATTTCTCTTTATCCCTTTCCCCCTCATCTACCTTATTGCCAGCTCCCCTAATCCCTATTTTCCTGTCAGTCTGTCCTCTACACCAGGCAGCCAGTATATACCCCTTTATCTCGCCATCACAGCAGCAGTAACCTCTTACAACTGATTGTTCCATCAATGACCTTAGATTCTTGTGCCATTTTGTACAATAGATCGCTGTTGGCTGTAAGACCTCTGAGAAGAATGTACAGAACCATATACATTTGCAGTACTCCACTGACTTTGGTGTGAGCTGGAGTTACTTGGTAGCACAATGTTTACCTGCTGACCCAAAATGTTCTGGAAGTGTGACCCAAGCATCTGTGTTCTTTCCAGCTAAAGGATGGAAACGGGTCCTCTACCCACTGCCTGACAATCTCATTGGAAAGTAAGCACAAACCTTTTGACTGCCTCTATTACATGTCTACAATTTCATTTCTATATGTTACGATTTATCAATGTTTTGTTACCAAGCATGTCAAAAAGGGCTTACTCATGCATAGATGCTGTTATTACACATTGCAGCCACTGTTTACACCTGAAAATGGCACTAAAATTATCATGGTTCCTTGTGAGATTATTCCCACCATTGCGTTATTGAATAATTTGTGTTCAACACATGGATAGTGCGCTAAAACTTAGTGCATTGCTAAAACATGTCTTCATGTAATATATTTTCCCAGCACATTTGTGTAGTTGAGTTCTAAATTTGTGTAGTTGAGTTCTAAATTTTAATCACGCACCAGGGCTGGCATTACTATTAGATGAACCTAGGCAGGTGCATGGGGCGTCAATTGACATAATGTATCTCAGCCAGTCAGTGCTTTTAATGCTCCACATCGCCCACACATCGAGTTCCAGCCGCTGATATGTAAGGGGAAGCAGCCAGCAGCTTTTTACATGTGAATCTGCTGGCTGCTTCTTCTCATTGTCAGTGTACGTTAGGACTTATAGCACACAGCAAATGCCACACCACCTCTGTGAGGACCCAAGGATACTGCCTCCACTTCTCGCATACCAAAGTAGCAAACAGCAGAGTGGGGGTGCCGCTTCCCAATGGGGGGCGGCAAAGAACTTTCACTGCTCCTTCCAAGCACCCAATTTTTATATAGAAAATATATCCATTATTGTCACCTGTTATTTTGTGTTAAATGTGACCTATAGTTGTGCTCCTTGAATCTGAGGAACCCCAGGGTTTACACATACACATGTTTTGAAACAATAATTTAGAAAACCCTGTGATTTTTTTGTTTTTTTGCAGTGTGTACAGATGGAAAATTGTTGTTTTAATAGAATAATGATTTAATCAGCTCCCTCTGTGTGTGTGGATGCAACCACCCCTTTGGAACAATGGGCCTGATTCAGAGCCGCTCGCTATTTGTGAGTGCACGCTCTGAATCAAGGCGGGAAGTAATTTTTTTTTTTTCCTGTCCGCTCACTAAGCTGTGGGTGCCCACCCACAGCTAGTGTGAGCGGGCAGGAGATGGTTGTGATTATCGCAACCATCGGCACTGCGAGGAGACCCTAAGGTAGGGTCTCAGCACTCGCAATGCCGAGTGGACTTCCGGCTCTAATAGAGCCGGAAGTCCACTACGGACATCACGAGTGATGTCAGTAGGGACGCCCACAAACGGCAGGCGTTCCTTCGGGAACGCCTCCGTTTGTTCACCCACCCCCCCTACCCGCCTACAAAACGAGGCGAGCTACCCCATCTTGTAGTGAGCCCCGGAGCGACGGAGCTGCATGACGAGACCCTACCGCAAGGGTCTCGTCGCAAGCCCCGATGGTTGCGATGGTCTCGACCATCGCGACCATCACCTAGTCACTCGCTAAAGCTGTGGGTGGTAACCCAAAGCTTAGCGAGCGGCCAGGAGGCCGCCTTTCAAAAGAAAAGCGGTCGCCCTCATTCAGAGTGAGCGCTCGCTTTTTGCGAGCGGTTCTGAATGAGGTCCTGAGTCTGTACACAGGCCCTCTCATCTCTTAAAACCCCTCTGTCTGTACATCTGATTTTTTTTCATATTTAACATTTATTAGCTTAGTATAGAAGAAAAGCTTGTTTGGTAGGTCATGTACCTTTAGATAACACACAAAAAATATATAATAAGTAATTGTCTATTTATATTATACCTCTTAATAATACCATTAGTGTGCACCAATAGATATATGTTGACCTAATTTGGAACCAGCCTTGGAGGTTATGCCAAGTAATGACTTATCTATTAACTACTCCTTTGTGTCTTCTGTAACGTGTTGCATACCATTCTATACAGTCCTATCAGGTTCCGGTTTTACCAAAAATATTCAGATATGCAATGGGCAATCGACAATTTCTACATTGGACCTGGCTGCTTGGACAACTGTAATGGCCATGGAGATTGCTTGAAGGAGCAGTGTATTTGTGATCCAGGATACTCTGGCCCAAACTGCTATCTGACGCATCCATTAAAGGTGAGTAATATATATACATTGGTAAAGCATTGCATTACATTCAAATATTCATAGACAGGAAATTTTGGTATGTATCAGGAACCATCAAGGAATTTATTAGTTGAATAAAGGCACAAAGGAATAGGCTTACATCACTGTTGGGCTCTTTGTCCATGGTCTATCCTATTTTCTTCTTTGTCATAAAGCAAAGAATAAAGGGGCCTATCCACTAGGTGACCTGAAAGACTGAACGTCTAGCGTTCAGACCTTCAGGTCGCTGAGGTGCGGTGCCCGCACTGAATGGCATTCACTGAATGTCAGTCAGCGCAGGAGCCCGACCTCCTATTCTGTACATGCCGAACCTCCTGGTTTTGGTCGGATTGTTCACAAAGTCGGGTAATTTATAGGTCCCTTAAGACAGAACAAGTCTGTAGGTATGAGAGGACATTTTAGGATGAGTGATGTGGGTGTAAAGAGGTTATTTTTGGGCTGTTTTTACTGAAAAGGAAATCAAACACGCAGCCCTTTCTGAAGTTTACCCATCACTGACTTATATTGCCTCTGTCTTGTTGAAGTGATAATATCACTAGGCACTATAATAATAATAGCACAGGCTCGGCACTCCTTCTCTGTATGTAATCATGGGTGCCCTCCGCAGAAATCAAATACAAAGTACACGGTGGCAGCGGCATTCCAAAATAGATCAAACACAATATGTGTCAAAGGACCTCTGTATTACTTCAACGTTTCAGTCCTGTTGGACTTTTGTCCTTCACCAAGTTATCAATCTTGGTGTGCCACCTTCCATTTTCTTGTTACTATTCATGTAAAATATATATATTGTAGATTAATGTACATTCAGTCATTTCACTTTAAGAAGGGAGTACTCTGAGTGTATTGTGATAAGGTCGGGGTAGGGGGTCCCTCTCCTGGGGTAGATGGACACCTCCATACACACAGTAGCCAGGAAATAGCATTCCAGTTGTGGATTTTCGTGCAAGCTGGTCGGCGCCAGTTTTTATTGTGCAATATCAGCAATCAAAGAAACAAAACATAAAATAAACCCTAGCCCGGCTGGGCACTAACTAGACAGTAAGTTCCCTCACTAACAGAACACTAAATAAATCCCCGTCCACAGTACCTTCTGGTTTGTAGCCAACATTGTCTCAGAGCAAGCTAACCTGCGGGCGTGCTCTCCCAGGTATGAGACACTCAGTCCTCACTAAACCCAGCATAAATCAGCCATTTCCAGATGCAAGCCCTAATGAGCCTGCTACCAGGCTGAAAGGCCCAACACCTGGAGTGGCCTGTGGATGGAGCCCTCCCTCTCTTCACATCCACACCCCCCAGGACCCATTCCGGCTTTTCACAGAAGCTGACATTTCTAGTCTGCCTAATCCAACAGACTTCTCCTGGGGGTTTTAAAAGACATAAGACAGGAATCTGGGACAGATATAGAAGCCATTCCATACTTCTACAGTGATTATATCACAGTATGTACACATGTACACAGATAAGTAGACATTATTGAGCGCTTTTAGAGATGTATCAGAGTTTGTATTGTTTTATTTCACTAGTCTATTATTTATGTGAACCTCTGTGAGAATATAATTTTTTATCCGCTATCTATAAGCACAATATAGAAGATATAACCTTCTTAACTGGTTAATGCTATGTACTAAAAGTAATGTGAGTATCAAAAGGAAAACAGAATAAGGTATTTATATAAACATCATGTTTTAACACTGTTTTATATAAACATATTGTGACATATACATATTAATACTGTAATACTCTAAAACTATGATTATCATTTTGAGAAAGTAAGTTTTAAATGGATAAAATTACAGACAATGAGAAAAGCGCATCGCCATCTATTACAAAGCATAAAAGGATGATAATCTGCATAAGTATAAATGCCCTCTACAATCACATGTGGTCTGATTTTCCTTAATCTTTCTATGTGTGGTAACATGAATGTGTTGTTTGACAGACCTTCCTGAAAGAGCGCTTTGATAGTGATGAATTAAAACCTGACTTCTGGCTGTCTATGGAAGGAGGGAAGACATGTACTGACTGTGGTATCTTGGCTGAGGATACTGCCCTTTATTTTGGGTCATCTGCAGTACGGCAAACAGTCACCCAAGACCTAGACCTAAGGGGGGCAAAGTAGGTCACATTTTTATTGTATTATCTTGTGTCTCACTGCATGATGTGGACATTATATGAAAGGGTATATTTACTAAGTGTTGAAAGTATTCCAAAGCGCTGAGTGATTTTGCTTGTGAGATTTAATATGGCAATAATATTCAATGCAAAACCAGGCCAAAGATCTTACATTTTATACAAAGGTATTTATTTAGTTTTACATTGCGCATCACTTTATCATGGCCTGCAGGGGCTGCTATTGTTCTTTATTTACATGGAAATATTTGGACCTTGTATGTTGCAAAAGGTTTTTACTCGACAAAAAGGGTTATTGTTTTGTTGACATTTATAACCAAAGTAACAAGAATAGTTCTTTGACGGTGCGTATCCACTACACGAGAGTGAAACGACTGTACGATTACAACATTGTAATCCTACAATCGTTCATCATCCTGTGCAGTGTATAATGTGCCCACACTGAACTATATGTCGTACAGTGCAGACACCCTCCCTCATCCCCGAGCATGCACATGCTGTCGTTATCGGCATGTTAGCCTGCATGTTCAGGTGATGATAGATGTCAAAAACGACCAGCGGGAACGCGCATCGCTGGTCGTTTTCGACATTTTACTGCACGATTTATGAACGATTAATGAGCGATTGTACGATAACAATGTCATCATCGCTAATTTTACGCACCTTAACAGTTTTACACAAAAAATGTGATGATTTTCTTTAAAAAAAAAAAAAAAACACAAATACATTTATAAATGTACCATTAGCATTTAATTAGATGACAAATTATTTTTCTTATAGGTTTGTGCAATACTGGGCAAGAATTGGAAGTGAAAATATAACATCTTGCCATAAGCCTACATGCAGGAAAGAAGGAGTCCTTTTAGATTACTCAACCAATGGTGGTAGGTTATTTTTGGATATATAGGGCCATATTCAATTAGGAGCGAAAAGTCCGTTGCCAGACTTTTCGCCGTCATCGCCGCTTTTCAGAGGGATAAAATATTGCACTCGTCCCCGCGTATCTCCGTATACAATTCCAAATCGGCAAAACGGGAGCCAGCAAATCTGAAACAGGTGAAAAGTGCTGGCAGTTTTGGGGAAATCAGCCTGACACCCCCCAAAAGATGCTCTGACATGGGGGTTCACTATGGGTACCCCCGAATAGCCCTGCTGAAGGTATTTGGGGTGTTTAAAGGGTCTCAATAGGTGCAGTTTAGTGTCTTTGCATAAGGGGTGAAGAATAGAATTTAGCAAGGTTTTTTTTTGTTTTGTTTTTTTTTACTCAAATAATTTTTATTAGTAGAACAAAAAAATCCAATAGACATCAGATAAGACAATAGTAAACAGTAATTTACAATCATCATAATATAAACATTATATTTTTTGAAATTTTATACGAATAAAATAAAGGAAAAAAAAGAGAAGAAAAAAAAAAATATATAATCCAGAAAAAAAATATAAACTAGACAAATTATATAATATAAAAAAAAAAAAATAGAAATATAGCAAGTATTACATAGAAAAACCAAATAATACAAAACATTACTATAAATTAAAATAGACAAAACAGAACAGTACAATACATACAACCATTAATTGTGGGAAAACATGTGTGGTCTATCATATTAACCTTTTCCATATCGAGTTGGGGCAGTGTTAAAGCTAGCCAGTTATGGATGTCGTGTGAGAAGATGATTCAATAAAGGCCGACCAGGGTACGCCATTTTAGCAGTGGGGACGAGGATGATGAAGAATATTTAAATCCAGAGGTTTCCATTTCAAAACTTCTCTGAATTTTGGATATTATTATCGAGAGAGATGGGGGGTCACTTCTCTTCCAATATTGTGCTAGAGCTGCCCTTGTAGCTATCAAAATGTGTCCAACAACATACTTATTATGTGATTGTATTGTAGGAGGAAAATAATGTAGGAGTGCGATTTCTGGAGATTGGGGAAGAGTCTCCATAGTGACCTGAGCTATTAATTGAAATACCTCTGACCATAAGGAAAATATATTAGGACAAGACCAAAAGATATGTATCAGAGTACCGTCTAACCCACAATTCCTCCAACATAATTTAGAGGAGTCTGGCCAGATTCTATGCAACTTGACTGGGGTGTAATATAAGCCGTGAATTAGTTTATAGAGCATTTCAGAATGGTTCAAACATTTGGACATTTTGAAAATGTTCATAGATAGAATAGACCAATCTTCTTCGGTTAGAGATATATTAAGATACGACTCCCAATTGGATTGTATAGAAAGTTTAGACTCCCCTATCGGAGTCATAAGCGTATTATACCACATAGAAATACCACTCTTATGGCCAGTAGTAGACAATTTAGAAAGTATATAGGGAGGTGGGGTGGGAAGGAGGTGATTTGGGCCAGAGTTAGAAAATACCCAGTGTCTCACCTGCAAAAATTTAAAAAAGTCAGTTTTGGGAATACCATATTGATCCTGTAATTGTTGAAAGGATTTAAATTGATGGTTAGTATAAAGATCTCTAACTGTTATAATACCTTTCTCATGCCAGGGTGTTAATACTAGATCCTGGATCAGTCGAGAAAGGGCTAATATAGAAATATGAGACGAGGGAAGAGAAAATTCTCCATGTGTGGAAATCAATTTGTCCCAAACTATAAGGGTATCAGAGACGCTCTTTGGAATAAGGGATTTATGGGGTCTATCAGCAGTTTTAGTCCACATGATGTCCCGTAAGGGGAGAGTTTGAGATACAGAGGTTTCAATAGATACCCATGGCTTAATCGGTAGAGGGGCTAACCAGTCTTTCATCTGATTCAAAAGACAAGCGTGTTGGTAGAATTCGAGATTAGGAGCCGCTAGTCCCCCTCTAGATTTGGACCGAAATAGTAGAGTCCTAGCTATACGAGGACGTTTACCCTTCCAAATATACGTAGACAGAACTGCATAGAATTTGTTTAGTAGGTTCAATGGAACTAAATATGGAATGGCTCTAAATAAATACAGAATTTTTGGAAGAAGCATCATTTTTGCAGAAGAGAGACGGCCCATCCAGGAGATTTCATAATTAACCCATGCTTTGGTAAGTGCTGAGAATTGTTCTAACAAAGGCTGATAGTTATATTTAATAACATTTTGAGGATTTAAAGGGATATTGATCCCCAGATATTTAAGAGATGATGTCTGCCAGGCATAAGGGTATTGATTCCGGAGACTATCTAGGGAAGCCTGATCAAGATTGAATGCTAGTGCTTCTGATTTTGAGGTATTTAGTTTATAGTATGAAGATGCAGTATATTCTTGAAGTATATTGTGAAGAGCAGGTAAGGAAATGTCTGGTTTCGTGACAAATAACAGGACGTCATCAGCAAAAAGACATATCCTATGCTGCTTATGGCCAATATTGAAGCCCACAAAGGAGGAGGAGGATCTAATTTTTTCTGCGAGGGGTTCCATAGCTAATGCAAAAATTAAAGGTGAAAGGGGGCATCCCTGTCTAGTCCCGTTAGAGATATTAAAGCCGTTGGACAAAAACCCATTACTGTATACTCTAGCCGAAGGGACAGTGTAGAGATTCAAGATAGCCTTCAAAAACAAACCAGAAAAGCCAAACTTAGCCAGGACCCGAGACATGAAAAGCCAGTGTAGCCTATCGAAGGCTTTTTCCGCGTCTAAGGACAATAAAACCATAGGCACGGAACAAGCTGCTTGGGCTTCCAGAAGGGAAAAAACTCTTCTGGTATTGTCTGGCGCTTGTCTCCCCAAGACAAAGCCCACCTGATCAAAAGAAACTAAATTAGGGAGAATAGGATTCAATCTATTAGCGATTATTTTTGCATATAATTTGATATCTGAATTTAATAGAGCTATTGGCCTATAGTTTGGGCAAAGTGTCGGGTCCTTGCCAGGCTTCAAAATAGTGATGATTTGGGCTTCTAACATTTCTTTAGGAAATGATTGGGTAGAGACATCGTTGAATAAATTTACTAAAATAGGGGTCAAAATGGTTTGAAAATGCGTATAAAAACTGTTAATGAATCCGTCTGGGCCAGGTGCTTTATCTTTTTTAAGGGATTTAACCGCTCTTAATACTTCGCTATCACTCCAAAGGACACATAAAGCTTCTGCTTCTAAAGGGGAAAGACATGGAAGATTAACAGAATCTAAGAATGAATTTATCACAGATTCCGAGGGCTGAGGTATATGGGTATCTTGAGAAAGGTTATAAAGCTTTTCATAGTATAAGGCGAATTGTTGAGCAATATCTTTAGGATTTGATATTGAGGATCCATTGGGGTTAGAGAGACTTTTAATTCTATTAATAGCGTTTTTCCCTCTAAGCTTGCGGGCTAGCAGTTTATTGGCTCTATTTCCAAGAGAGTAAAACTTCTGATTTAGTTTAGTGATAGCACGATGAATTTGGGAGAGGTGTAGATTATTTAACTTCTTCCTGGCTTCTAATAGGGCAGAGAGAACAATAGAATCCTTTGGATCCTGTTTATGTTGTGCTTCTAATTTTAAAAGATCAGCTTGATATGCGAGATATATTTCTTGATTCGATTTCCGAATCTTAACTGCGGCTTGTATAGCAGCCCCCCTCATTACCGCCTTGAGTGCACACCAATGATTCGTGACTGAAGTGTCTTTGGGAGAATTTAATTCTACATATGCAGTCAATGCGTCAGTCATGACACGTGAGCCAATATCATCTAATAAAATATATTCTTGTAAACGCCAAGGTCTAAAGGTGGGAGACATGGGAAAGGGGGTCCAAGACCATAGTAAGGGAGCATGGTCGGACCAAGTAATTGGTAAGATATCAATCCGGGGAATGAACTGGAGAGACCATTTATCAGTCAAGAGAAGATCTATTCTAGAGTATGATTTGTGAACTGCTGAATAGAAGGTATAATCACGTGTTCTTGAGTGTTTGATTCTCCAAACATCATATAGGTCAAATTCAGCCAACAAGTGCGAGAAGGAACGGGCTAGGGAGGAAGCCACATTCAATGATTGTTTATCGAGAGAAGAAGATTTGTCCAATTTAGGATCGGGTGCAAGATTAAAGTCGCCCATAATGAACAAAGCTCCCTTTCTAGTCTCCTGTAATTTAAGTAAAAACTTTTTAAGAAAACTAGGTTGTCTTGTATTAGGGACATATATTGACACTAGAGTGATGTATTTAGTACCTATCTTCCCCACCAAGATAATATATCTACCACTGCAATCCACCCATTTACTTTCAATTTTAAATGGGCATGATCTGCTCAATAGTATGGCTACTCCATTCCTCTTAAATGGGCCACAGGAGGTATAGCAAGTCGGATAGGCTTTATTAATAAACTGAGGAGTAGAATGTAATGGGAAATGCGATTCTTGGATTGCTACTATATCAGCTCTTTGATCTAAGAAGTATTTTAATGCAAGACGTCGCTTATGAGGTGAATTAAGGCCCTTAACATTTATGCTTAAAAAATTGACCATGGGGAGGAATCAGATAAATGTGGTGTGAATTTTTTTACAAATAGACCTGCACAAAAATAACAAATACAGAGATTGTATGCATAAAAAATTAATAAATAAAATAACAAACATATAAAACAAATAAAACAAAAAAACACAACAAACCGAAATAGCATCCATAAAGGAGCTAGAGTTTCTGTCATTGAAACAGAACATAACAGAAAAATTGGAAGTATGGGGGGGAGGCTCGAAGAGAAGACCACCTAATACCCCTTATTTCAAATAATTCCTTCAATTTGTAATATTAACAACATAGTTAGCATTCAAACATAGCCATATTTGATACAACCTATCAGATATCATTTATGTATATAAAGAAAAGAGAAAAAAGAAAAATGAAATGCAATGTAACCACTACAAAAGGCAGAAAGACTGTAGAAAGCAGTTCCCAAATTATATGGAAGTCTCATATACTACCAGTTATCCATTAAGCTATCTATCGGTCTACCAATAACATTGACTATATTCTTCATCAACTCAATCCACTAAATAACCACGCAGATATATATATGCCCTTAGCTGTGAAAGAACTGAATGAAAAATCTTAGATAGAGTACACCATAAAGCCGTAGATCTAATACACATAGAAAATACAGGTAAAAGAAATTAAAAACAGAAAGAGCATATTGAATAACAAAATACTAAATATAGCTTGGAATGGTAGAACTACAGCCAGTAACTGTAAAGATACTTCACCCCAAGGGATCACCTCGGCACTGTGGACCATTCTTGGGGTATAGGTTTAGGAGGCATATTGGTAGGGTTAGTAAGAGCCACACCCCATTTTTGAAGAATAGCCAGCCCATCTTCTGGAGATTGTATGACTGTATACGAGCCATTTCTTGTGACAATCAGTTTAGTCGGGAATCCCCATCTATACTGAATATTTTCTTTACGCAAGGCCAGTGTAATTGGGAGGAAGAGACGTCGTTTTGCCAGAGTCGCTGGGGAAATGTCAGGGAAAAGTTGGAGATTGTCCAGACATTCAACTGTGGGGGAGGAAGGGAGAGTAGCCTTAAGTATACGCTCCTTAATATGGAAGAAATGAACTCTAAGGAGGGTGTCTTTAGGTGCTTGGGCTGGAGCTTGTTTGGATTTTGGAAGTCTATGGATTCTGTCAATCAGAAGATCCGAGGGTAAGGCATCAGGAAGAAGTTTCTGGAATAGTTCCGTGGCATAATCATATAACTCAGCATTTGTAACGGAGTCCGGAATACCTCTTATTTTAATGTTGTTGCGTCTGGAGCGGTCTTCCAGATCTGTTACCTTGTCTCGCACAGAGGCTACTTCCTCCTGCAGAGAGTCGTGTGCTGAGATTAGGTCGTTATGTGATGCAACCAATTCTTCCATTTTAGATTCCAAATGGTCGGTACGGTCTCCGATTTCACTAATATCAGCTCTCAGAGATTGAATGGTAGATTTTAATTCCGAGGTTATATCCACCTTAAATGACGTTAACATAGTATGAATGGAACGCAGGGTAACTGGACCATCTAAACTGTCCTCATTTTCCTGAGAGGGTACAGGAGGACCACTTGCTTGTCTAGGTGGGGATTTTGGAGACGTAGCAGACTCAGGTGGTGATTGTTGAAGACGACTTTTAGTGGAGGTAGAAGAGGATCCAAAAAAGTGAACAGGTGGGGCCGATTTGGCCGCTTTTATTCTTTTTGGAGCCATACCGATGTGATCCAATGAAGCGGCACCTCCAACTAGAGTGTCGAGCAGATACAGGTACTGGTGATGTTTACATTTATGGTCGGTGGTTACATTGAGAAGGAAAGATTAAATTTGCATGTTGATAAGTTTCAGAGGGGCATCAGGGCCAACGCGGAAAGCTGTTTCAGAGAGACATAGTGAGTCACAACTAGTAACGACACTTCAGTAATCCGCCCGGGCTCCTGGAGAACAAGTATGCATAGAGAGCAATAACCATAGACGAGACTGATTTTGTTATTATATGTTTGCACAGATGATCCAAAATGACGTCTGCTATAACTTGATTACTCTCTGAAGAGGGTACTGCAATATTAAGGAGACCAGAGTCAAAACTGCAACCCCGGGCCAGCCGATAGGTCACTCGTCACGGCCACCTATAGCTGCAGTATCTCAGTGTGTACTCACAGAGCAGATTTAAGGGAGCCAGGCATCAGGAGCCACAGTTCAACGCAGGAATCAATTAATTTGATATTATAATGTACCTGTGTATAGAGGTGGTAGGTCAAAGGGGCCCTGGTAAGGTGTCCTCTTTCCTCCTGGTGTCAGGGTCTCCCAAGCGGCAGATGCTGAGGTAATGCAGGGGGAGTTATAAAGGAGCCAAAATGGCGCCCTCCCGCGATTCGCGGCTCCGTTTACAGGACTCTCCTGGGTTCCCCTGACTCCACAGGCCGCCCAGACCACCGCTCCAGCCAGGCAGAGTGGGGTCCAAGGTGACAGGACGGCCGCGGGAAAGTCCGGCCGCGATCGGCGGCAAGTGCGGCACCGGCGGGCCCGGCTTGAAAATCGAGGCCGGGGACTCTGGAGGCGGAGTAGGCCGCAAAGGCCCCGGAGGAGGTAAGCTCTCGCTACTGCTAGCCGTGGGATCAGTGGAGCCCCGAGGGGGTAATTAGGCTGGAGAGGTCTTCTCAAACAGCAAGGGGCAGACGTAGCAGGGCAATCCACGAGGGGTTCGCAGGGAGCTGAAGGGCAACACGTCTGCCCTGGTATCCAGTCAGGCCACGCCCCCCGTTTTTTTTTTTTTTTAATTATTAGTCCCACCAAATTTGGGGAACATGAAAATGGGTGCAAGCATATTTTAAAGTGTTTAATGTTAACTTTTAAAAAATTTGAAAAATCCACCTGCCGCAACAACCTGCAATAAAAAAAAACCTAGGGCATTCTTGGGGACCCTCCCTGAGTCTATTTCGCTAGTTTAGAAGTTTGTACCCCAACATTTATTTTTTTTTCGCCCCCAAAATGAAAGTATTTTTGGGGGGTCTCCTGTGGTACTTTTTTATTTTTTTGACACAAAATACCTTTGGGGGACTGTCCAAGGGGTGCAGGGTGGTTTTTGGAAGTTTGTACCCCAAAACCCCAATTCTGCACTCTTTCTCGCCACCTATTCAAAGGTGATACTTTTTAGCAGGTCCCGATGCATTGACTTTTCACACCGGCAAAAAGTCAGAACAATTGAATACGAGGATAACTGGAAAGAGATGAAAATGATGTCTTCGGCGAAAAAAAACCCGTCGAAAACGGCTTTTCGGTGCTAATTGAATATGGCCCATGCAGAGAGAAATATTGTTTTACAATGTTTATTATTATTAATACTAAGAAAATATTATGTTTCTTTAATAGGAGAATGACAAAAAAAATGCATTTGATACTAAATACAGTTTATTTATTCCAGTGCTTAAAGTTCATGGTATAATATGTCCCTTGCCCAGTTTTATATTACAGATGTTTCCTATGCTGAAATATCATCTTCTAGGAAATTGATTAGGAAAGCTTTGCATAAAATAATGTTGTACACCAGAACTTTACAGATGTCTCCCAGATGTACCCATTCATTGTATTTCACTAAAACTATTTTGGTTGTATATCCTTGTTGTATGGTATGACTAAATTCAAGCATTCATCATTATTTACCATCCTGTGTGCAATTTACAAAGAAATAAACTGAGCAATATTTTAGATGTTCTATCCCTCTTGTCTCAGGTATCTCTTGGACCTTGCTTCATGAGATGGATTATCAGAAATACATGACAGTGCGATATGACTACATACTGCTTCCAGAGCATGCCCAGACAAACACAACACGGCTGCGTTGGTGGCAGCCCTTTACCACCAACAACGGTTTTATAGTCCCAGGCCCAGATCGTTCTCAGTGGGCCCTGGATAACATATTAATAGGAGGAGCTGAGATCAACCCCAGCCAGCTTGTAGACACGTTTGATGATGGTATGTTAGCAACTGGTCACAAATGAATATTGTAGCATACATCTCTGGTTAATATTGAAATATAAAATACATAAACAAGAGAGGTGCTTCAATAGTGTTCCAATGTGACTTCAATAGAAATTATCCAAATTCAGATATGATCTTCCCAAATGTTGTTAGTACTGTAGCTCTCAACATAAAAAAGAAACAAAATACCAAAACATAGTATAGATCAAAATGTAATATCTCTACCAAAGTGTCAGCAGAGCCCAACCAGGGTGCACACCACAGAGGATGGATAAGTGAAATGGGAGCAGGTCCCTTTGTGGGGAAACTTGTAAATCTGCATATAAAGGTTTCTTTGATCCCCCTTATGGATGTCTCCTAGATGTTCTCCAGGGATAGTGTGGTGGGTCTCCCAAAGCTATTTGGGATCAAATCTGTATTTGGAGAATTTCTGTTGGAGTCACATTAGAACAGAACTGAAGCGCCTCACTTGTATATGTGTGTTTTTTACATCTCTTGTTTTACCAGAGGTTTTTTAGTGTTCCTCTTTATATAAAAGTGGTGGCTGTGTAGGTTGTGCCTTAGAAACATTTCCACCTTTGTTTCTCTCTAGTTAATTACCCCATATTTGCCAGTTTGTAATGATGCACTGGACTCCAGATTTCCTGCAAAGTGATGATGTTATGCAAACTCCTCACTACGGCAGATATATCATACTGTTGTGTTTTCCTTTAGCATAACAGCAGTCAGATTTCTGTGTATAATCATTGCTGTGCTGTTATTGATAAATATGATACCTAAATATCATCTTGAATTGGTAAAACATTCCTGCAGTATGAGAGGTCAATTGAAAGGTCTAGGTAGTTCATCCTCACGTTAGTTGGTGATGACCAATGGCATTGTGTGATAAAGTCAACTCAGTGTAAAGTGATTCATTGGACAGAGATTAACATTTCCTCTCTTATTAGAAGGAACGTCTCATGATGAGTATTGGAGTTTTTACCCCAATGCTGTAAGAACAGCAGGTTTCTGTGGTAACCCATCCTTTCACCTCTACTGGCCGAACAAGAAGAAGGACAAGACACACAATATATTGTCCTCTAGGGAGCTTATTATACAACCTGGCTACATGATACAATTTAAGGTACTGTTTTGATTTAGCCTTCTCTGTACAAGTATGGTTTTTTTATTTTTCATTATCATCTCTCATTTAGAATTAGAATTGCATATCACTCGTAGGTGAAATAAATTGAAATAGCAGTTGCATTGGGTAAATAAACCAAACCTTCTATTATAACATATTGTAAGTGTATATCAGTATGTAACATAAAATTAATAAAAACTGTTAAGATGGACCATAAAAAATAAAATAGTATGGTATATGTAGTACAAATTTATGGTACATCACAAAACATCTCAAGTGGAAAAAAAGTATAAACTAGCAACAGCCGATGATATATATATATATATATATATATATATATATATATGTACTGTATATAGTTTGAATCTTCAAGGCATATCATTTCTTTCAATAACGTGCTGTATTGAGTTGTAATAGAAAAAATCCCCATAAAGTATTCTTAGTTATCTGCTATAGGTTCAATGAGCAAGTTCAATGAATCAGTTCACACAGACTTTAATATGGTAATGGATGATCCCCTCTACCGAGCTAATTAGTTCTCCATGTTTATCAAGATAATCCTTTGTAAAAATCCTGCACAATTGTAGAAGGGGGATTGAAGTAGATGGACTGTCCCCAATTGCTACAGGGGTTACCTCCAATCCTGGTAGAATTGTTCTTGCTGTAGCTCCGGCTCGTTTACAGTCCACCATCTGCTCGCTAGCAGTCTGGCTGGTAGTGATTAGATATAGTGCGCACCTGCAAAGGAAGCCGTGTACCTGGGGCAGAATCTAGGTTCTGTGAGCCTTCAGGAGTGTGGCTGGGTGTACAGTGTCTATGTCCAGGTACTGCAGTCACAGACCGACACTATGCACAGACCGTCTGCTATGTTATGTGAGGGAGGTTGTATAAAACATCTTCAAGAGGAGAAGTCACCCGTAGCAACCAATCACTTTCAAGTTTCTAGCTATCATTTATAGAATAAAAAAGTGTACATTATGGAGTTGTGGGCCATAAAACTGCTGACCTCTCCAGTGGCAAACGCAGGATTTCCAGAGGAGGGTTTCCAAAGGCTTAATTTTATAGCGAGTGTGCCCTGTCAATGAAGAGGGCAGAATTAGTACTTAACCAGCTTTAATAAGCGTCATACAAAGTGTATTGTGTGTAGAATTTCCAGCATATACAGGACCAGTGATCACAGTAAGCCATTAGATGGGCAAGTAGGGCCATCCTGCCTGAGCTGAACGTATTTATTTTAGATGTGGGCACCATTCCAGAGCATTGGAACAAGTCCGGGAGCCTGGAGGAGCACTGCCCTGGACATACTGTATGTGTACATATTGGGCTCTATAGCAGTGCATCTCTAACAGTGCATGTTTTCCAGATCTTCTAGTTGGTGCACGGGTTATTTATTACTAGTTGATACATGTTAAAAGATCCACAGGTGGTGCTAATTATTTCCTTTGTGATACTGAGAAGAACATGCAGCACTAGTAACAATCTATTATATTACTATTTCTATTGTGGTCATGGTGTGGGCTGGGGAGGGGGGTTTCCAGGTAGATGGAAACCCCCCTGTGTTTGCCTATGCTCTCATTGGTGTAATATGTTACATGGGCTCTAGCCTATGTTCTTTCAATACAAACATTTTACATTCCTTCATGATAAATACAGAGAATAATTAATATCAGAAAGATAAAGGCATCTGAATCCCAAAAGCAACAATGTACCATTGCTAGGCAATCACATACAGTATACATCATCCTCTGATAGTTATGATATTCATATCTATATAATAAATACTACAGGGCATAAATCAACATTTTCTATATCAGCAGTTTTATTTCCCAATTCTCTGATATGCTAATTCATCTGAAGAATACAGCACATGTTATGCAATACATATTGTGTTACCTATTTGTGTCTGATCTTTTCAGATTGTGGTTGGTTGTGAAGTGAATTCATGCATTGATCTTCATTCAGTAATGCTTGAGTATACAAAGGATGACAGGTAAGATGCAAATAATAATTACAGTGCTCACAGCATACATTATTACATAATGACTTCATGAGTGAGCGAAAGATTTAGGTATAAAGTCATTTATAAATTATATGTTAATATAGTGAGCTAGAGACTACTTGTTCATATGTGTTTGCTATTACATTGTTACCACGGAGCAATTCTATATCTACTGTAGGCCACAATGACTAGGACAAAGTCAACTTTAAGGGCCTGATTTCGAGTTGCACACACTGCCAATGTCAGACGCAATGGAGCAATGCTTATCTACTGCTCATGTATCTGAGTTGTACCGCGAATTGTTGGCAATACAGAGAATCTGCACCTACCATTAGCATAGGGCTGGTGCAAGTTTCTAGTGTACGACCGGTATTTCAGTGTCTGCAGAAACTGACAGTGGGTATCTCTGTCCTGCACATTTGGAGTCACGACTGTACACCATGGAAGGGCTTTGTAGTGGCATTAGCATAAAGTCGGCAAAAGAGGAAGGGAGGAATGCAGCTGCGGCAACCTCAGAATCACTGCCTAAATGTGGTGTTGCTTTTTAAGGACGATATATCATACAACAAGGAACAATGGCCCTCATTCAGAGCCGTACGCTCTGAGCAGAGCGCATGCTCTGAATGAGGGCCGCCCTCCATAATTATGGAGCGTCCTCCTGGACGCTCGTATAGCTGTGGGTCACCACCCACAGCCTATACGAGCGTGCAGTTTGATGGCCGCGATGGTCTTGACCATCGCGACCATCGCCACTGCGAGCCGGAGCCTGCGGTTGAGTTTTTCAACTGCAAGGCCCGGAGTGATTTTGGCTCTATCAGAGCCAAAATCACTCCCACTGACATCACTAGTGATGTCAGTGGGCCGGCTTCTGACGGTAGGCGTTCCCTTGGGAACGCCCCCGTCAGGGAGGCACGCCCACCAAAGGGGGCGTGCTGTCAATCAACATCGACAGCACACCCCCTTTGATCAGACACAACGAGCGAAGGAAAGTCCTTCGCTCGTCGCGTCTGACACATGTGCACGACAGAGCTCCCGCCGTCGTGCGCATGCGCAGTGCACAACATCGACCCACTTGCGAGCGGACAGCCGCTTGCGAGTGGGTCTGAATCAGGCCCAATGTTTGCAGCCATAGTTAGCATACAATATATTTACATGGGTAAAACCTGGAAAAGTATGGGGGGTATTCAGTTAGTGGGATGACCACGAGTCTGTGACGCTGGGCATAGTTGCACATCATGAATGGACATTGGCGCTAAATGAATACCCGTCCTGATTATTGCAGAATGGAATCTGACTGTGAAACAGAACTGCTGTACACTTCCATGAATTTACACATACTTTGCAACACTTCCCATCAGAATCTCGTTTCTTTAAGTGACCACTTGTCATGTTTATCGTTTTTTTAACAGAACAGATTTATGGCAGTTGGTTCAGACACAGTGCCTTCCTTCCTCCTCCAACAGCATTGGCTGCTCCCCATTCCAGTTCCATGAAGCCACAATCTATAACTCCGTCAACAGCTCAGTGTGGAAAAGAGTAACACTGCAACTCCCAGACTATGTCTCATCCAGGTATGCAGAGCTATGGTAACATAACATGCACTTGATATGTCCTCTATTATTGTTAGTCAGCTGTCACCGGTTTTATAGGTCATCATGGATGGCTGCTTAAACCACTTATTCTGTAATGTTCTACACTTTATAAGTGATTGCTCTATAAAAAAGAAATTTATTTATTTACATTTTCACAAGTGTCAGTGGTGTCTCTCCCCGCTGTGACACCTGGTGCGGGAAGGGTTGTAGAGCGATCGGAGCACCCATGCATTGGCAAAAAAATTTGTGAACTTGTGGGTAGGGGCATGGTCTCGTGGGTAGGGGCGTGGCCTTGCTGCCCGAACCCATGTTGTACTCTCTCCGGGGGTCCCGGAGATGCAGACTGCCCCCAGGGACCACTCTGAGTGCAGTGCTGGCTCCCTCACTGTGTCAGTAGCCAAGTGCTGCACATAATGCTACAGCGCACCATCCGGCTCCTGTCACTGATGAGGAGTCGCCACTTTGTTGTCACCCCTCAGCAGGTGACACCCGGGTGCAGCCCACACCCCCTTGTGACCTGACCAGTGTGTAGTGGTAGTGGATTTACATATTTAACAGAATTAACAGATCACATAAAACTTCTTAAAGCTAGGTACACACCTATAAAATTATTGGGCCAATCACTCGATATCAGATGGTCAGCCCAATAATTGTATAGGTGTATATGCTGGAGCTTTAACCGATAAACGGCTAAAACCGTTTCTGCAAATGGTCGGATCGAGAGGTTGCATCTTATGAGCAGTTTAATATTTAAGATGCGCCACCTCCTGATCCATTGAAGAACATACACAGAGCTACAAATAGCTCAGTGTTTATATGGTACACACTGATTGAATAATCACTCAGAGGATCAAAGCATTTATCTGATCTGCCAAGTGATCAGCATAGTGTGTACTTTATACTTGTCCTGGTCTACATTGTAGGTGTTTTATTTGCTTTATATAAACCCAGAGCCCAAGGCACCCCCTCTCCCCACTTATATCGCCACTTCCCTCCCTTCTCTTACCTAGTATGGAGTGAGGGTAGGCAGATTCTTCTATTTTTTGGAGTGTGGTTCTTGGCTGTGACATCATATCTAAGCAACACACAAGGGATGAAGCTAGCCTTTCTGTCACCAGGGTCAAAGACTCATCACAGCACCCCTCCCCTCTTTCCAGATGATAGTAATCACCCTCTATCTATTTGACCACCATATACTACAGACAGCATTAGTGACTGCCATGTACTACAGACAGCATTAGTGACCGTAATATACTAATATACTACAGACAGAATTTGCAACCGCCATATATTAACATACTACAGAAAGCATTAGTGAACGCCATATATTACAGCAATAGTGACTGACATATATTACAGATAGGATTAGAGACTACCATATAATACAGACAGCATGAGTGACTGCCATATACTATAGACAGCATCAGTAGCCACCATATAATACAGACAGCATCAGTGGCCACCAAATAGTACACATAGTATCAATGACCGCCGTATAATACATACAATATCAGTGACCGCCATATACTACAAACAGCATTAGTGATCGCCATATACTACAAACAGCATTAGTGACTTCCACACAATACAGACAGCATTAGTGACCACCATATAATACAGACAGTATTAGTGACCGCCATATGCTACACACAGCATTAGTGATGCCATATACTACATACAACATTAGTGACCGCCATACACTACAGACGGCATTAGCATACCTCCCAACATATGGGAGTATGAAAGAGGGAAAGAGAGAAATTACCTCACAGGAAAGGGAGCAAGGCCTTACATCATGCCACTGTTTCTGTTATTCTTAGTGCATGCCCGAGCAGCTGAACTTACCCCAGGCTCACCCCTTGCATTGTTTAGATGCCATGCATATGCACCTGGAATCTATTCAGTATTCACTATTCAGTATTTAGTATTGCACTATCAGAGAGGAGGAGGTGCGGCCATGCACAGACACACAGGGGAGAAAGGAACCATGCAGGATATTGCTGCAGAGCATGGCCCCTCAAAAAGGGAAAAGTTTAGATTGCCCCACTCTCCCTGCTGTCCAGCATCGCAGCTGAGACAGCTGCAACTCTGGATCCACTGCTGGTGACACACACACACACACACACACACCTCCTTCTGTCACCTGGGGCACATGCCCTGCCTGCTTCCCAGGCAAGTTCACTGGTAAGACCCTGCCAATGTTGTCACTGCATTTTAGCATTTGGATCATAGTGTGTTAGGCCAAGGTGACACTAAAAATACTGGAAGACTGATGTCACTCATTCAGGGGCCCATTTATCATTGAGTATTTAGGTAAAATGTGTTTTCGGGGGTTTACCTGAAATATTAAGTATTCCCCTGATGTATTAAGGAGGGACCGTAGCAGATATCTCCTATACCTGCTGTGATCCCTCCATTACTGCTGGCAGCCGCATCCCCCATAGGTTTCTATGGGGGATGCGTTGCTGCCAGATTTACCAATATCCCGAATGCAATGCATTCACGATATTGCCCCCTCAGCTAACAGCAACCCTCCCCCCGGCAATGGCCGGCAGTCAGCGGAACTATGCATGTGCAGCAGCCCCGGCTATGGCCGGCAGCTTTCCAGAGACATCGAAGGGATGGGCTCCTTTCGGAGCCCGTTCCCTGCATGTCCCGGATGATACATCTGGATGAAATGATCGCATATTACGGTGCAATTATGGGCAGTACTGACATGCCCTGATCGCATTGCAAATGCGATTATTAATAAATGGGGGCCTCAGTGTTTTAGGCACACTCTATATCTTGTCTACTAGATTTACATAATGGTAGTGCCGGCCTTGCCCAGCAATGAACTACAGGTATCTGAAATTATGCTTGTATCCATGATCTTACTATAAATATCATGACACAGATGATAAATATGGTCCTGCTCAATTAGAGTATAAACTAAGATGTCTGGGGGATGAAGTGGTAAAATAACTACTGTAGTGGTTGGTGAAGAAAGTGTGTGGTAACTGTAAGGCTGAATCATTATCAGTCACCAACATTAAAACCGCCATTGTAGAACTCTTAGACATCCATCATTTATTTTAACTGAACCTGTTTCCTCTTCTGGTTATTGGAGAAGATTTTAGCATTTGTGCTGCATGCCCACTCTTTTGGCTATCCACCAGCTCAAATTAGCTGTGTGACCCAGGGGTGCATCTATGTTGAGTGCACAAAGGCCCCTGACTATGGTAAGGGGACCCTGCGCCAATGGGTTGGGCACCTCATCATCTACTGTCCTTGGTTTTCCTCAAGAGGGTGCGCTGTAAGATCTTCTTTTTGCTGCAGTGAAGGTGCTGGAGTCCTTACACCAAATGTGACAGCTCCCAGTCACTGATAAGCTGGGAGTCTATTGCAGAGGTCAGCTGTCTCTCATTCTTCAAAAATATGTTGGGAGGTATACATATGGGGTGCAGCATGATGTCACAGTGGATAGTGTTGCTGCCTCACAGTGCTGGGTCATGGGTTACATTCCTGACCATGGTTCTATCTGTGTACAGTTTGTAAATTATCCCCGTCTTTGTGTAGGTATCCTCTGTGTAATTAGTTTTTTTGTATAATCTGGTTTCTTTCCCACACTCCAAAAAACTACTTGTAGCTTAATTAGCTGCTGTCTAAAATGTAACCTATTATGTGTAAATGAATATATGTGTGTAATAGAGAATTTAGACTGTATAGCGCTGCATAATTGGTGGCGCTATATATAAATAAATTGTAATAAGAATAATAGGTTTATTTAATCTATTGACTTTAACTCCTTTCCATTAAGGGTACTAATAATTCTGGGATTGATACACACACACATATTTTGCATATACTGTACTAAATACACAAAACCAGCGCTGCAAAATATGACTGTTTATAAAAACAAATGAACAACGCTACTTTGAAGATAGATGGTTACTTAAATGAATGAGTGAAATCATAATACTTTTCTTGGTCCATAGTGCTACACAGTTCCGTTGGATTCAGAAAGGAGATGAGACTGAGAAGCAGAGTTGGGCTGTGGACCATGTGTACATTGGAGAAGCCTGTCCTAAACTCTGCAGTGGACATGGATACTGTACAACCGGAGCTGTTTGTATATGTGACGAGGGATATCAAGGTACTTTTGTGTGGTCATATAAATACTAAAAGGGAGCCCCAATCCCTGTTGAACTGAGTAAACCAATGGGACAAGTTGGAAGACAATAAAGAAGGGTAGATTTTTTAGTATCCAGGCTTTGATTGTACAAGTACTCTCTGCATATTAGGCATACTAACCCTAATGTCCAAAATATGACATTGTAAATGCTAATAATATGAATACATCCCGTATACACAATACAAAAACATTCTATTTATCTATAAAAAAATTTTTACCAGGAATATGCATTGAAAGCATGTCTTGGATACAGCATATACAACTTTGACCTGGTTACAGGCGGATTGCATTAAGCATTACAGTCTAGTCTAGGAGAATGGGTATGAGATGCTGGCACTCAGGATCCCGGTGGTCAGATTTCTAACGCCAGCATCCTGAAAGGGTTAGGATACCGACACCTGTCGATAGGTATCCTAACCCTCCCCCTGTCCCTACCCCCTAACCTTCCATCCCCGGTGCCTGTACCTAACCTCTCCCCCTAGTGCCTAAACCTAACCCTCCCTTCCCGCACCCTAAACCTAACCCCCCCTTAGTGCCTAACCCTCCCCCTAGTGCCTAACCCTCCCCCTAACCGCAGAACTTGCCTTCCCAGTGGACGGGATATTGACCGCATCCCCAGTCAAGGCTTACAGAACTGAGTGACAGAGTGTTAATGATAAGGCGTGATTATGTCTATCAAAGATACAAAGAAAGATAGCGTTGTTTTAGGACCTGCACCCTCAGTCTGTCACATATTTGCATTCAATGGAGATATTGTGGAATAGGTCTGATATTGCTATAATAACACAATATATTCTAGTGTATTTCATTTGCTGATCTATGTCAAGCAGATTCAATAAATTATATTTTGCATGTAGGTGATGACTGCTCCGTCTTTAATCATGACCTTCCAAGCTACATTAAGGATAATTTTGAATCAGAAAAGGTGACAGAAATCAACTGGGAAAGCATACAAGGAGGTATAATTGGAAATGGATGTGGACAGCTGGCTCCTTATGCACATGGAGACTCCCTTTACTTTAATGGGTGCCAAATAAGACAAGCCATAACAAAGCCACTCGATCTTACAAGAGCCAGGTAATATATTACTAATACTAATATAGTACAGGGGACTCTCTAGCCATTCTGCTGCCTAAGGGGTCCTCCCTCGGGGGGTTTTGAAGAGCTACAAAATGTTATTATAGTGTTTAGGTTTCTATAAATCACATTGTCATTTTAGTAAGGGTCAGTATGTAACTTGTGGTTCCTGGTTTCCTCATTGCACCTCACTTGTACAAGTAGACACATGCTAGAGCTTGGGGGTATGGCACTGTTGGACAAACAGTCTTGTCATAGTGGTCTTCTAACCATTTACTTTAATGACCTTGAATTGAAGATGTATCTACAGATAGGAGTATGCATAGTTATTTCTTTGTATGAGCAGGAGGCAAAAGGAAGGTCATCAATTATAGAAATCAACGTAAACATTTGCATTGATGCTTATATATAACAAATGTTCATTATGAGTTTTACTATTTCATTAGTTATTAAGTGTTAGATTTTTTTTTTACATGCAACTGAACATAAAGTACTACCCAAACATATGGATACATACCGAGAGAAAACAAACACCAAAATGGAGAGGTGAAAGATTAAATGGGGTGGAATAGGACCAAGAGACTAACATCAACATTTGTTAGCTTCAAAAATAAACATGATGCTTTATAATACCTCCTCGCTTTTACTCATCATAGGCATATGTCATGCTTCAACTGGTATAAGTTACTACACATATCAAAAATAGTGTAAAGTGAATAAAGGGGGGGGATAAAAGAGATGAGTGAAGAAAGGATGGAGTGAAGAAGTGAGGATAGAAGAGTGCAGTGAAGAAAGGGGGGATAGAAGGTTGGAGTAAAGAAAGGATAGATTGAACAAAGTGAGTTATTATAGCAGACAAATAGTCTCCATACATTCAATTAAATTTCCTTATACTGAGTTTGACATAGCTAATAGCACACATCATGATCAATGTATCTTACTGTGTCTGACATAGCTAATAGCACCCATCATGATCAATGTATCTTACTGTGTCTGACACAGCTAATAGCACACATCATGATCAATGTATCTTACTGTGTCTGACACAGCTAATAGCACCCATCATGATCAATGTATCTTACTGTGTCTCTGTGTTTTTCTCTTAACAGTAAAATCATGTTTGTGCTTCAGATCGGAAGCATTGCACAGACAGAGAGCTGTAATACCAATCTAAGTGATGCAGATACTGTAGATAAGGCAGTGCTGCTACAATACAGTGTCAATAATGGCATAACATGGCAAGTTATTGCACAGCACCAGCCTAAAGACTTCATACAAGCCCAAAGAGTGTCCTACAATATTCCCCTGTAAGTAACCAATTGACCATCTAATGAATTGCACTGTAGTTCTTCTATTATGTTTCTGTGCTATGGACAGCAACTTTTTCTGCTAGTTAAATCATTGTATGTAGAAATAGGTTTTATTTTTGATATTCTTTGACAGAGTGATTCTCATGTTGCTGTCTTACCATAGGGAAGCCCGTATGAAAGGAGTTTTATTACGCTGGTGGCAGCCACGCCATAGCGGAACAGGTCATGATCAGTGGGCTTTGGACCATGTAGAAGTTGTACTGTGAGTATCTGCTACACTCAAATTGGTTTAATAGAAACATATCAACTCCATCACTACAGTTAAACCTCATTCATCTATCTCTGTGTGGATATGTAAGTATCCACCTTTCACACACCTTTTTTACTACTGTATCTTCTAGAGTTCAGACATACAGTATTGAATGTTGTTTTTACAAATGCCTTTAGTAGTCTAACCAGTACTGGGGGAAATGGCCTTAAATACATGGGATTCCTGTGCTATATGTTGTGCTATATCATCCGGAAAATATAACCCAAACATTATTGAGACTTGAAAACCTTTAAATAACGTTTGCTTCCTCAGGATACCAATATACTGTATGTGATATCCACAGTAACAGTCTTAATATATTCCTAAAGACAAAATAAGATTGCATGGAGTAGCTATCCTTTGCTGACCAATGACAGACAGGCAGTCAGACAGACATACATATATCTGTATTAGTTTTCTACAAACTGGGTGATTTTGGATACTTCAATGTGATACAATACTGAATTAAGGTGTCATAATTGCCTGTAAGGGCACATAGATATTACAACAAATTAATGCATACTGAAGAACAAAGAACATTGGGCCTGATTCAGCAATGAACCCACGGATGCAAGCGCACATGCACACGGCCGCTGCGAGAATATGCTAATGATTGCATACGCACGGCAATGGCAGCACAAAGATGCACACACCCAGCACTACATAATGCCACCCCCTTAACCCTTCGCTATTGTCCGTACTGATGCGCAAGGCTGAGAAAACATCAAGAACATCGAGTGACATCGGATCCGCACACAGACTAAAGGTAGACCTGACCCTGCCACAGGAGTTGAGAGACTTCCTGCACGCTAATTTATGCACGCCCCTGTAACGGGGTGTGAACGCACTGGCACACCTGCATTTGGCCGACCACTCCCCAAATTCACCAACAAATGGCACTTCCTGTCATTCACTTTTCCTCAGAACGAGTGTTAAGTAGTTAATTTAATGTGTTACATGTGTTTAAATGGGAAATAGTGATACAATGTTTAGATACTTATGAATGTATTGTGCATAAGAGACCAATAAGAATGTTAAAGATAAAAATGCTGGTGCATTAGACACACAAGGACTTGTTGGCGCAAATTGCTGTGTTATTGTTTTCACCTGAGTCATGGGAGCAGAGGGGGGAATATCCCAGACCTATGGTTTTTTGACACCCACTCCCACCAGAAAAAATTTTAGTTTGCAAGTAAGCAATTGCCTAGCACTTATTGTACATGTATTACACAGTAATGTATTACAAATACTAAATGAACTTGATTTTTAAACAAAAACTACAATGCAATTATTGAAAAAAATATAGACATTAATTCAAAACTTTAAACCTTATCTTGCTTTTAAATTTATATTTTCTTCTCACTGTCTAAGGGTCACATCTCTGTTCTTATCTTTCTCAACCCTTCTACTGCTTTTGATACTGTTGACCACCCTCTTCTTTTGTAGACCCTCAATTGCATCGGCCTCCATGACCCTTTCCTCTCTTGGTTTACCTTCTACTTCACCAATTGCTCCTTTTCTGTATCTACACCTGACTCCATCCCCCCCCCCCCGCCCGTTCCTTCCATTAGCTATCGGTGCCCCACAAGGATCTGTTCTTGGATCTCTACTCTGCTCCCTTTACACTTCTACACTTCCTCCCTTGGTGATCTCATCAGCTTTTTGACCTACAATATCATCTGTACACTGATGAAAGCCAAATGTATCTCTCCTCCCCTGACTTCTCCCCCTTCCTCCTGTCTCATATTTCCAGTTGTCTTTCGAACATCGCATCCTAGATGTCCCAGCACTTTCGGAGAAGTAGTATGTCTAAAATGTAAATCATTGTCTTCTTTCTCCCAATTTCACTCACCTCTCTGTACCCTATTCCTTGAAGCAATACACTCTCCTCTGTCTCTCAGTTTGCTGCATGGGAATCAACCTAGACTCCTCCCTCTCCTTCACTCTCCATATTGAGTTTCCTCAATTTCTGCAACTTCTACCTCTGCAATATCTCCAAGATCATCCCCTTTCTCACCTTAGAAGCAACAAAAAATGTAATTCACTCCATCATTATCTCTTACCTCAGTTGCTGTAACCTTCTTCTGTCTGGACTTCCCAAAGTCCCAACTTGCCCCTTCTTTAGTCTATCATACATGCCGCTACCCACCTTATTTTCCTATCCCGCTGCTCTACGTCAGCTGAACCTCTCTGATAATCGCTGCACTGGCTCCCTATTTCTTTTATAATCAAATTCCTATTCTTCACCCTGACCTACAAAGTCTTCACCCACTCCCATCTCATTTCTACCTACAAATCATTCCCCACCCACTGCTCTGCCAGTGATCGCCGCCTCACTACCACAATAATTACCTCTTCACAACTCACCTCCAGGATTTTACCTGTGCTGCTCCTGACCTGTGGCACTCACTCCCACGTTCTATTAGATTAGCTACTAGATTCTAAGGCTGCAAATGTGCCCTCAAAACTCATCTCGTCACTCAAGCCTCAATTACTGCAATGTCTTTGTTATTATCTCTTCTCCCTATTTAGTTCCACTCTATTTGTGTCTGCTCATTCCCTCTAGGATGTAAGCTCACATGAGCAGGGCCCTCTTCTCTTGTGTTTCCTTCCTACCACTGTACTCCTGTCTCAGCTGCCATGTATATCGAGCCCATGCTCCTGAGCACTGGCCTACTATCAGTGATGCTCACTCAATAGCTGGCTTTAGAATTCTATGTTCTACTTATACTTATTTTGTATTTGATTGGTCATTGTATAATTTAGTGTTATGTAATTATGTGTTATTTGTTGTTGTCTGTGTATTGTTTAACAAAGGTAGATACGTTCTCTATTCATCCATATACGGCGCTGCAGTCCATTTATTGCGCCTTACAAATAAAAGACAATAGTAAGCAATATAACACAATTATAACATTTAGGCCCTCATTCAGAGCCGTACGCTCTGAGCAGAGCGCACGCTCTGAATGAGGGCCGGGCTCCATTTTCATGGAGTGTCCTCCTGGACGCTCGTATAGCTGTGGGTCACCACCCACAGGCTATACGAGCGTGCTTTTTGATGGCCGCGATGGTCGAGACCATCGCGACCATCGAAATTGCAAGCCGGAGCCTGTGGTTTAGGTTTTCAACCGCAAGCTCCGGAGTGATTTTGGCTCTATCAGAGCCAAAATCGCTCCCACTGACATCACTAGTGATGTCAGTGGGCCGGCTTCTGATGGGAGGCGTTCCCGTGGGAACGCCCCCGTCAGGGAGGCACGCCCACCAAAGGGGGCGTGCTGTCAATCAACATTGACAGCACGCCCCCTTTGATCGGACACAACGAGCGAAGGACTTTCCTTCGCTCGTCGCGTCTGGCGCATGCGCACGACAGAGCTCCCTCCGTCGTGCGCATGCTCAGTGCATAACATCGACCCACTTGCGAGCGGACAGCCGCTCGCGAGTGGGTCTGAATCAGGCCCTTAGTTCTTTACACATAAATTAATTATCAGTCCAGTGTCAAAACTATAGGGGGCGCAGGGAGTGTGGTGGCTGTGAGGCCCCACTCCACACCCCGTATGGCCCCTTCTTTCAAATGTGTTGAGACCTCTTCTGAGCATGCCAGTCTGGCAAAAAGCAGATTCTGCTCTGGTCTTTTCAGAGCAGAGCATGGGCCCCAGGAGTTACCCAACCCAAATTTTTGGGTGTAACAAGTATTGAGTTTCTGCAGTTAAGTATTTCATCACGTTGCATTGGCAATGTGTTTCAGAAATGCATTGATGCAATGCAGTTAATTGATTACATGTATCAATTAACTATATTGTATATGTAGCTCATTAGTTGTGAGACCCATCTGCTAACCAGGACAAATCAGCTTTCCCACATTCTGACTAATCAGAGTGAAGCTGCCCTGCATTGATTAGTCTGACAGGCAGCGGGCCTGACATCAGTGTACCACCATTTCTTTTCTTTTCCAAAATGGATTGCCACGCTGCAAGACAGAGGAGGATCCTCCCTAAGGGTTTAGGTGAGAAATAAAGTGGTGAACGAGGGCATATGGAAGAGTTTGTATTTTCCAAAAGGATGTTTTTAAACTGGGTGAGTTTATTTTGCTGTACATTATACAGGTCCGGTAGGCCTTGAGTGCCAGGGCATGCTGGAGCTTGTAAATCACACACAAAAAAATGCTAACTTCACTATTTAAAGTTTATTATCTGCCTTAGTAGCGTTTGGAAAGAGCCCAATTGTTTTCATCACGTGCCTAGTTTTTTTCTAGGAGGGGGTTCTTTTTTTTTTTATATGTGGGCCTGATTCTCCTAGAGAATTCAGCCCCCTGATGTACAGGCTAGGGCTGCTTGAGCACATCCTTACTTGCATATGGTGCGTTCTCTTTCTGAGCATGTGCACTGGAACATTTGTGCTATCTATGCTATGCAGATTGCCATAAATCGTACTTGGCATCAAGCTCCAAGTAAATACATTTATGTAGGATGCTGGGCACTACAATTTAGAACATATGTCATGTGACTCATATGTGACTGATACAGCTGCATTTTTTATAACAATATGTTATCAGAACAGCAGAGATGTCAACCTGGGAGGTTCAAAATGAAGCATACTTGTACAGCACGCTGTGCGTCATGCTAAAAGGAGGGGTGTGCCAAGACTTTGTTTGCCAGTGTTCACCCAGTTTTACCCAGCCAATGAAATGTATGAAAAGGGGTTATTTCAGAGTTATAATCAGATACAAACCTCCATCTCATTCTAATGACCAATATGCAACACAGAGTATTCTAACACCCATAATGCATTATACAGGACATTCTAGTGATTAATATACAATACAGTGTCCCTCTGCTTACCTGTTTATAATGCAGAACCTACTCTGATAAATGCAGAGCACATTCAGGTGACCACTATATAAAACAGGGCATACTCAGGTGATCGATATACAGTGCATATCCAAATTTGGCAGGTCTAATGGTTTCCATGAAAAAGACTCCAATAAGGGATATTTGTTGTCAGGTATACAATACAAACTGGTGAATGACTAACACAGACCTCAGCCCCTTCTTCAGTTTGTATACTCACCATGCTCTTACGCTGCTCTGTTATCTCTACGTGAAGAAAAAAGTCAGTATGTCTAGCTCATCCCAATCTCCACTATTCAGCCAGAATCTATAGATTTCCCTTTTTCTTCATCTAGAGAACTTTTTTTATTTTAAACAGTTAACTCCAGTTTGCTCCCCCCTTTTATATATTCCTGCACAATCCTCTGGGCAGACGCTTGATGTGATGCACACTCCAGGTCCTTTTAGATGCTATCACTATTTATGTATATGCACTTGTAAATTGCTGGAACTGCCTGTATGTATCATTTGCACATCATCTTTTCTTTAGCTGCTCCTAGTAGCAATCCCTTGTCTGCTGCACCAAATAAAAAAACCACACAATGTCTGCATGTGCATCTGGAAATCATTGCAATATGTTGGAGTAAATATTACAAGAAAACATTAATGTCTTAAAATGTAACACTTTCACACTCTTATATGTACAGTATAGGCCTCATTTAGAGTTGGGTGTATCCTTAGTTGTTTTAACTCATATATTTGCATACTGTGCATGCACACCATAATGCAAATGAATTTACATCAGAAGAGGCGGCACAGGAGAGGCAAGTGTAATATGAGTACCGTAAGGGAGTGTTCATGTAAGTAAGTACAGCACACCCAAAGGAGATGCGGCCTAATGAGATTATGACACACTCCCTATAGTCCTCTCTTAAACCATATCATCTGTGGATACTGGAGGCCTGGTGCTAAGATATGCAATGTTAATGCTACCAGCAGCTTACCTAGTGGTTACTGATTCGTTATTTGCATATCAACCATTCCAGCTGATTACTTCCTCCATTCTCACGTCATGTCTATATTATGTAAAGTTGCAGTTGGCTGTTTTTCTTATTTGTCATTCTCATTTGGTCTAATGCAGAAAAGAAGATCCTCTTTACATATTTTAAAGTGGTAAACGACAGATGCGGCTTGTTTGTTTACCATTACTTTTTTATATTAAACTGGGACTTTTACATTTATAACTCTGACTGTCAAGACACTATTCTCTTTTGTGTATATGCTACTGCATTACATTACATTTTGTATGATTAGAGTAATATAACTTTCATATTTGCTAATAACACTGTCAAACTGTATCTCTAGAGTTAGCTGTATCTTGAGTATGTGTGACTCAACACAACCACATACATTTTGTGTACAGAGTGAGAGCAAAATACTCCCAACTCTAACTGAGGCTTTATGTGTGTAGATCTTCTTCTCAACCAGAAAAGTGAATGGTTTAGCTATGATGTGATACTGCTGAGAATCCAGACAGTTCTAATAATTTACAGCTTGAATCTCTTTGAGATCCCTATTCTTATATATGGCTGTTTGCATAATGTGCATTGAAAATTATTTTGTGCAAAATGTTCCTGTACACAGAATTGATAGAAACATAAAGTAGACACTTGCTGCCACCTACAAACATCTGTCATTGTATTGTGAGCAAATACTGCATGGCATACGTAACAAGTATTATCAATGTCTTACTACAATAATAATGTCTCTAATTTCTCTTTTCATAAGAGATGAAAAATCGTTTATTGCCTCTAAACCTCATCCGTCTTTTATGAGTAATCACAGTGCTGCATGCATAGAAAGGCATTTTCTAACTTGTGTTATATTTCATTATTTGCTTGCATTGGTTCTGCAATAGAGTAAGGTAAGTGTTCTGCTTTAAGAGTATTTCTGTCATATATAAAAGAGAATATAAAAGTGAAAGAAATTGCACCCCACTGAGTGTCGTTGGTTATAAAGCGTGACGTCTGCAGTAACTAAGTAAAAGTATACTTGAATATAAACCATGTAGTGACAGGTTTAGTTACATGTAAATATTACCAGTATAACTGTAGAATGAGGCCTCAGTGGCTGCTAAAGATTACATTGTTAGAGAGGTTGGAGAAGTTCATCAAGCTCAACTTTTTTAAATTATAGGTGGATGCGACTCACTTAGATGCAAGTTTCTTCATATATTATATTTCTGTGTGTAATGTACCCAGAATAACCAATTACAAGACCAGTGATCAGGATCAAGGCTGGGATTTTTTAATGGCATTTCTTGAGGTTGCAAGTTATCAATTTTACCATTGCTGTAATTTGCAAAGAAACAAAATCGGTTAATGCTACTACCGGACTTCAGGCCTAAAAGAATTGCCCCCTTAGATATGTTGTTCCAGAGAAGGTATAATTAACCCCACAGAAGCTTCATCCAATATAACATCTCATGGAGAAGAAATTATTTCCTGACCCCTGACATGGCAGTCAGAGTCATTGGGCTCATCCTGAGTTGGGAGCAAAGTAAGAAAAGAGCAGGTAGCTTTGCACCTTGGTAAAACTATGTTGCTTTGCAGGTTGAAAGACTTAGATTTAAGATCAGGGTCGTAACTGGGGGTGTGCGAGCTGTGCAGCCACACAAAGCGCAGGGCTCTGTGAGTGGCACCATAGCTGCCCCATGGCCCTTGCTACTCCTTTGGATGCTCCAAGCATGTAATATGCCACCTGTGCAGCCGCTCAGGATGCCCCGGGCAGTGCCGCACCTCCCTGTGCCGGAGGCCCCGGCTCCCCTGAGCAATGTTAGGGGACGGGACCAGCACATGGCACACTACTATTACAGCACTGTTTTAGAGGGCCGTGTCCAAATTTAAATCTAAAATTGCATCCATTCAGTGCAGGGAGAGTGCTAAGGGAAGCCCAACTAGTGACGGAGTGCTTGGCTCGCCCCCAGCCTGATGTCACATGGGAGGCGTGCTTCGCCGTGTGCGACTAGAGGGCGACTGCTACCCAGGATGCACAGGGCGCGGCTACCCCTGGAGTCGGCCCTGGGAAAATGTGTCCACCGCAGATCTGCACAAAGTGCCAACTACATGGTATAAGAAATACTGTGTGCGGCATTGTAAGGGAAAATGTTACTTACATTCTCCCTTGTCTACATGGGATAGTTACACCTCCTCAACAATAAAGCCTTTAGAAAACCCCTGTAGGAATCCTCCATGTGCTTCTATATCTCAGCAAGCTTAAAATTGCATGTGCTCTGACTATGGACTTTAGCAGTATAATGCTAAAGGGAGGAAGGGTGGGGGGATGGGCGCCAAACCCTCTTTGTCCTGGGTGACAGAAAACCTAGCTTCACCCCTGTTTTTAATGTATACAATATGAATTTCAAAGCATTCAAATACACTTATTACTTAGTATTTATTACATTTACACATTCTGAGATTAAATAATTTCACCGTTGGGAGCACAATATGCAGTACCTCAAGGACCAGGAAAAAAATATAATAAAAATTAAAATTCAATGTTTATATTTATTGTAATTAAACCACTTAGGGCCGTATTCAATTAGAGGCAAAATGTCCGAATCCGCAGCAAAGTATCGCAGGTGACATCATTTCGCCAGGCAGAAACTTTGTCGTCCTATTCAATTACAAAGAATTTTTGCGTAAGCGGAAAGTCAATGCAATGTAATAGGCAGACAAGTTTCGCCTATGAATAGCAGGCGGAAAAAAGTGCAGAATTGCGGTTTTGGGGTGCAAAGGTGGGGAAACCACCCTGCACCCTTGGGACAGGTCCCCAAAGGTTAACAGCTTAAAAAAATCCTAACAAAAAAATGAGGAGCACCCCAAAAAATTACATTGAAAAAGGGGGTGAAAAAAAACAAAGTTGGGGTACAAACTTAAAAACTAGCAAAATAAGCTTTTGGGGGGGCTGCAATTATGGGGGAGGAGTTTTTTGATTGCAGGTATTAGCTGAAGGTGCGTTTTTCATGTTTTTTTAAACTTCACTTTTGCGATTTTTAACCATGCTTGCTCCCATTTTCATGTACCCCAAATTTGCTGGGACTAGTTATTTTCTCCCAAAAAACCTGCTAAATGCTGTTCTTCACCACCACTGCATAGGCGCTAATTAGCAACTATTGAGAGCATTTAAGTACCCCAAATAGCTTCAGTAGGGCTATTCGGTGGCAACTACATTGATCCCCAATGTTAGTGCATCTTTTGGGGGGTGTCAGTCTGATGTCCCCAAATCTCACAGCACTTTTCGCCTGTTTGCGTTTCGCGGGGTCCCATTTTCGCGTTCTTTGGAATTTAATAGTGCGAAAAGCGGGGGCGCGCACGAAAAGTGAATTCACCAAAAACACGCGATGTAGGCGGAAAGTAGATTCTGCAGACGGTGGCGAAATTCTCGTGGTTAATTGAATACGGCCTTAGTGTGGTATAACACATTTACATAAAAAATATACAAGTTAATAGTTAAAAAGCTCACAATATCTCATGTACACAGCTGCAGACTGCAGACGGTGAACATGAAGAAATCAATGTCCCTTGTCTCTAGTTACATAACTGAATCCTTCCGATAATGAGACATAAAGGACAAAATCAGTCACGGTGTAAAGAAATTAGAACCTACAATTACTCTTTTTCCAAAGGTAGAGAAACTGAACTCAGGGCCTGGTTCACTACGGATTGTTCTTCTGCTTATACGTACGCAGCGCAGTTGCTAAAATCAGCGGTGACATGTAAATGTTTGCATTCGCAGTGCGATTGCAGCCTAACATAAGGATGCCCACTTCCCCTTACTCACATTCGTATACTTGGCTCTCATAGAGAAACAATCGGTAACATCGGACAATTAATGAAGCCCAGACCTTACTCAGGAATTGCTTACTTTAGCACACGCTATGAGGCCTCAGGTGGCCTCTGGTATCGCATTGGCAAATTTATGCACGCCCATGCAACAGCATTGAAACGCACTGGCACGCCTGCATTCGGCGGATCCCACCCCCCCTGTCACCACCCACAAATGGCACTTCCTGTCAATAACTGTGCCTTCACGCACGCGCACTGCGATGCATGCGCCTGCACAGTATGCAACAATCGACCGATTGCGTGCGTATAAACAACTGCGTTCCCTGATGAATTAGGCCCTTTGTCCCTTATATGCTCACCTCCCATGACATATGGATAACGTTATGTAATCAGCATTGTAATGGTGGAAAGGAGAAGGGTAGCCAGTTTATTAGAGATCAATGCAAATATCTGCCGTGTGTGGAAACCATCAATTTGTCTAGACGGAGTCCTGGTACTGGGACAGCCGCGTTCTTATTTAATCAAAGTGGCACTTCCAAATCAGTTTCCTGTGTATAAGGCCTGGAAACAGATGCTGTGGGACTTATCTGGACCACCATCCCGCCCACCTGATTGAGGAAGCGGACATCTGGGTAATATCTGCCGGTCTACTGCATACTGCATTGATCCCTATTAAACTGGCTACCTGTCTCCTTTCCCCCATTACAATGCTGATTACATACTGTAACTTTATCCATATGTCCCGGGAGGTGAGCATATAAGGGACACTGGGGTCTATTTATCAAGTGGTGAAAAATGTGGAGAAGTGGACCAGTGGAGAAGTTGCCCATAGCAACCATTCAGCTCCTACCTATTATTTTATAGACTGTACTTGATAAATGCTACTTCAAATTAGATTTTTTTTTGCTATGGGCAACTTCTCCACTGGTTCTGTTCTCCACGCTTTTCTCCACTCTTTTCACTGCCCAGTTTCTCTACCTTTGGAAAAAAAACAATTATAGGCCCTAATTTTATTAAACTGTGAATGGCTGATTTGTTTTCTTTTATGTCTCATTATCAGAAGGTTTCAGTTATATAACTAGAGATAAGTGACTGATTTCTTCATATTCACTGTCTGCAGCATGAGATGTTGCAAGCTTTTTAACTACTTAATTATATATTTGTATATGTTTTTTAATGTAAATGTGTTATACCACACTAAGTGGTTTACTGCAATAAATAGAACATTCAATTTTATTTTTATTATATATTTTTCCTGGTCCTTGAGGTATATTATCACGCACCCCCAACTATTTCACCTCAGAATGTGTTAGTACTTCAGATTTACCTTCTGGGGAGCAGCATTTATGTAACTAATTTTCAGAGATTTTTTAAAATATATTGTTGTGCCCGGTTCTTTCTTTTCTTTTTAGTTTATTTGATTGATTACATTTATGTTGTGGCCACATAAGAAGTTCAGTAGGAGCTAGCATAGCCAGTATGTGGTAAGTGCAGTGGATAGAGTGGAAGTTGGGTCTTGTAGTGTAATAACTTGACCAGTAGTGGCACACTGGGGCTTTGTACACCTTGGGTATATTGTCTGTTCTGCCTATAGCAAGAACTTTTCATGTATAATGCCAGCAATGTACAGGCAAAATTAGTATATGTCCTGGTTTTGATACACAGCGATTGGGCCTCAATCTTTTATTGCAGTTTTTGCTGTCAATCAACGACCAGGCGGCTGATTGGCCTGCCTGTTAGCCAATCAGTGGCCTGGCTGTTGTTTGACAGCCAGGCCACTCACTGCTAAACTGCGGCCGGTTACTACAATAGCGGCAGCTGATTGGTTGGCGGCCATACAAGTGCAAGAAACCTTGTGATTATACACATACAGCACTTTTGTCCGATATGGATCGGGTGATAGCGGTTTGTTATATTTAATGCCTGGGGATGCTACTGGAGAAGAGGACCAACCTGCGCCAAGTGTTATGTAAGTATTTTTTTTTTATCAAAACAGCGGGATTCTACTGGACAAGAGGACCGAACACAGGGTACAAGGTCAGTATAGTGTGAGTGTGAGTATGTATTAAATTTGTACTTTCAACAATGTGTGAGTAGTGTGTTTATTTTAGTATTTCTTTTACAGGATGACGTACCAGTGAGCCCTTAATGCCCCGAATGCTGGTACTTGTGGTTCTACAAGTACCGGCATGTGGGGGAGGCTTGCTGGATCCCATAGTTCCCATGTAAAAGACAATATTAGTTTATTTCTAATTTTTACACCCATCAATACTGCACCCACTGCTCAGGGCTGCAGGAGACAGCCTGGGGTACCTTTGAGGGGGGACCTCTTTATTGGGGGGGTTCCCTACCTCCCCAGGGATCCATGAAGCATTACCCTTGGCTGCGGCATTACAACCCTGCTAGTAGAACCCGGTGTGGGTTATAAAAATACAGGGGACCCCTACACCAATTAGTCCCCGTACTTTTAGAGGATTGGCTCGCAGCCCGGTGCTGGTTCGTTAAATACGGGGACCCCTACACATTTTGTTCCCCATATTTTTTTAACCAGGGCTGGCTCAAAAAGCCGGGGGCTAGTTATGCTTTAGGAAGGGGGGGGGGCACACCGTTTTTTTCTTCTAAGTTTTACACACTTATTTTATACACAATACACACATGCAGCCTGCACGTATATATCACTGATGTGTGCAGACTGCATGTTTGGGTGTGTTTGGCTGCAGTCAGACACATGGAACGGGTAAATAATACGATCACAAACACCATCGAAAAACACGATTCAGCAGCACACGATTCCTGGTAAATTTGTGAGGTTGTTCTGGAAAAACTCGAGTGTATTGCACAAACACCAATCTTAGTAAATGTACCCATAGGGATATATTTATGAAACATTGTTTTTTTGCAAAGTTTCTGATTCTTGGCAGCTATGTCAGCTGAATTTAAATCGGCAATAGTAATATAGTACATGCAAGATGAGTCTGATTTTACATGTATTACTATTGTCATTTTAAATCCAGCGCCCAAAACCACCAAGAATCTGTGTCTTTGAAAACCCAGTGTTTAGTAAATATACCCCACTAGTCTCTATTTGTGTATATGCTACTTCAGTGGTTCTCAAACTCAGTCCTCAGGACCACACGCAGGTCACGGTTTCCAGGTCACCCAGCAGGGGCACAGGTGTATTCATTACTCACTGACACATTTTAAAAGATCCACAGGTGGAGCTAATTATTTCACTGATTCTATGAGGAGACCTCCAAAACATGCACTGTTTGGGGTCCTGAGGACCGAGTTTGAGAACCTGTGTGCTACTTTATTACATTACCCCAAACAGTTCAGATTTACCAGGTCACCCAGCAGGTGCACAGGTGTACTCATTACTCACTGACACGTTTTAAAAGATCCTCAGGTGGAGCTAATTATTTCACTTGTGATTCTGTGAGGAGACCTAGAAAACATGCACTGTTTGGGATCCAGAGGGCTGAGTTTGAGAACCTGTGCTGTATTGTTTTTTGTACAATTGGGTAATGTGAAACTTGCATTCACGACTAACATCATCAGTCACATCTCTTTGCTTTCTAAATGCGGGATGTTAGTACACATGTTAAGGAACGGAAAGTAATTGCAGTTATATTTGTGAAAGAAATCAGAATGCCCACTAATCTTTGAACAATGTTTATTAGTTTACTTGTACTTGAACTAGGTAATGAAAGCCGTGATTTCATAGACCAGTTTCTGTAGTGAAAAGGTTATACGAAGCTTGGCCATACCGTTTCCAGACGGATTTCATTATTTTATCTTATCAATCTCTTTTGCAGCACTCGCAAACAAAATTACATGATGAATTTTTCACGGCAACATGGGCTCAGGCATTTCTACAACAGGCGACGGAGGGCTCTGACACACTACCCATGAAGAAGTGAAACATGTTTAATTCCTGCCATCATGTGAAGTGTTGCTTTTCATTGTGTCCAATCAAAACACTACGTCCAGATGCAAGACTTTCCTGCAATTGGTTTAAAAAACCAATAACCTCTTTTAAGACTGACCATAATCCACTTTTCGCACTGTGAACTAATGAGAAGTAACTTATTTTCTCATCAGTAAGTGTTATAATGTTGATGTGCCTGTGAAAGTTTGTGATCTGTCGTAATCAGTTTAATCTGCAGTATTTCTGTTAAGCAATGTATTCTGTTTAACATGAAATCATCATTAAAGCACAAGGACTTGGAGCATTTGAAAAGCGCAGTATAAACAGTATTTAAAAAAATGTTGACACTTAGATATTTAAGTGCACTGTATTTCAACTATGTATCATATTTTATAGAATTAAATTATCATGTTTTTGTCTTTTATGTACTCCTACAACAAAAAAATGATGTGCAGGCATCTGTTCCATTGATACAATACAATTTCCAACATGATTTTGTGCCCAATTGACGTACACGCTGATATCAAGACCGAAAATATACCTGTAGATATATACTGTAACATAACTTTGACCTTTTTAAGATAACATATATCTTGAATTCAGTTACAATACTTATTGGAGAGTAATGGCAAAAGTGTTGATAACAATGTGTGATCGTGAAAGTTTCTCTTATGAAGAATTGCGGATAGATTCTTTACAGATGCCCAGCATTCTCTATATTGTAGTAACAGATGCCCAGCATTCTCTATATTGCAGTAACAGATGCCCACCATTCTCTATATTGCAATAATAGATGCCCAGCATTCTCTATATTGCAGTAACAGATGCCCACCATTCTCTATATTGCAGTAATAGATGCCCAGCATTCTCTATATTGCAGTAACAGATGCCCACCATTCTCTATATTGCAGTAACAGATGCCCAGCATTCTCTATATTGCAGTAACCGATGCCCAGCATTCTCTATATTGCAGTAACAGATGCCCACCATTCTCTATATTGCAGTAACAGATGCCCACCATTCTCTATATTGCAGTAACAGATGCCCACCATTCTCTATATTGCAGTAACAGATGCCCAGCATTCTTTATATTGCAGTAACAGATGCCCAGCATTCTCTCTATTGCAGTAACAGATGCCCAGCATTCTTTATATTGCAGTAACAGTGTTTCAGTTTAAAAGGCCAATGAACCCAACAGTAACTGTATTGTGGTGTCTGTGGCATTAGAGTGGCTTGTAGCCTGTGGATGTGTTCTTTGTGTTCCATTTGTAGTGTTCCTTACTATTTCGGGTCTCTTTCTATATATATATATAAATATATTCTGTTAATGTATCCACCACCAGCAGTAACATGACCACATACCTTGTATATCAGACATTACAGTTTTTTTGAGACAAAAATAAAGATGCAGCCATTTCCGAAAGTGGCTGCTATGTAGTGAAATGCCATGCCAGTTATAATGCAATTATTGTTATTTACCTGTATGTCGTACAGAATAGCACTGGATAAACACCCAAACAAAAGGCTAAAATAGCTGAACATTTTTTGAATACAGTTGCAATGTTATGAATAATATGTGCCCTCCTGTTTCATGGACCATAATTTGTCTACATCACAACCATAACCCTCTGAGCATAATGATTGGAAGTGTCAGCATTCTCTTTGTTCTGTTCAAGTTATACAGAAATAAACTGTTCTGAATGTTTGTCCACTTTTATTATCCTTTACTTCTTATTCCAAATAATCTTTTACCTGTATATCTCAGGGGTTAATATAGTTCCCCTGGTTGCCAGGAGATTACTAAACTACATGGATCGTGATGCAGTCAGATGTTCTACTGTCACCTTCAGTCTACAGTCTACACATGGTTCTAGAGCTAACACTGACATAAAGCTGTAAACTTATTCTTCAGTTAAACCAATTCCTGATACACTTCCAACAAGGGATGCTCTTGTGTATTAATTAGTAAGGATCGACGGAAAAAAATGTCCATGGAATATTCGGCTTATACTATACTTGGCCTTCAATATGTTGCATAGTTTGGAGCCGATACAAAGCTGCAAACAAGTCCATTTTGCAGACGGATATTGCTATTTTTTCCCTTTTGCAGTGCACATGTTCCATAGCCCAACGCATGCATCTATGGGCTATTCCTAGTTGTGAGCATCTCGGTCTCAACTCCACTTGTGGCTAAATGGTCATAACTGGTTGGCAACTGGATGTTCACACATAGGCTAAAGTGAATAAAGGTGTGTGGAAAGATTGCAGACTCAGGGCAAAAGCAGGATTTCTGAAGGGGGAATTCCTTGTCACCAGAGTGGACATTTGTGTGCCCCATAGCAATATATGTAAGGGCTCCATGTACTGCCCAATGGCAACAAGAAACAACATGGAAACATGGGTTAGACAAGGAAGACAGACCCCCCACTGCACCAATGGTAGCTGTCATTTAAGCCAATACTAGGCTATTCTCTCCCCACCCTCCAGGACTGATACATCTCAACAACTTTCCTTCTTTTCTTAGACCATGTTAAAAAGTGAACCACGCCTAGTTTTCACTAAGGCATTTGCATATCACAAGCAGCAGCGTGTCTTGTCTATGTTTATTATGGTCACTCCTATATTTAACTGATGCTTATCTCTGACATACAATTTCTGGGGAATTCGCATTGCGCCGCGGACCTGTGATCCCTGCGCTCAAATTATTTCAACAGGGTATATCAGTGTTCAAGGCACATAAGCAGATACAGTTCCTACAGGAATACTGGTTCCACAGGAAGCAGCAGCTGCCCTATGTAATTAACTACCATAGGAGACCGTATATTTTAGTTTCTTTCAGATCTCTATCATTACCATTTATCCAAACTATAGATAATGCTCACTTCCTATTACACACGAGTACCATGGACAGAGATCAAAGTTATAAGAGATATACTTGAGCAATTATGCACATTCACCAAAGGTGGAATTATCTGCCTATAAAGAAACAGTTTTTTTTTGAAACCTATGTGCATTTCGCATTCTGTATGATTTCCCGCCGGCCACATGGCCGGCAGTTCAAATCCTAGCAACGGCAGCCCGACAGAGGAGGAAATCCCGATCGTCCTAAAGGTAAGTATAAACTAATCTAATTCTACCCCCTAACCCTCCTTTAGGGTATCTATCCCTAACCTCCCCCCCTGTGCCTAACCCTAATCCCCCTCTAAGTGCCTAAAGCTAACCCTACCTTCCCCGCCACCTAAACCTAAGTCCCCCTGGGGGGTGCCTAACCCTAACCTCCCCCCCGGGGGTGCCTAACCGTGACCCTCCCTCCCCCTAGCCTAACCCTAACCTCCCGGGGGGGTGCCTAATCCTAAATCCCCCCATGGGTGCCTAACCCTCCCTCCCCCTAGCCTAACCCTAACCTCCCGGGGGGGTGCCTAACCCTATGTTCCCCCGGGAGCCCCTAACCTAAGCTTCCCCTCCCGGCATCCCTTCGATCGGAATGCCGGGCACCGGTCTCCCGGCATCAGTAAAATTACAGGCGTTTAGATTTAGACGCCTGTCATTTAACCTTCGCCGGGATTAAGTACTTGGGAAGCTGGCTGTCGGCATTGCGACGGCCAGCTTCCTGAACGTATGCCGTGTATTTCTATCCCTGATGCCGTTGATTGTACGGTCTTATTTTGTGTTGCTATGATCCCTGACGGGACGTCTTCATTTAATTTTTCTTACCTGTTTCTCTGACAGCATTTATGGATCACATTGATGGTTTTTCTAACACAAGCTTATGTATAAAAAACACACAATGTATCAGTCCTGCAGTGTTGCGATCCCAATGTCCACATTTTCTTAGATGATGTTATATACAGTATAAGAACAAAGTTCTTCTAATCAAGTGAGACTGGAAACAACTACCCAAAAGAAAGGGGATAGTACAACCCAAAAAATTTGGTATCAAAGAAAAATATAGTTGATCCAAAAAAAACTTCCAAATAGTAATTTTCAATAAAAAAAAAGTCTTTAATAAAAAAAGGATAAAATACAATCTTCTTAAAAACGATGCTTCAGTTGTGTCTCAAATGAAAATCGTTACATGTAAAGAAAAGGCTTACCAGACCTGCGGGGACCCGACATACATAGCACTGTGGATGTTGCCAAGCGGTATGAGTGCTGCTCCGGTGGAACCCTATGACACTTGATGATCACCGGGATGGTAATTCCATCTGGATGGTAGATGTCCTGCTGGTCACGACTCTCACACGGGACCTTACCGTCTCTGCTGACACTCACAATAACCCCATTGCGGCTCTCACCTGCGGCTAGTATTCGTGAGGCTCCTGCTCGTGTGCAACAGTCGGTCTGGGAACCCTTCACTCTGCGGCTCCCGCAGCTATCACCTGTCAGTTCCGCCTTTCCTTCCACTTGTCTCCTTCAAATGATCATACGGCAATATGAAGTAAGCATAAAGCCACAGTTCAAGTCAGCTGCATGCCGACGCATTTCTACCCTCCACGGGTCTTTGTCAAGGCCTGTTGCACATGGACGCATGTATGTTTTGTAACAATAAAGTTGTGAAGGTCTTGAGAGAGCTCTTTGCTTTTACTCATCATGAGATGTTTCTTGTGTGACACCTTGGTAATGAGACACCTTTTTATAGGTCATTGGTTGGGACTGAACCAGCTTGTATTAATTTGCACTGACAAGGGGCAGGATTGCTTTCTAATTACTGATAGATTTCATCTGGTGTCTTGGCTTTCCATGCCGTTTTGCATCTCCCTTTCTTCATGTGTTCAATACTTTTTCCCTGTGTCATTTCACATTATTACACATAACTTAATTTATGGGCATCTATGGTTTGATTTATTTGCATGAGTGGATTGCATAGGTTGTTGCTGACATTTGGTGAAAATTTCATTACAATAGCCCCATTACAAATATATTTACTGAGAAAAATGTTGATGTATTCAATACTTATTTTACCTGCTGTATGTGTTACAGCAATGACGGAGAATAGGCGACACTAAAAAGTCTACACTCATAGCCTCCAGCTCCTTCCTGCTTTGTTGTCATATTTGTTTCTTATACATACAGATGTGTCCTCTTACACTATTGCCACAGTCACACCAAGCAACTCCTCTCGGCAGACCAGTCCCCGTGCAACTTGGCCTCGCCAAACGTAATTTTCGCTTAAAACGTGCTTCGTTTTTCGAACTAACAAAACAACTTGATGTACTTTTCTAGATTACACTGATCAATTTAATTAAGTGGCATGTGTACGTCTGTGTGCGACTGAGTCTGAATCTGTCTACCAAGTGCTACGATGCAGCAGCCGTGGTTTTTTCTCACACCATGTTTCAGACAGTGCGCTTCTTTTGCGACTATGTACTTGTTTAAATCTAATTCCTGTGTGGTTAAGGTCGCAGGCCAGCATTTCTGGTGCAGAATGAGTGGTGTTTAGCTGCATCTGCTCTGAGAATAAGATGCAAATTTAAAGAAAAAGTCACTACGATACACCTCTCAACACGGCTCAGTTGTGCTAGGTGTCTCGCACTGTATTGTGTACTGAGGCTTGTTGTATGAGGACATGCTTGTACAGCTGGTTTCAAAGGCCTTCATATATGTTATTACAGATAGGGATGTCTTTCATTCATTAAATATATTATTTTAATCTACAACTGCAATGGAGTAATGTGTGTTCCTTTTTAAGGTTATAGGGGCAGCCAACACAGCTCCCGCAGTGTATCAGATTGCTATCACTGAGTTACAGGTTGCTATGCTACTCTCTTCGGGGCATATCCAATTGCGGGTGGACTTTTTAAATAACCCTGTGGCGCTGGGTTTTTCCCGCAGCCGCCGGCTTTTTCTATTCAATTAGGTGACTGAGAATGTGGCTCGATGATTTCTGAGGACTACATAAGCAATTGGAAGTTTCCAATTAGCTTAATTCATCCATAATTACTCACCTTCCAAAGCGGTGTCTTCTTCATCCAGCGTCAGGAGCCGGGTCTTCTGCAGCAGGATGAGTATGTGAGTGTGTGTGAGTTTGTATGAGTGAGTGTGTGTGAGGGGACCCCCCCGGTGCTACATCTCCCAGTAGCCCTTGTGCCTCCAAGAGTAGCCACTGGAGCCTCCTAGCAGCCCCCTCCTCAGTGCACAAGTTTGGAATACCGCGCTTATGCGCGCTCGCGGTACCTGTGGTATCCAATACAAAAAAAGTGGATGCTGGGTTTTCAAAGATAAAAAATAAAATAAAAATAAAAAATATATATACCTGCCCAGTGGTCTCCAGTAGTCTCCGTGGCCCCCAGTGGCCTTCCCTCCATCTTGTCACTGGGGAGGGGGCTGCTGGGAGTCCCGGAGGCTGCTGGGAGGCTCTAGGGACTGCAGCGAGGTGCCAGCTACAGGGAGGTATACACTCACATGGGGGGGTCACATACACCGGGGATCACTCACACACACACTCATACACACTTACAAACACTCACATACTAACCCTGCAGAAGACCCGGCTCCCGACGTTGGATGCAGAAGACACCACTTCAGAGGATGAGTAATTAAGCTACTTGGAAACTTCCAATTGCTTAATTAGTCCTCAGGGACGGAAAAATCAGACTTGCTCTGGAGGTGCGAGAATAACAACGCGATGATTTCTATAGGCTATTTTCAGGCATCTAATTGAATAGCAAAACCCTGCGGCTGCGGGGAAAAACCCTCGCCGCAGATTTTTTAAAAACTCCTCCCGGCAATTGTATATTCCCCTTAGAGGAATAAATATATATATTTTTGCATTTCGTTTTGTAAACTAAATGTCAGCAAACAAAAATGTGAAAGACTGCTGCCAGCTGCAACTTGACTTGTTTTGTAATATGATTAAAAAAACATGTTGTTTGCTTTATCGGGACTGGTAAGAAGAAAAGACAGGTCATTTACACATCTCGATCTGGTTTTATACAAATTTGTACTAAGATTATTATCCAGCTAATCGTCCTGCACATTGTCCTGATCAAGCTGCCATCTGGGAAATAGGTTCTCCTTACAAACAAATAACAATGTAATAAAAAAAATTAAAAACATTAAAACATACAAAGGTAACACATATAGTAAAGACAGTCCCATGTCGTCCTTCTCTAATGATTAACTTAAGTCAGGAATAAAGCTTAGCTAAGTAATATTTTATGAGAAAAATAAAAAGTTGTAATCAGTGTGGTGGTCCAAAAGCTAAGGCATCTCTGGGTTACACAAATGCATCACCTAATTGTAATGTTGCACATTTGTAACTACATGAGGCTGAACCTTTTATACTTCATCTAGGTTCTCAGACCATTCAGTTTGAATAAAAAATATATAACTTGCAAAATGATTACTCAGGTGAGCATGGCTGCATGTGCAGTTTCCTGTGGGTATTTGTGACCATTATGTCATCTGTCTGTTTCAATGTGACTTTTCTCCATATACTGCAAATTTTCCCAAGCTCCGCCATTACAGTCCAAGTTTTAAGGATATCCATGCTGGAGTCAACATGGTTAAATTAAATTGACTGAGGTACTAATTAAATCACTGTGCTGAAGCATGGATATCCTTAAAACCTGGACTGTAATGGCGAAGTTTGGGAAACTCTGCCATATAGAGAAGTACAACATATGTAACATAAAATAAAACATCTTCCTAAAGGCCATGTTAGCAAATTGATGGAGGAAACAGACATCTGTGGAAAAGTTCTTGTTGGCTTTGTAGTGAAATCTTCTGGTTTATTAATAAATTGTAGTTACAATAGTTGTAGTTAACAATATTAACATTACACCTGGTCTTGTACCTAAGGACCTGATTCAGACCCGCTCGCTAAATGCGTATGCAAATTCTGCAAGGCAGGCGATCACACAGCAAGGCATTAGCACACCCACTATGTCATAGCGTGCGATCACATTGTGTATGCAGACGCCCACCAGCCTGTCTTAAGATGCCCACTTGCGCACATCATATCCAGTAAGTGTATGCAATCATCAGTAACATCGAGTAACATCGGATGCGATCGCAGCACTTGTGGTTGACCATTCCCTGCCACCTGCACTGCGAGTGAATACTACCAAGTGAAGTGTACTATGACGCTGCTTTTTAATTATGCACGCCTCTGAAACGGCGTTAAGACTCTCAGGCACGCCTGCGTTCGCACCTCCACTCCCCCGTTTCTAGCGGCCAGCCCCTGTCACCATCCACAAACTGCATCTCCTGTCACTCATTTTATCGGGCAGTCTATGCACAGCGAGCGAACGCTTTCCGATCGCTCGCACTGGTTTGCGCACGCACATTGCAATGCATGCGCATGCATAGAATGCAATCAATCAGCTGGCTGCGTGCGAAAGTATTCTAGCGAGCGGGTCCACTTGTTTCGGCAGCCCAGAAAACGCATCCTATCACCTTCAATCATGTTGTGGTGTCTGGGGCACTGTGAGCAACATCGCAGCCTCCATACACGTGCAGTGGAGCGTCTGCAGATGCTCAGAGCTATAAACATCGATGTTTGGAAACTTTGGGTTTGTGCACATCTCTGAAATAGGCCCTTTATTTTATAGGGGCCTATTCATCATCACTTACTTTCTAGAAAAGCAGCTGAAACTTAACATTTTCACCTGCAATTGTAGAAATTAAGTATTCTGACCATTCATCAAAAGGGTAAAGCAAGAGATATCACAGATATCTCCTGCTTACCGGAATGGCCCGCTGTTCCCATACAGTAGTATAAGGACAGAATTCATCAAGCTCCAAAAAATACAATATTTTCGGAGCTTGACTGCGGGAGCATTCGCCATCTTCAGATGGCAAGTGCTCCAGCTCGCGGCTCGCAACCCGCTTTTTCCCTAAGGAAAGGAGTCCCGAGTTGCGAAGAGGGATCCTTTAGTATCCCTCCGCACCTGTCTGGCTTCTTCCGCCAGACATCGGTGCTCTTGTGCGCATGCGTGACCTGTGGGTCAAGCATGTGCACTTGTCTCACTGCTCCAAAAGGAGCAGTGAAGCCGCTCGCAGAGACAGCTGATATTCGGATCAGCTGTCTGCGCGCGGAGCAATGATGAATTGCTCCGGCACTCATGGCGAGTTAGTGTGTTAATTATCGGAGTCTGTTCGCACCCCGATAATTAACATAATGAATAGACCCCATAGTCTGTAACTTCTTCCAACCCCCTCCTGGCTGACATCTCCTGGATCCAAATCCTGCTTAGTGAGTTACACATCAGGGCTGTCTGTCATCACCTATCTTACACAACCATGAGATATAACTCTCACCTTGTAGTAGAAATCAGATGTTTTCTTTTATTTTTCAAGCTTACTATTAAAATTATAGAAGGAAAACATTGCATAATTTGGTTTAATAGAGAACTAACAAGAAGGTTATTACAGGTAAGCATGTAATGCAACAGAACAGTATAAAATGGCCATATGTAATTGTAACCTTTTTGTTTACAACAGGTCATAACTGTGTATTATGTATGATGGACTATAAAGGTATGCAGTCGGAAAGCCGGTGGACCTAATCGTGACAGCCGGCTTCCCGACTGTCATATCCCGGCAAGGGTCTAAAGACAGGCATCGATATGCCGACCCCTGTCATTAGACATATGGCGGGAGCCCGACGCCCGGCATCCCTGTCAAAGGGACGTCGAGCGCGAATAGCCGCGGGGGGGGGGCTAGGTTTAGGGTTCCCGGGGGGGACTTAGGGTTAGGCACCCCCCCGGCAGTTTAGGTTTAGGCTAGGGGAAGGGGGGTTAGTGTTGGGCACCCCTGGGGGGACTTAGGGTTAGGCACCCACCGGGGGACTTAGGTTTAGGTGGCGGGGAAGGGGGGGTTAGGTTTAGGCACTTAGAGGGGGGATTAGGGTTAGGCACTGGGGGGGGAAGGTTAGGATTAGGCACCCCTAAGGGATGGTTAGGGTTAGGGGGTAGAAATAGGTTAGTATATACTTACCTTAGGACGATCGTGATTTTCTCCTCTGCCGGGATGCTGCTGTCGGGATTCCAACCGCTGGGCATGGGTCCGGTGGTAAATCATACCGATTCCGACTATAAAGAGGTGACTATATTTTTTCCTAGTAAACTACTTTATATATAAATAATATATATGAATGTATGTACAGTATGTATTTATTTTTTTGTTTATTTATTGCCACAAATGTAATTATTGCAACAAAAAGCTGACTTAAGTGTTGACAATATGCAAATATAAAAGTACAACCAAAGTAAATTAGAAGAGTGGAAATATAATTAAGGATTGCAATGCGATTTTACCTCATGAGGAGTCAGAGTTTATTATCGAAGATGCAGTAAAGGGCAAATAGCATTGACTGGGAGGAAACTGAGTGCTGACCCATTTAAAGAAGCACATACCTAATCTTGATCAAGGGTAGTCAGTGGTTCAAGAGGAGGCAACATTCCAAATGTAATCATTGTGACAAGTGCTTTTAGTACATTCATTGATATAGTACCAGCATATTCCACAAGAACTACAAACATAAGCATACCCTAGTAGCCACGGCCTTTTGGATTATGTAGGAAGAACTTGACAAGTTGATCAATAGCAAGTTAATGCCTTTATTGTTGGGAACTAGGACATTTCCTGATCTAAACATCTAGGAAAGGAGGGAACCTAACATACACTGAAGAGGCCATATTGGGTACCATCCTATACTACACATACTCCTATACTGCTTGTGGTGTGATTTCAATTCCAGCTTTCCTTGATTCAGGGACAGGAGAGAATATCATATCCTCCTCAATAGTCCCTTAGTTGGCCCTACCAGTGACAATCTTGCAGAACCCATTATTCTAACTTCTATAAACAGCAGCAATATTCCAAATGCCACTATAAAATTTCACAGTCAAACTTTTCTATTTTAAAATTAGAACCTTCGTTATGATTCCCTAAACTACCAGTGCAGTGCAGTATACTTGGAAATTCCTTGGCTTGAGAAATGTTCCCTAATATTGAACTAGGACATAGCAGGCAATTTTGACTTAGAGTGACTATTCCCACTTACGTTGTGAAGCAGGTGAAGTTTCTAAAACTGCTATAACCATCAATCTAGCTATACCTACTCCTTCTGAATTCTTCATGGACATCTTCAGCAAGCAAACTGAGGAGATACTACCTCCTCCCCACAGTGAATGGGACTGTTCCATAGATCTCCTACCAGGGAAATTGCCTCCATGCCAACAGATTTCCCCTCTGTTTGCCGTAATCCATAGCCAAAACAGAATGCATCCGAGAGAATCTGGATTGGGCATTTATCCAAGAACCACATTCACCATTTGGAGCTGGAATATTATTCTACATAACGAAAGATGGGAGCATCAGGCCTTGAATTGATTATAGAGAAGTCAACCCTCTTACCATTAAGGATAGATACCTGCTCCTACTCATTTCCGAGCTCTTTGTAACTCAACTTGGAACAAATTACTTTGCTATATTGTGGTGTTTTATTTTATAGCCCCATGGATTACTTCAAGAAATAAGATTCTGCACTAATTTAGAAGTATAGTTCAACGGTAAAAATGGATTTGAGGATGTTTTCATTATTTTAAATCAGGTTTATATATTAAAGAGTACAGTATTAGAAAACTGCCCAATAAAATAAAGTTTGGTTATCGTGCAATAAGGTATTTACTGAAGACCATTGCTTAAGACACCATCTCAATAGATATGCTTGACTAGACCTTCAGCTTTGAAGAGCTGTGACCACAGAGCAGTACATCTGAAGTTATTTGTATCACTAAACACCTGGCCAAATGTATGAGCCCTTAAGAAACAAGTTTCACTTAATTCCACAAATTAAGTTATGCAAATGCACCCAGGAAGCCCCAACCCACTAATAGCAATATGGCTGTCAGTACTATAGTGCAAGCTTTATCAGCAATGTCCCAGGAAAATTACAATCAGAACCTGAACCATGAACAAAAGCCATTACACACATACTGTATATTTCATGACATTGCTGTCAGAAAAGTAGTGCCAATTGTTACATAAAGGTAATCGATGATTAACAAAATAAACTACTTGTAGAAACAGATTGTGACAAATTCACTAAATACAAACTTGGGACAACTTTTTATACACTGAAACTATATTAATAGGAGCAGAATATTAAATACAATGATACTTTGTTATCTGTATGTCACCACCACAATCTGCTAAGGGAAGGTGTGGAGTAAACACAATAAGAATTACAAAATTGAAACATACATGAACTATAATGTCAGGAACCGTATGGGGAAAAAGCCAGAGGGTTAGGGTGGCTAGGGAAAAAGCAGATGAGTGACAGTGCTAGGCATCCCTATTGCGGCCAAACCCAGGTTTGGCTAGACCTGCCCCGAGGGGCGGAGTCTAACTCACTTGGTGGTCTTCACCAGTGACCCCTACAGATGGGATATGGGTTTCGCTGTACCAAGTGAGCAGGTCGCGGCCCTCTGGACAGGTACCTGGGAGTGGCCGAAAGACCAGAGACTATATTAGCATGGATTAAATACTCGGAACCGTAGAGATGAGTAAACACTATAAGGCACTAGAATCAGGATAGTCACTGGAGATAATTCGGAAGCAGACGTGCACCAATAAACACGGAAATTGTAGACACAGGGATGAACTGAGAGTTGATAGAGAACCAATTGCAGACTTGCACTGAGAATCAATAGTAATCAGTGCTTGGAATGAGACACTGAGAATCGATGGTAATCAACACTTGGGGCCAAATGTAATAGGGTGTCTGTTTTAGTTACAGTACAAACTCGCGAGTGGTTTTTTTTTTTACGTATTTCTTTAGTTGTGGAACTACAGTCTAGGCCTGGGGTGCCCTGGAGAGGGGGACCCCTTTATTGGGGGGTCCCCAACTCCCCAGGGATCCCCTGCCTGGGGTGACTAGGGGTCAGGGGTAATGCTTTGGCCGGGGAAACCGGTGAAAGGTTTTCCCTGGCTGTGGCATTATCCCCCCGCTAGAAAGAGTTCAGTGCTGGTTTTGGAATTTTCAGGGGACCTCTACTCATTTTGGGCCTGATTCAGAGCCGGACGCTATTTGTGCTCGCTCGTTCAGGAAAAGGTGCTGGATATTTTAACAGAGCGCTCGCTCTTTGCGGTCTATTGACGCCTCTATGTCTTAGCGAGCAAATGAAATATGCGCTCGCTATTTTGCCCCCTGACCGTTCACATCATACGTCATCTCCGCTATTTATTAGATTAATCGAGTACATCGAAAGGCATCTGAACTGCTCGCAGTGCTTGTGGTTGGATTTTCCTACCGCAATCATGCGAACAGACAACCAAGTGACGTGGCCGATGACGCTGCTTTGTTAATTATGCACACCCTTAAAACGCCCGTTTTGACCGTTTGGCACGCCTGCGTTCGGATCTCCACTCCCCGTTTTCAAGCACCTTCCCCTGTTACCACCCACAAACGCCTCATCCTGTCACTCAAATTAGCAGGCACTCGCTATTTTGCGAACACACGATTTCCGACCTCACTGACTGGTTGGCGCATGCGCATTACGACCCATACGCATGCGCAGATGTGCGAACATCGCTCGGAGCGAACGAGCGGCCGCTTGCGAGCAGGTCTGAATCAGGCCCTTTGTCCCCTGATTTTCCAGAACCAGGACCAGCTAAACAAAGCCCTGTGCTGGTTCTTAATATACAGGGGCCCCCTATGCATTTTGGCCCCTGTATTTTTAGAACCAGGACAGGTTATAAAGCCCGGGGCTGGTTATGCTTTTGGGGAGGGGGTGCACGTCATTTTTTTTTATAATTTAAAACCTTTTACATAAGTGCACACAGAAACATGCACGTATCTCATGAATATCTGCATGTTTCTGTGTTAATCTGACCTGCTCAGGATAAACTCACTAGCCTGAAGCAGGTCTATTATTTGGGGACTTTTCGTTATCTTTTTTTTTGCGAGTCTAAAACAGACACTCTATTACATTGGGCGAGTTGATTGTTTTCAATGTGAAAACATCTGGATGCGAGTTTGAGAATGGAGAATTTAGTAACACTTAAAAAATGCGAGTTCTATTGAACTGACACCCTATTACATTGGAGAGTTGTGAAAAATTGCGAGTTTAGCACAAAACTCGCAATTTACCAAAACTGACACCCTATTACATTTGGCCCTTGGAATGAGACACTGAGAATCAATAGTAATCAGCACTTGGAATGAGACACTAATAATCGATGGTAGTCAGCACTTGGAATGAGATACTGAGAATCGATGGTAATGGATGGTTGGTATGCGATGCTGAATGGCTCTGGTAGTCGATAGTTGGTATGAGATGCTGAGTGGCGGTGGTAACCAGCACTTGGTATAAGACACTAAGAATCAATGGTAGTCAGCACTTGAAATGAGATACTGCGAATCAATGGTAATCGATAGTTGGTGTCACACGTCTGGGACGGATTATGGATGCGGCCCGTATTTAGGGAGTTTTCTAGATCTATGCCTGAGGCGGGGAGTCTAATGTGCACGCGGTATTCTCCAGGGACCCTCGCAAGAAGGTATGGACTTGGCTGCGTCCAACACACAGCTCGTGGCCCTCAGGATAGGTTCCCTTATACAGCTGCTGGTAAACTCTGGATGAAGCAGAGAAGACATATAGCTTAGTTGACAGGCCGGGTCAGAACCAAACGAACTTAGATGGTACCAGGAAGCAGGGGTAAACAGGTCACAGGAATAGCCAAAGTCAAAACCAGATATCAGATGCAGTACCAGGGGTCAGGCGAAATCAGGGTCACAAACGAAGCCAAGGTCAGAAACAGGTAATGGAATATCACAGGAACGCTGGAGTCTGGTAAATGAGCCTATACTCTGGCACTGGAGTGCTCCCAGAGTCTTCCTTAAATAAGCAGGACTACCCTAGTCACTTCCTGTGATGTTGCTAAGGTCATGTGTAGGGCCCTTTAAATTTGAAGCAGGTCAGCGCGCGTGCCCGTAGGGAAGGAGAGGTAGAGACCAGCAGGGAATGCTGGTGACGCACCCCCCGCTGCCCCTCTGCAGACCAGCGTCGCCGGACCCTGAAAGTGAGTGCCAGAGTCCGGCGCGCTGTGACAGTTGGTATGAGATATTGAAATGGCTCTGGTAGTCGTTAGTTGATATGAGATGCTGAATGGCTCTGGTATCGATAGTTGGTAGGAGATGCTGAGTGGCGATGGTAGCCAGCACTTGTTATAAGACACTGCAGAGCCTGAGACGCAGTCACAGTAGAAACCACTATAGGAGTGAAGTAAACACAGGGATGCAGATAGTCAGCTAAATTAGTAATCAGCTTGAAGGCTGACACGTGTAACACAGAGAAGGCAGTTTGAGAGCTGAACAGCACACTAAAAGACAACACAGGGATTTACAAGAAACACTGGAGTTCTGTGAGAGAGCTGAAGTAACACACTGAGAATTAGCATCGGAGCTAATACAGGTAGCACTGGAGGTCATCGTGAGGGCTGAAACAACACACTGTAGATACTTCGTGGAGAGCATAACAATCACTTGAACAATGAAGTTGAACAGCAGTGGATCAGAGGACCAGCTGAGTGGCCACAGGACTACCGTTGGGAGAGATTAGTTAGATGGTATGCATACCTCCCAACATTTCAAAGATGAAAGGAGGGATAGGGCGCGCAATTCCGTAAAAGAAGCGGTCAACTGAAAACGGGGCGGAGCCTTGCGGCTTCCCCCGTTTCTGTCACTTTGGGGGCGTGCAGTCCCCAGGCAGTCCGTACACAAGTGAACAGATGCCGTGCGCATGCGCACGGCATCTGTTCTCCTCCTGCACACCCGCTGCTCTGCTATGCAGAGCAGCGGTATGTGCTTTCCCCAACTTCCTCCCCACTGCAGCCCGCGGGTTGGACAGCGGGACCGTCCCGCTTAGTTGGGAGGTATGGATATGGACCAACATAGCTGCGCCCATGCCCGGCACCCTGGAAACCAGGATGCACGCACGGAAGCCCTAGCAGACCTCGGGGAGAATACTCAGACAACACTCACCTCCACTCCCAGCGACTGAACACCTAAGCCCAAGGACGCTAGCGCGGAGGTGAGTAGCGGCGGATCCCAGGCCGCATCCTGACATATAATACCTTTTGCATGTACATACGTGCTATTTCCCAAAAGACTACAGTTCCCATAAGCTTTAGAAAATACTTTAATGCAAGCATTTAACACAAAAGGAACCTATCTACTGCACATGAATCACTCTCTACGGCAGACATGGGAGACCTGAGGCTGTTCATCTCCTATAGAACTACTGTACAATGCAAATTAATCAGCCAAAGGTTTACTATCTGTGTTCTAGGTAAACAGAACCCTATCCTAAAGGAAAGGAGAAAAAAAGAGATAGGATGTATTATAAGAAACTTGTGTTACTCATCTACTATGTGGTGATAAATAGGACTGAAATCTAATAGAATCAGGGTTTGCAGCAAGTTTGTCCTCCAATTTGTCAGATGTATTACCTGGGTAATTGGACGGATGCTGAGGATCCAAGCAGCCAGCAACGTGCGACTGGTTTTACACACACATCACCAGTCGCTTCACCTTTTCCTGCCTATTTTCTGAAAATTTTATTAAAAAAATTAAGAAAGAAAAAAAGGATTGTCCCAAACGCAGTGTGTTCTTCTAACCAATCAGAGTGAAGCCGCTGTATTTGTATCCAATGACCAGCTTCACCTGTAACGTTTGGGCTTCGTTAGGAGCAAGTGTTTCATTGTCCAAATCTATATTTGTTTGTTTGTTTGTTTGTTTTTCAAAACCGGGGATACTTCATGGAAAAAACAGGACCTCCCTATTTGGAATAAAGTTATACCTCTTTTCCATCAAAAACCCAGGTCCGACCTGGGTTTTTGGACATGGTTGCAACCCTGGTCAGACCCAGGTCAAACCCATTTACACTGCACCTTCGATCTGGGTTACTCCCAGGTCAGCCCTGTTCACACTGAACTCAGGTCTGCCCTGCTAAACCTGTGAGGTCATAAAAAGTGGGAGGTGAATGCCCCACAACCACCAATCAGCTCATTTTAGGCATGACTCAGGTCAGATAACCCGGGTTGCACCGTTTACACTGCACCATTACCCGAGTCCATCCTGGGTCCAACCCTGGTAGCTACCTGGGTTGGATTGTTGGGTCACTTGAACTGGGTTATTTTTCAGGGACCCTTTTACACTGAGCTGCGACCCGGGTAGACCCAGCAAAAACCCAGGTTTTTGCTCTGGTGTAAAAGGGGTATAAGGAATACATTGAAAAAAATTTGGAAATGTGGAGGGGGGGGATTTATTTCAATAATATTTTCTATTATATCTATCTGTGTTACTATGTTATGTTTTTACAGGTAGACTACAGACCCCAGAGGGCCCTGGATTCCAGGTAATGGTGGCACTTGAGGTACCCCAAGTACCAACATAAACACTTTTTTAATTAAGAAAAAAAAGTGTGCAAGTTCACAACAAGTGTATTATATAGAAAGAGGCCAGATACCTGCCACCTGTCAACTAGCAGCTGATTTGAAATCACAATTATCCCCAACCCCACCCACCCCATTCTATTACCACAGTGGTCAACTGATTATTGTACATCACCTGTATGGAATATATTACTGCTCTTATTAACAGCTCTGCAATCATTCATGGGAAACTTTCAGATGAGATATAGCACAAAATTACTCCATTGTTTCTTTCCTTGTCTTCAACTTCCCTCGTTTCCTCATCTTTTTCCTCCTATTTCAACCCTAACAAAAGAAATAAAATGCCCAGGTCTACAATTCTCACGGTTTTGCTTGCTTGGCTTAACCAAGATAAAGCCCTTACAACTTTTACTAAGCCTTGGGTAAAGATAAAGTGGACTTAGATAAAGTATCAGCCAATCAGCTCCTAACTATCATTTTTCAAATACAGCCTGTGATATTGCAGTTAGGAGCTGATTGGCTGGTACATTATATCTGTTGACTTTATCTCCATACAAGGCTTAGTAAATACACCCCACATATGTTCTCGCTTCCATGTTTATTTTCACTGATTTCTTTATGTCAATACATTTAATTAAAAAGAGGGGAAAATTACAGCTGTCTTCCTGGGTTGTTATCTTCCTGGCCAATATCTGAGGAGCCAATGTTATATGTGAACATAAATGGACATAAATACTTATGTTTACTGGATACTGGGGCCACATAATCTGCGCTTAATGTTCCTAATGAAAATGGATTTTCTATTTGAAGTGTAACAGTAACTGCCAATGAGTTTCTAATCCTCCTCTGACTGAGAAACTACACCCATTCAGTCACAATGTGCCCACTGACAGTGAAACACTCATATTTCTTATGTGAACCAGCGCCCACATCCCTGTAGAGGAGGGATTTTGTGTCATATATAGGGCCTCATTAAGAGTTGTAGGCTAATGCCGCTGTTGCTGCCAGTGTGTACGCAGCTGCTGTACAAAAATCTGGAAATGTCACAGAGGCCGGAAGATGTATTGAGCTGCACATCCAAGCATCTGCGTACAAAGATGAAGCATCGGTCCTCGATTCTTCCATTGTAGCAGTCCTGAGTGGGCCTAGGGTTCTGCAAAATGACTGTGAGAATTGAGAAGCCGAAGCAATATTCCTTGCGTACGGGCTCGGAGTCGCAGGTTAAGATACGCCCCTGAAATGGTCGTGACACATCTGTGTTCCTAGCTGACACTTCCCATGCCTCCCCCAAATGCTCCTGACTGTCAATCACACTGTGAATAAATACTCACAGCAGCGACTACGGTAATGTAATGACGCACGTGCAGATGGCTGATAATCGCTGATAAATGCAAAAACACCGGAATTGCGTACAACACTGGCCCATAGTTTTGAATGGAACACTTTGGGCCCGATTCAGTCCCTCTCGCTAGGATGCGTTCGCATGCAGCCAGCCGATTGTTTGCATTCTGCGCATGTGTACGCATCACAATGCATGTGCGCAAACCAGTGTGAGCGATTGGGAAGCGTGCGCCCGCCGCCCATAGACAGCCCTGCAGAATGAGTGACAGGAGAAACCATTGTGAGTGGTGACAGGGGCTGGCCACTATAAACGGGTGAGTGGAGGTGCGAACTCAGGCGTGCCTGAACGTCTTAATGCTGTTTCAGAGGCGTGCATAATTAAGAGGCGGCGTCATTGTACACGTCACTTGGCTGTACTTCATACTTTTAGCACTCGCAGCGCTTGCAGTAGGGAATGGTCAGCCACAAGCGTTGCGCTCGCTTCCGATGGTACCCGATGTACCGATGGTTGCATACACTTCCTGGAGATGACGTTCCCAAGTGGGCGTCTTAAGACAGGCTGGTGGGCGTCTGCACACACAATGCGTTCGCACGCTAAGTCATAGTGGGCGTGCTAATGCCTTGCCATGCAATCTATTGCCTTGCCGAAATTTGCATACGTAGATAGCGTGCGAACGCATCTAGCGAGCGGGTCTGAACCGAGCCCAAAGACCAATTAGGAATGTGAGGAACAGCAACTGATGAAGTTTTTACTCTGAACACAAGAATATTGCACAAAACATGACAGATGGCCACATGATACATACACATTACTAGAACACACTCCTAACTTCTATCTATGTAGTACTATAAAGTAATGCACATATATACTGTACATCATTCATTCCTTTATAGAGAAATAATACATCTAGATGTGCAATAAAAAAAAACATCAATAAATATATTCACTGTATGAACACTTCCGACTATAAATTGAGTATTTCAGGAAGTGGACTTTTGGGGTGACTGTGATGAGACTCTGTAAGGTGTGCTCCTTTGGGACATTCTCAAGTACAATACTTGTTGGATAACTGGGGTTCTGGTGCTACATCTTGATAAATAGATATTTCTGTAGAAGCAAGATAAACAAAATGTTCACTGAGAGGTGCTGGAGAATGGATCTATCAATAATAAATGCAATAAACCAATTAATAAATATACCAAAATGACATTAGTGTAAAATGTAACTGAGGGCCTGATTCAGAGCCGCTTGTAAGCGGCCGCTGGTTTGCTCCGAGCGATGTTCGCACATCTGCGCATGCGCATGGGTCGTAATGCGCATGCGCCAACCAGTCATTGCGGTTGGAAATCGAGCGCTCGCAAAATAGCGAGTGCCTGCTATTTTGAGTGACAGGATGAGGCGTTTGTGGGTGGTAACAGGGGAAGTGGAGATCCGAACGCAGGCGTGCCAAACGGTCAAAACGGGCGTTTTAAGGGTGTGCATAATTAACAAAGCAGCGTCATCGACCACGTCACTTGGTTGTCTCTTAGAAAATCCTACCACAAGCACTGCGAGCAGTTCAGACGCCTTTCGATGTACTCGATTAATCAAATAAATAGCGGAGATGACATAGGATGCGAGCGGCCAGGGGGCGTCTTTACATAATAGCGAGCGCATGTTTTATTCGCTCGCTCAGACATAGAGGCGTCAACAGACTGCAAAGAGCAAGCGCTCAATTTAAATAGCCGGCCCCTTTTTCTGAACGAGCGAGCGCAAATAGTGTCTGGCTCTGAATCAGGCCCTGAATCCCAGCTACTTTGAAGAAAATGGTTGCAACCCACACAACCTATGCAAAAAGAACAAAATATCACAATGCTATTAATACACCTAAATAAAAGTTGAAGAGAAAAAATAAAAAGTAATCTCTTTGCTGGGGTACTCACCCTACCCATATAATGAAGCTAAAACTTAGCGTTTATTGGTATGTATTAAATAAAAACATCCGTAAAGGAATGCTATAGTAAAAAGTAAAATACAAATATATTAAAAAAAACTTTTGACATACAGTGACCCCAATTCTCCACCTGAAAAGTGGGCATCAGCTGTCCCAGATAAATTCATATAGATGATAAATATATCATAAACCAGTGCGAAAACATGACCAAACAATCTTGCTAAATAAATGGGACCGAGTCCCAATAATCGTTATTGGGACTCAGTATATATGACAATAATTCCCTAGGCCTAGACCAGATCTCAATTTAGGGATTGTGAGTGTGGTGCCCGCAATACTCTTTGCAATCCTGTCTTTGAACTTGTGCAGACCTTGTCAATTAAATGTCAAGAGTAAGAAATTTCTTCTGCAAAGTACCCACATTTATCTAAATAGCGATCAGCCCATATTCATTTAGTTTTGTCTGGAGTACACTTATATCACCTTCATCTTTCCCTGTAATAATAAAAATATTATTGTGGTAATCAATTGAGTTCCATGACTCTTATGACTCTTTGCCAAGTTGTTTGAGCTAAAGGTATTCTCAGGGGCGTGCCCTAGAGTGGGAGGGTGGGAAACGAATTACCCAGACTTGTTGGAGGGGCCCAGGTCCGCCCCCCCCCGCCCCATCCCTCTTACCTGTCAGTAGCACAGCACACGCTACTGTATGCTGGGCTGCAGTAGGACCAAGGAGACTGCTGCCTCTGAGCAGCAGCATCAGTCTCCTCTCCTCTGGATTTGCCCCTGGCTGAGGGTCTTACAGCGCCCCCCTCGTCATCATGCAGCAAATATTTTATTCCTCTAAGGGGATGTGGCCACGTTTCCCACGATTAGGCCACAGTCTCCCCCCTTCTCCCAGTGTAACGGGGCCTGGGCTGGCTTTCAACAGCCCTGGTTATTCTTTTGGGGTTGGGTACACGATCTCGACGCTCACAATGCCAACGTCCAGAATACCGACAGCGGCATCCCGATGGATTTTGGTAAATATTTTAACCCCAATCCTAACCCCCCTCCCACAGCCTAACCCTAACCATCCCCTCCTGCAGTTTAACCCTAACTGCCCCATCCTGCAGCATAACCATCCCCTCCCGCAGCCTAATTCTAACCTTAATACCCACCATCGGAATCTGTAGGGATTGTGACCATGTAGATTCCGCTGTCGGTATTGTGACCGTCTGCATTCTGACCATTGGAATCCTGCCTACATTCCATTCTTTTGTGTGTGTTGACAGTTAGGTGTTTCTTTAATGTATCTTCAGTTTCCAATTGTAATTATGCAAAATTTTATATTTGTAGCGCTATCTCCTGATAGTGCTGCAAAGATGTCCTGTGATAGCTGAATTCGTACTGTGTGCAAAGCTGGATTAATCATTGTTTTAAAGTATTCACATATTCAAGTGTTCCTGCTTTACCATCATCAGGATACAGTAGCACCAGTCCTATACTTAGTACAAATTATATCCATGGAAACAACCCTGCATAGCCAGTAATTCCATTAACTGTAATGTTTGCCAATGTGAGAACCGCATGTTAGAGCCCAGTTATGCTCCATCTGTTGCAAGTGGAGATGCGACTAAAATTAGCATTTTACCTAAGGGCTACGGGACTGCAGCCTCCCCAGTAACAAATCCGCCACTGCCCTGCCACCCCCAGTGAGCTCCAGTCTGGCACTTGGCCCTGCCCCCGGTCACTTGACTCCACCCCCATCAGGCAGGAGACAGAGATGATTCTGGAGTGGCTTCCGATTGGAAGCTCTTCCTGCTCATTATCTCAGACAGTGTGTTAGGATCTGGGTTTGTTGTGGACCGACGGTGGTAATAGGAGCAAACACCTGAACAAATTTAAATTGAAAAGTGGTTTTTTTAATGAGTGAACTTGCAGACATGTACACGGATAAATTAAAGTCCAGAATATTAACAGGATGGTGATTATTAGAGACTGTAGTGAAGTAAGAATAAATAATGTCCGGATAGTGGCAGAACTAATAAAATCCAAAAGGTCACTGCCAGGCTGCAGACAGGAAAACAGTTAAGGTGCGTACACACATAACGATGTTAGTAAGCAACGATTTTAGTGAACGATTTTCGTCCAGATTTTCCCTTGAAAAAGTGAACGAAAATCGTTTCTAAAAATCGTTGGTTACTAAATTAATGAACGATTTTCATGAACAATTTTTTAATCATGCAAACCATGAATGGACAACGTTCATCGTTCATTCTGTACAACATGAATGATTTTCTGAACAAAAATCGTTTGTTGGACAGTCAGAATGGACGATGAACTACAAACGTGAAGGCGCATGAATGATTATCGTTCATCGTTCAAGATGAACGGTTTTATAAATGATTTAACAATAACGACGTCATTATAGTTAAATTATTAAAAAAATCGTTATGTGTGTACACACCTTTACTGATTGATACTGGTGAGATGAAATCCAGAGAGGTTATAGAGTAATTGGATTAGCAGCAGCTGATGAATTGAATGGAGAGTTGTACTGAGATGGCTCAGTGTAGAAACAGAGAGCTAGATAAATAGAGGCAGTGTAGGTACAGGGTTAACTGCACACTCAGGTCCTTTGGCAGGGAAAGGGTAGATAGAAGGTGTTGGATGGTTCCAGCAGGAGACTGGGAGCAGGCAGGGCGATGCAGGCTGCTGGGAAGCAGGGATTCAGCAAAAGCACAGGTGAGCACTCAGACAGGTTATCAGGAGCACAGGAACTCTCTCACAGCATGCGCTGTGAAACACGTTGCACTGGCAACTATGGGAAGCTCTGAACTCCCTTAAGTACTCGGTGCAGAATCGTGATCGGTCACAGAGAGCATGTGACATGCCAGGACTGGAGCAGCTAAGTCACATGTTCAGAGGCAAGATGGCGGCGCCCATACCAGAGCGGAATGAAAACACCACCAGGCATACCCCAGCTAGAATGACACAGTGCCCGCGGAACACTTTGCACAGCCAACGCCCACCACCAGACACCAGCCCCTCCTCCGGAAGGACCACGCCACAGTGCCCTCACAGGTAATACCCGTCGTCCCCTATGCCGAGAAACCCTGGTCGTGACACAGTGCTAGCAATCTCCTGTGGGACTGCCAGTTCGGAATGCATTTAGCAGTGCTAGGTACACATTAGGTGATATATTGGACGATATGTCATTTTGAGGCAAATTGGAACAACATATCGTTCACATAGCGTGTATGCTCAATCGCGTGTTCACTTACGTCGTTCATCGCATCTTCACATTTGATTTGCTGCACATCAGATATGAAGATGTTATGAACAATGTGGTGCACATCATGCAGTGTGTACGCTCAACTGGAAGACATATTGGCCAATCTTTCCTCTGAAGACATCACATGAACTGTGTGAGATGATATCTCTAACCTAAGCTGTTGGAGTGCCTTGTGGACTGCGTTTGGGAACCTCTCTAGTAAACAGGCAGCTCTCAACAATATGTACCTCCCATGTGTGCTAAACTACCAGCTTCAGTGTACTCTTTTAGACAGTAATGAGCAATGACTTATCTGATAATCCTCCAGTCTTGATAGATGAGCCCTGTAGTTCCAAAGATAAACAAGCTGCTAGAACTACAGCAGCTTTTCTTTCACTGTCAGTAGACAATTCAAGCAGTGTCTGGCTGGGTCTTGTAGTCTCATTCAACAAATCCAAATATATCTTGGGGGGGATGCAGTTTATAGACTGGCGGACTAAATGCAGCCGGTCTATATCCCGACGAGAAACCCGATGGGGGACTTTAGATAAGTGTCAAAATACCGATGCCTATCTGAATCCCGATGCTGGAACGCCAAAGGGGCGTCCTTAGTGTTAGCTGCGAGGGGGGGAGGAGGGTTAGGTTTAGGAAGTGTAGCGGGGTTAGGTTTTGGGGGGAAGATTAGGTACCCCTGGGGATAGGTTAGGTTTAGTCACCTCCGGTTGGGACTCAGGGTTAGGCACCACCTCGGGAGTTTTAGGGTTAGCCACCCCTAAGGGAGGGTTATGGGGAGAGGGGAGGGTTAGGGTACTTACCAGCTGGCACCGGGATCTCCTGCTGTAGGGCTTCTCGTGTCAGGATTTGAACCACCGGTATTACATACTGATTCCGTCTTGGGGAGAGTTCACAACTTTGGACCACTATGGAAGCTCAGATATTTCTTGCCTTCTAATGGTAAATTAATTTGATTGCATATCATTTAGATACAATTTTGCCTCGTCAACAACTAGCCATATTAAAATACAAAGCTCACAGGTCATATACAGCACAGGTTTGAGAACCTCTGATCTACAGACCCTGTTTTTACAAGGCAACGCTAAACTAACTGCACTCCAAGGACAACATTTTCCACAGGTGGAAAAGGGGACCTAATGCACAGATCTCCCTCATTTTGTGTCAAATAAAAAAAAGCCTCCCTCACTTAGAGCCTGATTCAGCAAGGAACGCAGTTGCATATACGCATGCAATCAGTCGATTAATTCGCACTGCGCATGCGTATGCAGTGCGTGAGACAGAAGCTGAGACAGAAGGCTACGCAGACTCATGACAGAGTGATTGACAGGAAGTGCCATTTGTGGGTGGTGACGGGAGGGGTGGTCGGGCGAACGCAGGCGTGCCAGTGCGTTTCAGCGCCGTTGCATGGGCATACATAAATTAGCCACTGCGATACCAGACGCCACCTGAGGTCTCATAGTGTGCGCAGAAGTTAGCAATTACTGAGTGAAGTCTGACCTGCCTTAACTGTGCATATGGGTCCGATGTTACCGATTGTTTTGCTATGTTGTCAAAGTATACGGATGTGAGTAAGGGAAAATGGGCGTCCTCATGTTAGGCTGCAATCGCTATGCGAATGCAATCATTTAAATATCACCGCTGATATTAGCAATGCAGTTGCGTGTGTATAAGCAGAAAAGTGATCCGCAGTGAATCAGGCCCTTAATTTTGCAGGTTTTCCAGTTTAAAAACTGGTGGGTCTTATTGGGCTAGCATATTACTCCTACACATACAGTTTAATTTGAGATGGCAAATATTAGCAAGAACATTAAGAACAGTACATTATCATTTCCAAGTGCAGTTTGTTGTGGGGTTTTTTGTAATAAACTACATGTAGAATTATGTTTTTGTTATTTTGGAAAGATGGATTAGTGCCAAAGCAAGAACCACAAATGTGGTGTTTGTAAAGAAAAAAAAAATACATTTGCTTTTGGTTAATTTTATTGATATATCAGTTAGAAAACACTTTTTGGGTGGTATTGGTTACATTTTATTTGACATGTTAGAATGAACAAAGACAAATGTTTTTTACTGAAAATACAAACTCTTCTGAAAAGAAAAATAGGTATAACTTGTGCAGGTACTGTATAATAATAATCAGCGATATTGATGTCGGAGTGTGATACGCGCTAACGGCAAAAATGTCCTCAGCCCAGTGGTGAGAAAACCCTCAGCAGTGAAGGGGTCAAGTGTATTTATTCTTAATGACTGTCATGTTATGAAGTAAAGCAGTATTTCTAAAAGTCAATTATGCCCTAGTACAGGAAATACCTAATTCTGAGCACCCATGTAACACATGACCCAACTTCCTGCTCTTATTGTGTATTAAAGGATTTTCAACAGTCATTGTAAACAAAGGAATCTCATACTTTGCCTACTCTCCTGAAAATCTCGGGAGGCTCACGATTTTTCGGGTAACCCCCCGCAACCCCGGAAGAGTAGGCATATCTCCTGCATCCCGCCCACATTTAGCCCCACCCCCTACCCGCGGACCCACAAATCGCTGCATTTCCCTGTGTTGGGGCGGGACCTAATTACGTATACACTCCGGCCCCGCCCCCAAAGTAATCAGCAGAATCTCCTCCCCAGGCTTGAGATATATAATGTTGGCAAGTATGCAAAGGATTCTCGCTCCTCATCAGGGTCGTATCTATAATGGGTGCAGGGTGCGTGGTTCGCATAGGCCCCCAGGCCAGGGGGGCCCACACCACACACCCTGCACCCATATTATTTAAAACTTACCTCTCCAAGGTCCCGCGCCGAGTGTCAGCGCTGTACAAAAAGCCAGAAAAATGACCGCGTGGCCATTTTTCTGTTTTTTGCGCATGCGCAGTAGACTCCGGGCATGCTCTAGTGCCCAGAGTTTACTAATGCTCTGGTGGCCGGCCAGCCACGTCAGTCGGCTGCCGGGAAGAGAGGAGGGGCCCTGAAAGGTAATGCACCCGGGCCCCCTCCTCTCTAAAGACGCCCCTGCTCCTCACAGTGTATATCTACCACACACATTATCTAAATAAGTGACATTACATTTTTAGCATTATCTGAAATCGTACTAATTCATAAGTGGCTGTGCAATACCGTCTAACAAAATGTTAAGGCAGCAGGAGATGTCTGGAGGAAATTGACAGCTCCTTGCTGCATCTGAGAGATCAGAGTGCACCATCTGTAGATGTTGCCTTTGATCATCATGGTGAGTGACCATCAGACGCAATGGTTGCCCCTTTGGCCAGGCTGCATAAGCTGAGACTTTGTCAGCCTGGCCAGTTAATGGCAGACTGCGAGGCAAGAAAATCTATCGACGCTTACCCTGGCCTCGTCTCTAAATCAAGCTGTGGCTGGGAACAGACTCGCAGATGAAGGGCTACACATGCACAGTTCTCCAACAATCGGAGGTGTGCATTAATCATCAGGTTAGCGTACATCTCCGAATAAGGCCCTGAGAGTTGATAGCAGACCCTCCAACATGACCTGTTCAAACAGGTACAAGATGCTCTGCTCCTGGACTTCCCACCTAATTTATGATTGCAGTCACCTGGGTTGACAGTGACACACCCTTCTCATCAATTAGCTCACAGGTTCTTAAACTCGGTCCTCAGGACCCCAAACAATGCATGTTTTCCAGGTCTCCTCACAGAATCACAAGTGAGATATTAGCTCCACCTGTGGATCTTTTAAAATGTGTCAGTGAGTAATGAATACACCTGTGCACCTGCTAGGTGACCTGCAAAAAGTGATGTGTGTGGGGTCCTGAGGACCGAGTTTGAGAACAAGTGAATTAGCTATTTGAGTACAGGTTTCTGCAATCATATATTAAGAGGGGGATCGGTATGAAACTTACCTTGTTTGGGCTGTCGTCCCGGCGTCGGGATTAACATAGGCGTCAGTATTTGGATGCCTATCTTAAGTCCCCCGTCGGGCTTCTCCTGTCGGGATATAGACTGGCGGCAATTAATCCGCCGGTGTATAAACTGCATCCCTTAAAGAGGATAGTCCTGGAGCAAAACATTTTGTACCTGATGGAAGAGGTAATGTTGGAGGGTCTGTGATAGTTAAAACAGAATATATTTATTAATTATTATTATTATGTGTAAGACAACTATTTCCATGACTATTAATACTAACAGCATTATGCCTGCCTTTATAACTGTATAACTAGTACACCATAAACAATGACTATATAAATGCTTACACTGACTTATTATAACCAATAAAATGTATTATTACTGTTATAGGTGAAATTACAGGCAATTGGTGCCATGACACAGTCACACGCATTCTCCTGTATAGATCACATTCACACAAGTAACGAGGGAGGAGCTATCTATATGACTCCCTGGCTAACCTTTAACTCGAGTGCAGTGCATTATGGGGGCTGTAGTTCGTGTGCCTGCATCGCAATTAGTATTTTTCTAGCGGAGAACTACATTATCCAGCCACCCCCAGAAGATTTCTGTCACTTACACAGGCGTACTGGTTTCCTATCACATTTCAACGAGCTGATAGTTACCCAAGTCAGAAGTGGGACTGCTGCTGCTGTTACATTGTAACTACAGTAAGGAGCTATCAGCTACTGTGCAGGCAATAAAAAGGAAAGGAGATCTCACCGAGTATAAAGGTATGTGACCTGAGATGAACCTGTATTAGCTAAGGTGCTCGTGTAGTATTTTAGCTGTCTCTCAACAGTTCCAAGACAGAGGAGTGAGATGATCATTAATAACCCTTATTACTACAGCTGTGAGGACTACAAATCATTCACTATCGTTATTTATCACATTTAAATGTTCACAGTTCCTGTAATCTTTGATAATATACGAGCTTTATACGTGGGTTTATCACAATAGTATGTAACAGTTTTAAGGGACATTGTATCTGATAAAATTACAAGTACTTGGATTATTATTATTTATTTAGCACTAGCATATTCCTTTGCGCTGTACAATTAGGAACAAACAGTGATAAAACAAGACTAGGTAATAAGTGACATACATAGAGGTAAGAGGGCTCTGCTCACAAGCTTACAATCTATAGGGAAATGGGCAATGATACACAAGGTTAAGCTATTACATATTGGTCCAGCCAGGTTAATATTTTATTATCAATTATATAGCACTAACATATTCTGTAGCATTGCCAGAAGATGGATAATCATTCTGGCCCACGGGTGGTCAAATAGGGAGGATGGGGACCGCCACAGCTGTGTGGCGGTGCCGGACCCCCGGAGTGTGAATAGATGCAGCGTGCATGCGCGCGGCATCCATTCACTGACGGGAAAGGGCTGGGGGAAGCCCAGTCTGTGACGGAGGGCAGGGCTTTACCTGACATTATTTGGAGGCGTGCCATGCGGGCACGCCTCCAAATAATGTCATGTAGGGAGCGTGGCATATGGTAATGAGGCCACATCCCCAATTTCGGTCGCTGCGCACGATTGCAGAGTGCTGCTTTCCAGGCGGCACAGGGTGCTCTGACCCCTGGAGCCGGCCCTGCCAAACAGTGTATGTTTTGTAGGTCTTCTCACAGAATCACAAGTGAAATAAATAGCTCCACCTGTGGATCTTTCAAATGTGTCAGTGAGTAATGAATACACCTGTGCACCTGCTATGTGACCTGGAAAACATGAACTGTTTGGGGTCCTGAGGACCGAGTTTGAGAACCTCTGATGTAGATGGTACAAGTATGTGTTCTAATTCTGCGTCGTGTGGGCCACCAGTGTTTGTGCTTTCTTTGCAAACAAACTTCAGTGGAATAGGACAGTCTGTGCTTAAAAAAATTAACTGTATGTGCTTATGTGCCCAGGCCGTAAGGGATAAAGTCATAATAGAATGTTTATATCTAAGGATATGTAGTTTATAATTCTTGTGTTTCCCTCTATTATAATTTATTTATAATTTGTATTCTTACCACATGAGCGTTTTGCAGCTTTTCATGGAGAATTAAATTATATAATTTGTGCCACTGTCCGCACTTTAGGCCATTTGTAGTCAGCACAGCGGTGCTCCTTATAGATCCACATATAAAGATTTTTTTTGTAAAAATAAGGCAGGTAGTTGTAGAAAAGGTGAAAACAAATCTTTTATTTAAATTTACAGAATTTCATAACCATAGTCTGTGTTTCAGTCCTCTTAGGGACCGTCATCAGGACAATAACATAGTGCAAATATGTAAGCTCCTCACCACGGGTGTGGATTGAAAGATCTACAGTAAAAAGGTAGACAATGTCTAGATAGACATAAGATGTTAGACAGTCAATAGGTCGACATGTAAGAAGGTCGACAGGTACAAATGGTTATTTTTTCTTGCCCTAATCTTCACCCTAACCCTCCCCCTGGTGCCTAACCCTAAACGTCGGGGTAGGTGCCTTATCCTAACCGTCCCTTCTAGTGCTTAACCCTCTGGTAAGTGTCTAATGCTCCCTCCTGGTGCCTAACTCTAACCATCGGGGTAAGTGCCTAACCCATTAAAAAGAAATCGTGTGTCGACCATTTTCTTGTTGCCCTTTTGACCATGTCGACCATTTCTACCTGTCTATCTTATTACATGTCAACCTTTTGTCCCTGTCGATCTATAGACTGCCTAACATCTGCTCTCTATCTAGACATTTGTCTACCTTTTTACTGTAGATCTTTAGACGGGATCCCCATCACCACAACGTGTGAAGGGGTTAAATGTCCGGGTGTCCTATAAAAGGTCGACAGGTTCAAATGGTCGACACAAAAATGGTTGACTTTTTTTTTTTTTTTTTTAGAATGTTATCCTAATCCTAACCATCCCCTCAGATAGCCTAACCTTAAAAAGTTGGAAAAAACATAAAAAAAAAGGTATGGACTATCTGAACCTGTCAACCATTTGGTGTCGACCTATTGACTGTCCACCTATTTATTGTCGATCTTCTATCCGGATGCCAAATGTCCCATAGCATTAAAACTTTTTTTTTTTTTTACTTTCTTTGTGGGGGGGCTTCATATGAGTATACACATGTCTGCATTCAGCAAGGAAAGCCAATACATGTATAGCCAACTACTTTCTGTTAGAAGATGCTACATTTTACAACATTGCAAACACCTGGCCTGCAAAGCAGTGCACTTCAGCATATAAATGGGCGCATTTTCACAAAATAATATTATATATTTCATGGAAACTTTTTTTTATTCTATGGGAGAGCACATCAGCAGCCAGCTGCCCTTTGAAATTACTGTATACACATACACATATGGCTCAATACTATTAGGTGCGAGATGGGTCCTACAAGCTGTTCTCATGGCAAACCCGCACTGCAAATTACATCCAATTCCAAACTCACACTGATTTTTCACTGGAAATTTGTGTTTATTTGTGCGCACCCCCTGAGAAAGGGAAAAGGTAGGGAAAATCTTTATTTTAAGGTGAAAATGTCAGGACACAATGCAGCACCTCTGGTACACTCCTCCCAATGAATGATCATGCACTCGGAGGGGTTTAAATAACGTAATTTGACCAATAAAGACATTTCAGTTTTCAGGTGTGTATGTCAACTTTTTACAAACTTGTATAAAAACCCTGAAAAACTACTGTACATACATTTTTATGTACCCCTAAATGGTCTGAAGACTTTAATTTGCGTAAACAGTGGCGTAAGTTCATGCCAGGCGCCCGGAGGCAAAATAGAAGGTGGTTTCCCCCCCCCACCATAGGCTCCGACTAGCTCCACCCAGCCCCCAGTATTTCTCCTGCAACCCCCAGTGTCTCTCCAGCCATCCCCTCTATGTATCTCCAGTCAGCACCTCTGTCTCACCTGCCAGCCCTCCTCTGTCTGTCTCTCCAGCCAGCCAACACTGATAGCCCCCTCTCTGTTTCACCTGCCAACCCCCTCTCTGTCTCTCCAGCCGGCCAACACTGTCTCTCTTGCAAGCCCCCCTCTCTCTGTGTCTCCAGCCAGCTCCCATTGTGTCACCTGCCAGCCCTTCTCTCTGTTTCATTAGCCAGCCCCCATTGTGTCTCCACCCAGCCCCCACTGTCTCTGCAGCCAGCCCCTGCATCCATCCGGCACCACTTACCTTCTCCTGGATTGGCTGCGTCTTTCTTCTCCTCTAAATGTCACGGCTCCTTTGATTACTGCGATGCATATCTGAAGGCACCGCCGGCGGTTGGTTCAATAAAATTATTTTTGTTTATTGCAACTCGCAATAAACACAAAAACATTATTGCACTGCCACTAGCCACCGCTGGTGGTGCCTGAAGACCCCATAAACAGCCATCTATGACCGCTGGAAGCATTTATAGATGGATTTATCTGTGTGCCCCTGCTGCGTAGTGCGCCTCTGGATAGCGGGCAGTGTAGTCACTGGCCTCCGGGAGTTCTGCCACTGTGTAGAAAACCACTTGTGTGCTGTCATTTTTCTACCATTAATAAAAAGTACAAAGATTTAGTTATGGCCATTAATACCCTTCTATATAGTCCTGCTATCTCAGCTGTCACTTTTTTGGGGTCCAGAGTGGTTTCCCCACTTTTTCATACACATATCCAAGGTCTCATTCTATAGAAAAATGGCACATCCTCAAAATGAATTACCATTTCAATTTCATATCTTGGGTGTGCTAATTTGTGCGCTATATGTGAGTTTCATGAAACAAGCTCTCATTCTTAAACACCGGACCTAATAGGATTGAGCCCATAGATTGTATAGGATGCTGGCAATTATAGATAACTCATCTGCCTTAGGGCCAACAAAGAAATGTAAAGCTGGGTACACACTTGGCCAACGGGTCAGCTGACCTATCTAACGATTGTTAAGTGCATACACACTTACCAATCGTTCTACAGATAAGTCAGTACCGACAACACAACTGGTTGGGCATTTGAAATTGCCCGCCCAGTTGAGATATCATGCACCGCCGGGTTCCTGCAGCAAGTGTACGGGCAGTCGGAGGACCGCCCGTGCACACAGCCAGATGCGCTGATATATCTGCAGATGCTGTGCTGTACAGCTGACGCAATATTCTGTGAACAATGTAGTTCAGACATATCGGGGGTACACATCTGCCCAGAGGCATCTTAAGAGAGGAGGGGGCCCGTGTGCACTCTCCGTGCGGGGCCCCCTCCTCTCTTCTCGGTGGCCGGCAGCTGACTGAAGCGGCTGGCCAGCCACTGGAGCATTAGTAGACTCCTGGCACTAGTGTGTGCCCGGAGTCTACTGCACATGTGCAGAACACCGGAAAATGGCCGCCTCAGCAGCGCTGACACCTGCAGCTGGACCACGGACAGGTAAGTTTAAAATAATATGGGTGCAGGGTGTGCGGTGCGGGGCCCCCCTGGACCCGGGGGCCCATGTTCCCCACACACACTGCACCCATTATAGATACGCCACTGCATCTGCCGATACGCTCGCAATATATTGTCCATCCTATTGAAAGCTTAATATATATCGCTAAGTGTGTACCCAAGTGGAAACAGGGCTAGGGAGATACATTTATTGACTTTAAAAGTGGATTTTAATTCAAGACCATGAACTATGATACTGTACTTCCTCTGGAATGGACAATATTTGATTAGGCTTTAAAAACAGAGTTCTAATAAACACATTCAGTCCACATTTATTTTTACATAACAGCAAAACATTGTTTTTGAGAACATAACCTGTTTTTCTGTGCAGTAGGATTAAATAAATACAGCGAGTGACCTTTTCCCAATATTTCTGTTCCTGTACACACATTTGTCCTTGTCCTTACAAGCATTGCTGTTGGTCTGTGACTTTTTACATGGCTGTGGCTGTTGCTTAATGTGGTAGTTTAAAAGTTTATCAAAAGTAATGACTCAGCATAAACCTTTACATAACCAACCATAATGAAATATCGTTTTCCTGAGACATTTTATTTCTGGTTCAGTGCATTTATGTTATTTAAGCATTTTTCCTTCTAAAAAGTATTGGGGGTTTATTTATGAAAAGGAGGCGATAAATCAACTCTGTGGCAAAAGATTTTGGGGTATATTTACTGAAGTGCAGGTTTTTAGAAGTGAAGTTGGATTCTAGCTATTATCTTCTAGCAGGTGCTAGATAAATGTTAAGTAGAATACGATTGGTTGTTATGGGCAACATCTCCACTTCTAAAAACTCTCACTTTAGTAAATATTCCCTCTCTCTCCTCTTCTCAAAATTAAACAAAAGTCTACAGCAAAGAATTCACTGATTTCCCACTGCTTACTACTGCATTAGACAATTTAGCAAGGATGGTGCTAGGTTTACTTTACAGCGGCATACTTGCCTAGTATTGAAAAAGCATTTCAGGGAGATTGTGAAAGCAGCACCTATGAGTGCGGAGGTAAAGTGGGCGTGTACTGCTACATCTGAGAGGCGTGTCATAAAATGTACTTGCATCCAAATGTAAATGAGCCCCAAAGCAGCTAGTAAGATCTACTTGTTGATGAAAGCACACTGATACTATTCAGAAAATGCATGTAGTCATAGGGATCATTGTGCCTTATACTCAATGCAGGGAAATGATACTAATGATCCCATTTCAATGTGTGTGTAGTGTGTGTGTGTGTGTGTGTGTGTGTATGTATATGTGTGTGTATATATATATATATATATATATATAATTTAAATTTTTTTATATAACAGCTTCATAATGGGAGTAATATGCAATCAGGGAGATTGCTAGACTCTTCAGGGAATCAGGGAGACAGCTACTATTTTAGGGAGTCTCCCTGGCAATGAAGGAGAGTTGGCATGTATGCAGCGGTGATCCTTGTTGTGTCTAATCACTATGCATATGTACAGACGTTAGCTGTAGAGGAGCAGAGTTTTTGCTGGGCCTCCCAAATTAGCCCCCATATGGATTTTGCAGTGTGCAGTGATTTATAATGATAGTTACTGTCGGGATGCGTTCATGATCCCGAACGCAGGGATTCCGGTGCTGGCATCCCTATCGCCGGAATCCCGAAGTTAGGGTACAGTTAGGTTAGGGGCTCGGCACCAGGAAGTGGGTTAGGCACTAAAGGGGGAATTCAATTCAGTGCGATGTTGAATAGCCGCGGAAAGGAGATCAAGCTATTCAATACACCGCTCTGTCTGGGCGGGCAAAGGATTTCTCCTCGCACCCCATGGGGATGCGAGGAGAAACCCGACAAAATTGTCGGGCGTGCAGCTTTTTTTCCTGCTTAGTGCGGCGCTAACAGCTGCGCGCCCAGCACTTTAGTCAGAGAATGCCGGTTACCGCGCCTTAACACCCTAAGTCGCGAGAACCGGCATTCTCCGACATAACAGCTCATTGAATTGCCCCGGGAGCTCCCTCCCGGCGCAATTCAAGTCACCTTGAATTGAATTCCCCCTAAGGGGTGATGGTTAGGCTTAGGGTGCAGGGAGGGGGGAGGTTAGGTGTAGGCACTAGGTGGGGAGGTTAGATTCAGATACTGGAGAGGGAGGGTTAGGATACCTACCGACAGGTGTCGGTATCCTATCCCTGTCGGGATTCTGAGCGCCGGCATCCCGTACCCAACCCTCACTGTCGGCCCTTTAACCTGTGTTAAATGTAGACCCCATACTGTGCTATACCCATCAGCCTATCCTAGCCAGTTGACATGGCTGTAATACAATTTTGTTGTACTTAATTTGAGGCACCTGCTTTTTTTTTTTATCAATTTATCCTTATATCTTCTGTCTTGGCACATGTAAAATAGTTCTACAGGTCCACATAATAAATACAAGATTAGTTAGTGCATCTGGCTGACTCCCTCCATGAGAACGCATATAGGAAGAGGTAATGAGGGATGCCAGCAATTGACCGACGGCCGGGACAGCCTGCAGCCCGAACCTAAGTACAGCGGGGCCGGGTGGCTAATAGTCGTTGGGGGGGGGCGTTATGTTTAGGTGCCCCAGTGGGGCCTTAGGCTGCAGAAGGGGGGGCTTAGGGTTAGGCACTATCGAGGGAAGTTAGGCCCCCCTGGGGAGGGTTAGGTTTAGGGTGTGGGAAGGGGGGTTAGGGTGGGTAGAGGGGATAGGGTACTTACCAGCCATACTCAGGATTCTAACCGGTGGCTTTTCAGCCTCACGGCATATAATACCCAACCCGTTAATCTTAATGCTTGCCTACTTTTAGAAAAGCATTTCAGGGGGCTTGTGAAAGCAGTGTTTAAGTGGACGTGTAGTGCTCCACAGGGCCGTAACAGGGCTTTTCTGCGCCCTGTGCTGGCTACTTCCCCTGAAAGCATGATGTCATGTGGAGGGGGCGTGGCCAGCAGCCCCTGTATTTACAGCTCTGACTGGAGCATCCTCATCCTCTGCTAGCCAGATTTAGGGGCCGTGGGTGAGCAGCGGTGCCGCCCACAGGGCACTGCGCTCTGTGTGGTGACACACCTAGTTACAGCACTGGTGCTAGTCTGAGAGGCTCTTCATAAAATTCACTTGCATCCAAATGTAAACGAGCCCCAAAGCAGTGTGTGTGTGTGTGTGTGTGTGTGTGTGTATATACATATATATGTGTGTGTGTGTATATACATATATATGTGTGTGTGTGTGTGTGTAATATACATCAACCTTTTCATGTGGCCTTGAATCGTTGGTAATAAAAGTTTTACTTCACGTATGAAGTCCGTTGGAGTGCCGCCTGTTCCATTTTATATGGACATTGGACTGTTGCATGAATATAAGGAAGGCACCCCGATACTTTCTTTTTTTGATCTGCAAGTGCCCCTCTATGTGTATGTGTGTGTGTATATATATATTTATATATATTATATATGATTTCTTCTTTTTCCCCCCCATAGTATATGACGGCTACAAAATGGAGATAAGGTGCAATCAGGGGATGTAGTCAGGATCCCCGAGGTCAGAATACCGGCTCCAGAATCTCAACAGTCATTAGAATACCAGCTCCAGACTGTTAGGGTTAGGCACTAGAGGGAGTGTTAGGGTTAGGCTGTGGGAAGGGATAGTTAGGGTTAGGCTGTGGGAGGGGTGGGTTGGGCGAGAGTTAGGGTGAAGGTTAGAATACTTACCTACTGTACATGCGTCAGACTTTTCACCATCTGGGATTCTGACCGCAAGGATCATGTACCCAACCTGCAATCAGGAAGACTGCTAGGCTCTTCAGGGAGTCAGGGAGATTGCTACTATTTTCAGGGAGTCTCCCTGACAATCAAGGAGAGTTAGCAATCCATGTAGATGGAAGAATTTTGGTTATGATGGATGGATTCATTTATCCATGGCGTTTCATATCTAGCAATAAGTACAGATGTGTCCACATACATCTATCCTTTGTGCGCTACAAGTCGCGTTACACAATGTATGGGCACCGTGTGACCACACAAGCAGCTTCTGCTGATTAAAAAGATATGCAAAATGATATTTTCTGTGTGCGACTGCGGGTGTATCTGCATACAAAATGCTACATTAGTGCCTTGTAGTATTTCACATACAGATACACCCGCAGTTGCACACATAGGCATGCTACATATAATTTTAATCAGCAGAAGCTGTTTGTGCGGTCTATTCACATCACTCTGTGAATAAGGCACATTTGAAGGTAAAAAGTCGCACTTAAAGATGATTTTCACTACCGAGTCACGCCACGGCATGGCGTGACTAAAAGGGCTGTTTAACGTGCAAGGAGGCTACATGTATGTGGACACATTTGTACATATAATAAAGTGAAGTAGATGTACAAGTGCAATAACACTGACTAATAGGAAATAAGTTAATAACTCATTTTGACCACTTGTGTAGCACATGATTCAACTTCCTGCTCCTAGTGTATATTAAAGGACTTCCAATGGTTGCTGTAAACTTTGGATTATTGCTTTTCATAGTTTTTACTATATGTACTGTTTAACAAATGCAATTTAAATGCTTAATATTTGTTGCATTTTTCTGTTACCTTACAACCAACATTGGAAGGTACATCTTAACAAAACCATTTTCTTCTGCTGGATGAGGATTTATAATGTGTGGACAGATTTAATATTGGGAGTGCACCACCAACTCAAAACCCAAAATATCTGTATTTGTACCCTTGCATCACAGCATGTGTTGTGTAGGTGCCAATTTGCTCTAAATGAGACCCACTGGGACAAATGTAATGAGGTCCGAGTTTTTGTGTGAGTACAAACTCTGACCCTTTTGCATGTTTGGAAGGTCCGAGTTTGTCTTGCAACTTGGCAAACGTAATAGCCTGCAAACTTGTTAGTTCAAGGCTATTATATTGTGCGAGTCCGTGTATATATAAAAGCTCTGATTTTGTAATGTGATTTTCTTTACAAGGTCCGAGTTACACCGAAGCCTTCACATATCATGAGATTCATGAAGGTTACTGTGTAAAGAAAAAAAAATGTGGGGTCCCCCCTAAAAGCACAACCACTGGGCTTTTCTAAGCCAGTACTAGTTGTGAAATTAAAGGGGGGAAAAACGTAGGGTTACACATATATTTTCAACAACCAGCACTGGGCTCAGTGAGCCAGTCCTGATTCTGGAAATACAGGGAACAAAATGAGTAGGGGTACCCTGTATTTTTCCACAACCAGCACCAGACTCTTTCTAGCTGGGATGTAATGCCACAGCCGGGGGACCCTTTCACTGGGTCCCCTTGCCAAAGCATTTAACACCAGACCGTGTTTCCCTGGGGATGTGGGGACCCACCCTAATAAAGGGGTTCCCCCTCTCCAGGGAACTCCAGGTCTGGGCTGATAGCCCGGGGCTATCCCTGGCACCCCTGGACGGTGGGTGCCAGGTTAATTGTGTAAAACAAAAGAAGAAATAATATTGTCTTTTACAGTAGAACTAGAGGTTCCAGCAAGCCCCTCTCGCAAGCTGGTACTTGGATAACCACAAGTACCAGCATGCGGGGCATTAAAAGCCCGCTGGTACCTCTAGTTCACCTGCAAAAAGAAACACAGGACACGGACACCAAAGGTTTTATCATTTTATTTCACATATACTCGCTCACACATACTGACCTACAATCCCTGTATAGCCATTCACGTTCTCTTTTCCATGTGCATCCATGACACCTGTAAAAAAAAGTGTATGTGTGTGTGTGTGTATATATATATATATAATATATATATATATAATATTTATTTATTTTATATTCGCCTACCCTTTGTTATGGTCCGGTCCAGCTAGGCATCCACCATCTTCAGAAAACAGCAAACTGCCAATACCAGAGCCAAAGATATGTACCGTCCTCCAAGGACAATACTACGTGAATGAGGGCTCAGCCACTGCATTTCCCTTCGTAATGCATTGGTTGAGCATTCATTGGCTGAGAGAGCCTCCGCCTCTCTCAGCCACTGAGCGGTTCCCACCATTTACTTCAATGGTGGGAATCGCTAGGTCCGGTGCTGGTTGTGGAAAATACAGGGGACCCCTACTCATTCTGTTCCCTGTATTTCCACAATCAGGACTGGCGCACTGAGCCCGGTGCTGGTTGATAAAAATACAGGCAAACCCAATTTTTTTCTCACTGATCTGTGCAACTTGGACCATCTCAGGCTATACTCGCTAGCCTGAAGCATGTCTGTTATTTTACGAGCTTTGGGTCGGTAATAGTGTGCGAGTTAAAAGCTCTCACTCTATTACATTGGCCGAGTTGTATCTTCACAATGGCAAAATGTCTGGAGTTTTGCCATTGCGAGTTACTTGGGTGTGAGAAACTTGTGAGTTTGCATGTTCTTGCATCCTGTTACATAGGGGGAGTTCTAAAAATGTGCGAGTATAACTCTAAGCTCGCACATTTCCAAAACTCGGACTCTCTTACATTTGGTCCACTATCTGCTTTCTCTTGAACTAACGTTTTATTGTCAGATGATATATTTGTTTGTCTCTGCTGGTAAATGATTCCCTTTGGTAATATAGGCTACCTAAAATAAACTGCAGAAAGAGGTTTGCTTGGATCAGACGGCCTTGTGATTTTCTTAAAATGTTACATTGAGCAACTAGGAACAAAACATAAGTATGTGAACAATTACTCCATTCTTTTATTTTAGTTGCCATATAATTTATGGAAGAGCTATGTGGCAATTCTTTGAGTATCCCATAATGGATAATATAAATATGCATGAGGAGTGTTGTTATGGTTATGTGACTAAATCTGGTTACACTCCGTAGTGACATTCACTTAACGAAGACCTGAAATGTGCTATGGAACTAGCTTCAGGGGAAGATGAATGTTTTTACCAGAGACAAAAGTACTGTGTGGAGCGGTCAGTATATACCCAGGAATATCTAGAAGAACATTTGCATCCAAGGAAGAGAGAGGCAACCTCCATTCTCCATAAAATAGCACAGTACTGCCGGTGAGAATCTTTTACTTTAACTATTCTTTTTTTATTTCTTTCAAGTGTCCCCATTTTAAAAGCACTGGGCATTTATGTACAACCATTTTACCCAAGCATTTCACTAATGTCCATTGTTAAGCTTGTTTTGTATTTTGTGCTGTAAAGGCAAATGTAAAGAACTTTGTCCTTTTAGGAGAAAAGCGCAATATGTCAACTGCATGAAGGTAAGTGATATTTCACTGAAAGGGGTCAATCCTATTAGGTGCGAGTTTGTAGAAGAGAATTTATTTCATGAAACTCTTAAACATCGTATGAATGCGCACTCCTGAGAAATGAGACATCCAATTAGAAATGTCTGTTTGCAGAAGTCGTGGCGAGGGTGTACGATTTTGCTACAAAATGAGAACTGGGAGAAGTGAATGAATAAGTGGGAAAACCATCCTGGACCCCACAAAAGTGAGAATTTTGTTAGTAGAATCATATACAAGGCTGTTAGTGGGCATAAGGAAAGTACTGGAGTTTTTTCTAAATGGTGTCACAGATTTTTGCATTTAAAAAAAAAAAAAAATTATAAAAAGCAAACTTTCATTTAATAAAAAATGCAAATAAAAGGTGATTTTTGTGGTAATTTGAGGACACATTTAAAAAAAAATAAAAAATTTTGTAACAAAATTATAAAAAAAGCAATTTTTTAGCATTTTAAAAAATACTTTAACTCTGGGGTGCCTAAACCAACAAACAAGTACATTTTGGGCTAATTTGAGGCCATTTTTGTTTATCCTGATGCAATTATTGGCCCAGTTAAAGTAATTGAAAACTCCCAATTGCCTAATTATTCATTAGAAGGGGGGGGGGGGGTTCAAGGGGTTCTTAAGCAAGTCCAGACATTTTACATTCAACTAAAGATTTTTCCTACAGTTTCACAACCTTGGGGGGGGCCTTATATTGGCTCTTTTTTTAGCAGGATCAAGGGAAGAAACTGTGCTCCTTATTTTATCTTACTTCATATATAATAGTGTTCCTCACACGTGAATAAATAAACAAAAAGCACCAACCTGGTGTATTATCCTAATGTTAAAAACACCCTATTTCACTTACAATAAACATGCAAAAACAGATTTCCTCCAACTGAACTTTACAATACTCTAATAAAGATCAGTTTATTTATACTTGTACTGGATAACACCTTTTGGGTTTGTAGTACAATCTCTATGTTAAGTCCTTCCCACAATGAGGTTCCTGGGTCCACCCGCATAAAGTCATAAAGTTTTTCAGCCTATGGGTTGTGAGTTTGATCTTAAATGGTTTATGTGAATATTTGTCACTGTTACCTATGTATTAATAATCACGGAACTGCAATGATTATTAATGTTTCATATCGTTTCGATTATTTTTGCTTATAATTACACTATCCAGGGACTTTTCCGGGGGAAGCTGCCACTGCGCATGGGCAGTGTCAGCTTCCACTGCTGCCTGTAGGCAGCAGGAGAGAGATTGGACGATCTCTCTCCTGCTTGTAAGCCTCCATAGGCTTAAAGCAGTTTACACCATCTGTAGATGGTGTAAACTACCGGGGCCAAACGTTGTAGTTTGGTACATAGGGCTGAGATCATAGTCCCCAATGATAATAATGGGGACTGTGATCTCAGGGGCGTAAGTCCATGCCAGGCACCCAGGGGTAAAATAGATGGTGGTGCCCTCCCCAGTGTGTTTCTAGCTTCAGCCAGCCTCCCTCTGTCTCTCCAGCTTCTATCCCTGCATCCCTCTGGCTCCACTTACCTTATCCTGAGTCTTCCGGCTGCATCTGCCTGCTCTTTTACATGCCATGGCTTCTCTAACTGCCATGTCACATATCTTCAGGCACGGGCAGCAATTGGTGCAATAAAGTTTTTTTGTTTATTGAAACTCACATTAAACAAAAAAAGTTTATTGCAGCAGTTATAGATGGATTTATCTGTGTGTCCTGACAGCAGGCGCCTGGAGGCCAGTAACTTCACTGCCTTCTGGTATTTCGCCTCTGTGTAATCTGCAGTGCTAATTAATTTCTGTGAATTGTCCTGCATTGTGCTATTAGTACATAGCAGCAATTCATGATATGAAGCAGAAACTGCAGTGTCTACATAATTTTATTTAAAGATAGCTTGATAAATAGGCCACTATGTGTCCATATGCTTTATTGTGCTTTTTTAGTAAGTATATGAAATTCTTATGACCGATTGTTTTTTGTAGAACCACGTATATCTTAGTTATTATTGATTATGGGCCTGATTCAGACCCACTCGCGAGCGGCTGTCCGCTCGCAAGTGGGTCGATGTTCTGGACTGAGCATGCGCACGACGGAGGGAGCTCCGTCGTGCGAATGCGCCAGACGCGACGAGCGAAGGAAAGTCCTTCGCTCGTTGTGTCCGATCAAAGGGGGCGTGCTGTCAATGTTGATTGACAGCACGCCCCCTTTGGTAGGCGTGCCTCCCTGACGGGGGCGTTCCCACGGGAACGCCTCCCGTCAAAAGCCGGCCCACTGACATCACTAGTGATGTCAGTGGGAGTGATTTTGGCTCTGATAGAGCCAAAATCACTCCGGAGCTTGCGGTTGAAAACCTCAACCGCAGGCTCCGGTTTGCAATTTCGATGGTCGCGATGGTCTCGACCATCGCGGCCATCAAAATGCACGCTCGTATAGCCTGTGGGTGGTGACCCACAGCTATACGAGCGTCCAGAAGGACGCTCCATTTTCATGGAGGCCGGCCCTCATTCAGAGCGTGCGCTCTGCTCAGAGCGTACGGCTCTGAATGAGGGCCGATATCTTTTAGGGATACATGTTTTTATAGCCACTATTGGCTGCATTATACACTTTGTTGTAGTTGCAAAATAGTGCATCCAGTGACTACAACTCCCCTTTTATGCCGGGGTCACTACTTCAGCCCCGGGCCACAGTACAGGAGTTGGACATCCTGGTTCCCCATGAGCCATCCGGATATGTCAGCTAATAGAGTGCTAATAATCAATACTCTTGTCTTGAAAATGTTATTTTGACCTTTGGGAACCTTGGCGGGAAAGGCCATTCTTAGTGGAAGCTGTGTGCACTGTGGGTGGTCCCGGGAATCCTGCTGTGCGGAAGACTTTAACAAATCCTACTACACACAATATAACAAGGCGTTAACTGATCTTTATTTGAGGATTGCAAGTACTTCTAGAGAAAATCTGTTTTTACATGTTTACTGTAATGCCACGTATCCACTTGCCAATTAAAGTGAACGATAACTTAATCGTTCACAAATCGGGCAAGAAAATGTCGAAAACAACCAACGATGCGCGCATCTGCTGGTCTTTTTCAACATCAATTATCACCTGAACATGCCGGTCACTCTGCCGATAATGACAGATTGGACATGTTCGGGGATGAGGGAGGGTGCCTGCACTGAACAACATATCGTTCAGTGTAGGCAGGCCTGCTGAGAGCCGCGGCGGGCCTGGGTAATAGGGGACATGGCCTAATCGCGGGAGGCGTGGCCACACCCCTTCCCGAAAAAAGAAACAAAAAGATTTGCAGCGCCGCGAAGCGGTGCTGCGCGCTGGGGAGGGGGGCGCTCTGGGCACCCTCAGCCCTGCTCAAAGCCAGGGGGGGCGCGATCAGGGTGATCGCTCCCCCCAATAGGCATAGGAGACTGCTGTGGCTGCTGCTCAGCAGCCACGAGCAGTCTCCACTGCAGCTCAGCACACGCTGTGTGCTGGGCTGCTGTGAGGGAGGGGGAGCGGCGCCGGACCCGGGCCCCTCAGGAAGCCCGGGCCCTGGTAGTCTGTACCCGCTCCCCCCTCAGCGCCCCTGAGTGTAGGCACTACAGGGGAAGAGGAACGACTGTACGATTACAATGTTGTAATCGTACTGTCGTTCCTCTATCGGCAAGTGCATAGGCACCTTTAGTGCAATGTTTTTTTCTCTAAATATTAAGAAGCATCTCGGGATACTGTAACGGATTGGCACTTTTTGTTTATTCACACGTGAGAAACGCTCTGAGATAGAGATATATAATATTATATTTTTTTTTATTTTTTTTTTGAAGGAAGATAACATTAGGAGAAAAGTGTAAATTGTGGCACAGACTATGCAGGGCAGGACCATCATGGGGAAAAACGAGTCGCCCTGGAACTACCCTCCTCCCAAGATATTCCGTAGGGGAGATGAAAAAATGTCAGCAAGTCAGATTCTAGCATTGTTCATGTTGTTAGCATACGGGCATACATGAATTGATGTCACGACAGAGGGCCACGTGGGCCTTCATAATTTTAATTTTTATGACAAGCTCACTTGAAATAAAATATCTTATAGTAATGCAGTAGTGTTTTATATCCATATATTTAATTTTTGTATTAATATGGTCTTTGCATAGTGCCTGTGTTTTTGTAGCATCGCTCCTTTAAATTAAAGAAATAAGATTGTGACTTCCTGGGAATATTTGGTGCATATATACAGTATATGTTATCATTTTTTCAAATATATTCACAGGTTGATATGTGAACTGTAACCCATTTTTGAGATCTCCTCCCAACTAGAACATGTTTGCTGTAGTTTATTTTGCCAACTGTTGGACATTTATATCAGGTGTACATCAGCAGTCCAAACAGGGTGTTTATAATAACATTTGGCCATGGATATGGGACCACCATTTGGCTTTGTACTAATAAAGCCTAAAGGTATCTTCTAAAGAAAAGAGAACCACTTTCAACTACTCATAATATTTGTGCAGCATACTGAAAAATAGTTATCATGTAATGTAATGTAATTTGTACCAGTTGAAATACATTTTTATGCACTGCTATCTTGAGAAACATACAGGAATGTCTTAGGCATAATTACAGGAAACCAATTGACTGTTGCAAATTACCCAGCCATATCTCAAATCAAACAGGAGGTAGCCTATATTGTGGTGATAAATACATGTGGCTTGAGGATGTATGTTGGTTTCTTCAGATAATTCCCTGCAGAGGAGAAGTAATTGCACCTACATAAATACACACTGCTAATCTGCTACAACCATGGAAACTATTTAATCAACCACTCCTGAATTAGTCAGATGCCTCAGGGTGTGGAGCTATCAATATACAGTACAGGAGAGGAAATGCTTTCTGTATTAAATATAGCAAAATTATTTTAAATTGATACATCAATTGGCAATTAGTATAACCTTGTAAAGCTCTTGTGCCTATACAAGCTGCAATATAGGTGGCTAATTGGCTATAAATCATATATGTATGAAATATAGAGGTCCACACAGAGACTTTCAGACTGGCACTGTAAGTGTGTACTGCAAAGCTCTGTGGCATATGCAGGCATTGTGGAAATTAATGTTGATAATGTGTTTTCACATATGCAGTCAGTGCCTGATGTGTTGCTGCTGGAGGGGGCATATCCGTGCTGCAGGATTGTTGTTAGCAATTGCTCCAACCCACCTAGATCTATCTAACCTGTTCCCTTATCTGATACTTAACTGGTGCATGAAGGGAAGTAAAGAGGATGGTGGGGGAAGTAGTTCCCAGATGTCCCTTAAGCCAGATGGAGGTGAATGGGTCAGAAACGCCATTCCCCCGGAATCGTGACTAAGTTGAGGTGTATGCTATTGTATAGACATATTGCTTGTACCTAGTCTACACGTAGATATTGCACTGCAGATAATCTAGACTCTGCATATAAAATATTACCATGCAAAAAGATCATAATATGTGCTGTGGCAAGGCAAACAGAGCACCTATGGCAGGAACAATCTAGCAAAGCCCAAACCGCCAGAACACAGCTAAGAAACCAGACTTTAGAATACATGCTGGTGGCACCATAGACCTGTGCTGTGTTCCCCCCACTATGATTCCACCAGCTCTAAGCCATATAGCACCAGGGCTGGTTTCCCAAAAAGGGTCAGGCTGCAAAAAAAAGGTGCGAGTTCCCCCTTCTGAGTATAACCATCTCTAGTGGCAATAGCACTAAGGCACTTCTCTGTACTCATAGACTTTGGGTACAGAGGTAATAAGTGGTTAATAGTGTGTGTGTGTGTGTATATATAATATATATAGATATATAGATAGATGTCCTTCGGTGCACTACAAGTCCCAGCAAGCCCGGTCATGCTAATTTTTTAGGGCTGCCAGCACATACTGGCACTTTGAGAACCACAAGTACCAGCACCCCCTGGCAGACAGGGCCCACTGCCACCTGTAGTACACCTTAAAAAAGTGTAAAAGAGTGAGAGAACTTGCACACATATTTTTTAAATATTTTTATTGAAATAAAACACCCCGAGACCTACCTTTTTTACCAATTTATTACACACACAATCCTGTGACTAGAGGCCCCCATACATCAGCAGTTGGTTGCAGCAATCCTGCAATTTGCAATTGATTGCGTATAAAAATCTTCCAGTTTTTCAATCGATTGTGGCATCTCTGCAATTGATTGTGTATAAAAATCTTTCCCTTTTTCAATCGATTGCAAATTGCACGATAGCTGCAATCAATTGCTGATGTATAGGGACCTTTAAATCCTTTTCAGTCCATGTAGGTTTCCCAGGGTCCTTGACAAAACAAAGAAAATGCTGCAACTTCACCCTATAGGAGCCCAATGCAATTGAGAGGTCACTCGCGGACACTCTAATATTTGTAGTAGTCGACTTAAATGCTATCATCAATTTTACATGTTAAACATGGTTCCCAGACACCAGTATACATCCGTTTCATCTTTAGTAGATGCCATCAATTAAGCACTTTGAAAGCTTTTATACTGTGTTGTGGTTGCATTTTAACATAGTGATCATCCTGAGCATTGTTTGCAGACCAGTCACCATGTGACAGTGTTTTGTAACTCCATTTTGTCAATACCATTTACTGTAGCCTGTAGAAAAGCATCAGCTGTCCTACAAAGGTAAACATTTCCTTATGTTTCGAGAGCTGGCTCGCAGTACTCCCAGAAAAATAGAGACCAAATTACATTGTCAAAAGCCTTATGCAACCGCAAAGTAAAATATATATGGGACTTTTCCTTCTGTCGTGTCGTGAAATGTGCCTTCTGCATTATTACCAATTCTACATACAAATGTTTCTCCATCATCCACAGGGGATACTGGAGTGAGGACTGTGCGGTATAGTCGGGGTGTTGAGAGGAGCCGGCACTTTAAGAAATTAACCAGTGTGGCTGGTCCACCCCCTCTATGCCCCCCATCCATAGTTTTAGAAATGTGCCTCGAGGGAGCCTGATTCCCTGGGCATCATCTCCAGCCTAATTCTTTGTATTTTACTTTTTTTTTTCCCGAACAATTATTGTATTTATTGACATTAACAATACATATACGTATAGTGCTAACACAATTATAGATTAGGGAAAAAAACACATATACAGAGTACACTGAAAATAACAGTATGAAAGGTGAGGACAATATAGAACAACAGTGCAATATAAGATGACAATGCGGATTTGCGCATATTATGAGAATCCAAAGTAAAAGAAAAGCATAAGGAAGAAAATTAAATAAAATGGAATAAAATACCCCCTCCCCCCCCCCCCAAAAAAAAAAAAAAAAAATTATGGTCATGACTGTAATAGAAGCTAACCCATTCAATATAAACACATCAATTAGAAATACGCTTCAAAAAGAAACTGGGTTTAATCGTAATCTAATCTTAGTCTTAGTCTCCAGCACTCCCTTTTCCCACACATTAGGAACACTGCAGTAAAACAAATACACCGCATGAGAAATAAAGACGTTACAAAAGTTGTCTACAAAGATACCATGTAGTTGTTTCATATAATTTCAGAATATGATTTTTAGTAGTTATATCTAGAGTATCAATGTAAAACCCCCATTTTTTATAAAATCAGATGATCCCCTTTTCTATATCTGGTAAAGTGGCTCTACGATCGAAATAGAGAGTCTGGAGTAACATGGATTTTAATGTACCCAGAAAAGGTGGAGTGGCTACAGTCCACGTTGTTACATTAATCTTCTTGGCTATTGTCAAAACCAGGGTAAGAAAAGGGATAAATTCAGCATGCCTAGGACCTAATTCCCAATTATCAAAATTACAGCAAAGCATCGCCAAAGGATCACCTCCAAGGCGAAGATGTGTAGCTGAGCCAATGAACGAGAGTACCTTATCCCAAAATTTGCTAATTTTCCTGCACACCCAGAATTGATGAAAAAAATCAGCAGTCAAATGTTTACATTTACGACATATTCCAAGTTCGGTTGCTACCAAGTATTTCCTCTGTCCCTGGGATATAAAGGCCCTATGTAAGGTTTTAAAATGCACCTCCTCGAGCATAGCTGAATGCTAAATTTTCATTGTGCGAAGTTAATTGAGAGGGAGTTATTGTCATACACAAATCCAATTGCCATTTAGAAGTCAGTACTTTCCATGGTTTATCAGCAGGGTGAGATAATAAATCGCCAGATACATATCGAGTTCTGTAAGTAATAGTGCCTAGGGAATGTATAAGTGGCATCAATTTATCCAGATTGAATATAGTGTCTGGCTTGCAGACACATATAAAAATGGGAGTGTGCAAGAAGATATTTCTCACGTAATAGATCACAGGAGATCAATACACCTCTGGGATCAAACACATTTCTAATCGCTGATATTCCCTTATCTCTCCAAACTTGAAGAAGAAAGAAGAAGAAATGCTGGATTACCCCATAGTGTGATGTATGGTGTGGAGCAATAATTTCTACCAAAACATCTATTGATCACCAACCAGGAGCGATATGCATTACAAAACATAACATTAGACCTTATTGTTAATGGAACACTAGAATGTGGGAGATGCAAAAGTGCAGCAGGTGAGTATGGGTGAAAAAGGGCCCGTTCAAGCAACCTATTGGTATAAATTCCTCTGTTCCAGAACCAATCCAATATATACCTGAGAAAAACTGCTCTGGTAAAAGCCTGAAGGTCTGGAGCCCCGAGTCCACCCTGAGCTCTGGGAAGACGCAGTATGGAAAGGGCTATTCTACGCTTGGTAAACATAGTCTCATAACTGGAGATCCTTTTTAGAAAGGGCAATAGGAAGCATCTGAATAATATAAGAAATTTTTGGAAAAATCACACTTTTCAACAGGGCTACTCTCCCCAAAAGGGACAGAGGTAAATGAATTCAAGTATCTAATAATTTGCCAATTTTTTTCAAAGATGGGGGGAAAGTTAAACTTATATAAATTATGAATAACTGAGGGGATGGTGTTACCCAAGTATTAAAGAGAGTGAAGAGATATCTTAAAAGTTTGTACTATAAAAGGGATATTATGAAGTGTTTGTTGACCAGACAGAGGCATCACCTCGGATTTATCAAAATTCACCCTATATCCTGCAAAAGAGCCGTACCAATTAATTAGGTCTATAATAGAGGGAATAGAAGTCTCAGGTCTGGACACAAACACCATCATGTTGTCTGTGAAAAGAGACAACTTCGCTTCAAAAGATCCTATTTTTATACCAGTAAATAATTTATCCTGTCGCAGCGCAACTGCCAGAGGTTCTAATGCCAGAGCGAATAGAAGGGGAGAAAGCGGACACCCCTGCCTAGTCCCTCTAAAAATTGTAAATGGCTCAGAAATATGGCCCCCACTTGCTATCTGTATCCTAGCCCCAACATAAAGGGAGCGTAAAATTATGCAAAAATTCCTGCGGGAAACCAAACCACTGTAGTGATTCAAATAGATGATCCCATGTCACAAGATCAAATGCTTTTTCAGCGTCAAGTGATAAAGCGAGAGTGAGGTCAGGTGTACCAGAGGAAGCAAAGGACTGAACAATAGAATCTTTCTAATGTTCGTTACTGAGTGGCGTTGCCAAATAAAACCGGTTTGATCTTCTACGATGACAGAAGGTAGAATACGTTTCAGACGTTCTGCCAGAATTTTTGTAAGCAATTTATACTCCACATTTTAACAGTGAAATCGGCCTGTAGGAGCCTGGAAGTTCTGGGTCTCTACCTGATTTGGGCAAAAGTTTAAGAACAGCTGAGTTGAAATATTGAGGTAAAGAGTGTGTAGATAGATAGATAGATAGATAGATAGATAGATAGAATTTGGTTCAAAGCAGAAACTAGGATGTCTTCAATTCTGGGACATAAAATACGATAAAATTCGCTGCTTAGGCAATCAGGGCCGGGAGATTTTCCCACTGAAAGCGATTGTATAGCTTTAGAGAGTTCAGAGCAGGATACAGGTGAAGTAAGTGCCTCAGCCTGGTCAGCTGAAATCTGGGGTAATGATACAGAATTCCAAAATTCCAATTTATTTCTAGAATCTAGATGATCTTGGGTGTATAAATTACCATAAAAATGATGAAAGACTTCCAATATATCCTTTCCCTTAGTAACTCTGCTACCATCAGGTCGCTTAAGAGCCTTTATGGCAGTGTGATTTCTGTCCTCTCAAAGAAGGGAAGAAAGCATTCTACCCAACTTATTTCCCAATCTGTAGAACTTGTAATTATCATAAGCTATATGTTTTTCTGCAGACTGTGTAAGTAACGCGTCAAATTGGGCCTTTTGTTCTAAGTAAGTAGACTTAAGGGCAGGGGTAGGAGAGGCTATATAAGCCTGATATGCTGCTGTTAGGTTTCCTGAAAGGATTTATATCATTTGGAAAGATCTTTATTATGTTGCTTTACAAACTATATAATTTCACCGTGAAGCACCACCTTAGAGGTTTGCCATAATAAAAGAGGATCAACAATATGCTCCCTGTTGGTGACCAAAAAAGTGTCCCACGCAAACTCCAACATGCTGCGGAACTGCCTAGAGCCTGAGAGGTAAGTTGGAAAACGCCACATTTTATATTGGCCCTGAGAAGAATTGAGGGGAAAAGTGACCCAAATGAGGACATGATCTGACAAAGATATTGTCTCAATGTCCACATCATTTACATTAGGAAGGAAAGTATCAGACACTAATATGGACGATTCTTGAAAGGGTGCCATGAGCCGCCGAAAGACAAGTATTTTGCCTATCAGTAGGGTGCAGAACCCTCCAAACATCAACAAGATGAAGTTGTGAAAGAAAAAGAATACCAACAGGGACCTGTCGCCCCGGGGTCAATTTAGATATTTGCTTATCCATTCTTGGAGAAGCAGGTATATTGAAATCCCCACCCACCACTAAATGTGAGTCAGCGTGGACATACAGCTTGGAAAGTAAACGTTGAAAATATAGTTTACCGTAAGCGTTTGGAGTATAAATATTGCAAAATATAAGGCGTGAACCTTCAATAGTAACATCTGTTATTACAAAACGTCCCTCAGGATCTGTAACATTAGAATGTAGAACAAATTGTAAAGATTTCTTTATAAGTATTACAACACACCTGGCCTTGGAGCTGTAGGTGGCGGAGGATAAAACTCAAAATTGTGACATATTAAGTTTATCAATTTCTTTGGGAAGAAGATGAGTCTCCTGTAAAAAGGAATCATCACAATGTAATTTTTTGAGGTATGTGAAAATTTTCTTCTGCTTTATGGGTGAGTTGATGCCACCCACAATCCATGAGGCTATTTGGAGGTTATTCGTAGAGATCCAAACAGTGAAAAAAAATTAAATAAAATGAGAACATTATTGTCAGTAATACTTAGAGGGAGAGCTGGGGACCCCGCATCAGCAGAGATATGCGATAAAGATGAAATATCTCTCAAAAAAAATCATATCATCACTAAATCAATATATGATCAAAAATGATTAAGAAAACAACCCACAAAGGAAACAAATAAAAAAATAAATGAAAAACATACATACAATACCAAAAAATAGGAAAATGTAGGCTAAAAAGACTGCATTAGCAAGAAGGCAAGCTATAGACTTCCGTGTTACAATAATAAGAAAATTGTTAAACGTAAAGCTTCTTAATTTAAAGAATTTAAGGCAGAAAAGCATTCTGCTCTCAGGATATGCTCCTAAAAACCACAGCAGGAACAATGCAGTGAAGGAAACATGAGAAATAACAGCAGCATCCATAAAGGGGAGTAAATAACATAATTGGGATAATGACATAAAAGGATAGAAAAGGAAGGGGGAAGGGAAAAGGAATTGCATGAAATAGCCACATATTATTGAGAAATGTGTATATGCTCAACCAACTTCAGCGTATGTCCATGCAAATCAAACATTCGAATAACAAATATTCAAAGAGAATAAACAAACAAGGCAAAACAGAAGATCAGGTCACAGATGTTGTAGATTCAATTCTCATGGAACCATCGTGAATAGGGCTTAAGCAGCTTCATCCAAGAATGCAGAAGCATCATCCGCAGTGGTGAAATCAAGAGGCCTCAAGCCACCAAAAATCCAAGAGCGCAAACTTCCGACCTTCCTGGATCAATCTGGCACAAATGGGTGAAAACTGTTGTCTGGCCTTAGATAGTTCCGCTGAATAATCTTGAAATAAATGGAGACGATATCCTTCCCACTCCAATCTGGAAACTTTTCTGGAGGCCATCCATAGTGCTGGTTTATGTAGAAAGTTTAGGCAGCGAAAGAGGAACACCCTAGGTCTAGAAGACAGATTATCTATCTCGAGTGGGACCGATCACCATATTAGTGCATTCCTCAGTTACTTCAAGGAGAGCAGGCAAAGTGTCAGTAAGGACCTTGTATAAAGGCACTCCTCGCAAGGATTCAGGAAGACCTACTAAGCGCAGATTGATCCTCTTAGAATGTGTTCTCCAACTCGTCTAATTTATTTACAGATCTGATTATGGGTTTTTGAGATGGAGGCAGCTTGCTTTTTAACCTGCTGGATATCATGAAAACATTCACCCAGGCGAGTTTCTGCAGTAAGCACTTTAGAGGAAAGCTGGGAGATCTGTGTTTTAAACTCCTGTATGGCTTCAGATAAATGCTTATTCTGTTCCTGGAAGAGAGGGAGCATAGTATCCTGTATGGCTTTGACCACATCTGTATAGGTGGGGGGAGTTGATGTGGACCCCTGTAAAAGCTGTAAATCAACATCAGGAGAGGCAGGAGGGACCGCAGTAGCTGTGCTCGGTGCCGGGGATCCAGCCGCGATGGCCATATTGGATTCTGCACGCTCCGTTTTTCTCCTGTGTCTAGCTTTCATAGAGGGGGGAGAAGTACCTCTCCATCCACCGGAGTTCAAGCCAAGGAAGGTAAGAGGTAGTAAGGGCTGCTGTAAGGGGCCGCTGAGCGGCTAGTCAAAGAGGTTCCTGCTAGGCTATGGTGGAGCTGAGGTGCGGCGCAACTGCTCACATAGCCACCGGAACCGGAAGTCGCCTTGTAATTTACTTTTATATTACAATTACATTTGAGGACACAGGCAGACCATTTGCCCCTGTCTGCCTGCATCGTTGGAGCCAGCTGGAGGGACTCTCCACCGGCTCCTGAAGCATACGTCCTTGGTCAGTGGTCTTCAGTACATTGGTGCTGAAGGTACCTGCCACAGCACCTTGCAGCTGGGTCCGAGTCACCACAATTCACCGCACTCTGGCAGCACGGCTCTGGTAAGTACAGACAGTACAGACTGTTACAGACAGTTTCATCTTCCTATCCATCCTTTAAGGGACATGGAGTGTACTTTTCAGAGGGGGGGGGCTGTTTGGGAAGCCATTATTTTGGGGGTTGTGTGACACTCCTCCCTCTCTATAGCTTCTTATCTGTATTTCTCATTATTGTTACCGTGTGCCTGTGTGGGTGTCAGTTCTGCTGTTATCACGGTCTCCTGTATGTTTTAAGTATGACTGGCAAGGAAGCAGCGTCAAAAGGTTCACAGAAGCATTATGCCTGTAAGAAGTGTAACTCTAAGTTCACCCAGGCTCACTCAGAGGTGGCTCTGCTATGTGGTACTTGTGACGAGGGGGACCCTGCTCCTAGGGGGGCTGCCCCTGTCCAGGACTACTCTCCTCCTTAGATTTCCACGCTGACTGGTGTTATGTCAGATCTCTCTATGGAGTTACGCAGAGAGAGAAGCTTCCAGGTCGCAGGGTTCCAGTTCGGGGCTCTTAGCGGCCTGGCTGATGGAACCGGCCTGGGCTCAGGATTTAGCCCGTTCTATGGAAAGTTTGGTTCAGGTGGTGGGTTTCTCCTCACAGCTGCCACCTAGGAAGAGAGCTCTGCCAGTGATTTTGCAGTCAGATAAGGACCGGGCTTCACCTGTAGCAGAAGGAGCGTTTCTACAGGATTCAGATGAGGAGCTGCTCCCTGAAGAGGACCCTCAGGAGGTGTATGTGGGTCCTCAGGAGTTGGATGCCCTCATTCTTGTTGTACATCAGGTACTTAAGGTAACGAAGGAGTCTTCAGCTCAGTCGTTCATTTTGGTAAAACACAAAAATCTTCTATTACTTTTCCCATTTCGCAGATCGATGACCAACTAGCGGTGGCTTGGAAACATCCGGAGAGGAAGTTCCAGATTTCTAAGCGCCTCCTCTCCTCCTACCCTTTTTCTGCATAAAATAGGACTCGATGGGAATCTCCTCCGCCAGTGAATTTGTCGTTCCCGACTATGGGCCGGATTCAATTAGAGGCGAAAAATGGCGTTTGGAGATAAGTTTCCGCAGATTTGGACTTTCTGCCTGTTTTCAAAGTATCTCCATATTCAATTCCAGGACAATGTCGCCTAAGCAAAAAGTCAATGCAGTGTAATAGGCGGAAAAGTAGCTCCTTTGAATAGCAGGTGAAAAAAGTGCAAAATCGTTATTTTGGAATGCAAACGAGGTGAAACAACTCGGAACCCTTGGGACAGCCCCCAAAGGACAAATCCGCAAAAAAATAATTACCTTGATCATCTCAAAAAAGTACTTTCGTTTTGGGGGCGAAAAAGTGGGGTGGACTATAAAAACTAGCAAAATAGACTTCCTGGGGTGCTGTAAGGAGGGGCCAAGTGTTTTTGGGATTGCAGCTACATGTATGTGGGTGGTTTTTCACGGTTTTAAAAAGTACACTTTACAGACATAAAAATATGCTGGCATCCATTTTCAAGTACCCCAAATTTGACTGGACTACTTATTTTCACCAACAATTACTGCTTTATGCCATTCTTCACCACTTTTGCAAAGACGCTAATGAGAAGCAATTTAAACTACTTAAGTACCCCAAACACTTTTCTTAGGTCTATTAGTACACATCTACATTGATTCCTTTATGTTAGTGCATCTTTTTTTGGGGTACAGACTGATTTCCCCACTTCTGACAGTACTTTCCTCCTGTTCCGCATTCGCCGCTTTCTGTTTTCATCTGTTTAGGAATTGAATATGGAGAAAAGCGGGGACACACACATAAAGTTTCAGCCTCTGAAACAGGCGAAGGAGGCAGAAAGTCGGACAGGCGAAACTTTTTTACGACTTTTTGCCTCTAATTGAATACGGGCCTATCTGAAAAACTACCCTTCTGGGTCCGGGGCAATTCCCTGAAGGAAGCCTCTGACCGTAAGTTAGTTTAGCTACGCTAAAATCAATTTATACTCTGGCATCCTGCCTTAGTGGGCTCTTGGGTCAACGAGGCTACGGAACGGTGGGCCGAAAAGTTAGCCAAGGGATTGCATCCTGGGGCACCAAGGTCAGAACTCCTCACCCTACCGGAGAACATCAGAGAGTCAGCCATATACCTGGGGGAGGCTTCTAAGAATATTGGCTTGCTTGGCTCCTGGCTTCCGGCTTCGGCAGTTGCTGCTCGCCGAGCTCTCTGGGTCTGTTCCTGGCAAGCTGATACTGAGTCCAAGAAGGCGGTGAAGGCATTACCATTCTTTTCGGTCTGGAATTGGACAAGTGGATCTCTCAAGCCACGGGGAGCAGTCCCCTTTTCTGCCGGCTTAATCCTCTTCAACTATGGTGCCACAGATGTCTTATTCAGGAACTTCTTTTCATTCCTTTTAGAGTCCCCACTAGATTTAGAGGTTGCGCAAGAGGCTCCTCTGCTGCTGCTAGAGGAGCAAGCGATAGAGGGGGTGCTGCCACTCCCTCCCGTTGCATCAGGAGAGAGAGGGTCACCCTTAATTCTGCTGGCTCCGAACTGGCCTTGCAGGGCATGGTACTCCGACCTTAGGATGCTCCTAGCAGGCGATCCCTGGACTCTGACCTGACGCTGCGGCCCGACCGCCTTCAGCAGGGTCAGTTCTACTACCCTGACTTACATCCCACGGCTGCTATTCCATCTATGCTTTGGTCTAGGAAACCAGTGACTTCAGCCCACTATCATCGGATTTGGAAATCTTATGTGACTTGGTGTGAAAGGAGGGGTTTTCCTACCTCGTCCTTTGCCTAGGCCACCTGTTGCGTTTTCTACAGTCAGGCTTGTATGCGGGTCTTTGCTTGGGATTTTTTTTCAGCATAAGCTGGCCTGACGTTCAGACATTTTTTCAGGGCGTTCTCCATCTTCAACATCCTTTTTGTACTCCCGAGAGCTCCTTGGGACCTCAACCTGGTGCTCTCTTTTCTACAGTTATCAGTCTTTAAATCTTTGGAGACTTTGGATTTTAAGTACCTTACCTGGAAGACAGTGCTATTGTTGGCCTTGGCCTGGAGGGTTTCTGAGCTTTGCGCTCTCTTGTTGCTCTCCTTACCTGGTCTTCCATGAGGCTTATGCTGAGCTCTGTACTCTCTGCTTTCTTATGAAAGGATGAAACCACCTTTGGTATCAACCAACCCATTGTGGTTTCAGTGTTGACAGGGTATCAGCCATCATCACGGTTCCTGGATGTGTTTCACACCTTGCGAATCTATGTGAATCGGACGGCTCACTTGTGCAAGTCTGACTTGTTGTTCGTCCTCTACAATGTGGCCAAGCATGGATGGCCTGCTTCTAAACAGACCCTTCCGCATTGGAGATGTCTGACTATCAGTCATGGTAATTTCTCTGCTACCCGGCCTCCGACTGTTTCCATTTCTGCGCATTCTATGCGTTCTGTTGGCCCATCCTGGGCAGCTTCCAGGGGGGGGTTTCTGTTTCCCTGCTCTGCCGTGCGACCACTTGGTTGGGTACTCACACCTTTGTTCGGGTGTACAGGTTTGACACCTTTTGCGGCTTCGGATTCTCAATTTGACTGTTCTGTTTTACTGGTGTTGCAACGCTCTCCCTCCCGTGGGAGTGGCTTTGGAATGTCCCCACAGTCCAGACTCCAGTGTCCCCTGTGGATGATGGAGAAGACAAGATTTTGATACAAGCCAAAAATCTGTTTCTCTGATTCCACATGGGACACTGCACGCCCACCCTGCACTGCTCTCTGGTGGTTCTTCTAGTGTGACTGTCAGTTGTCCCAGGCTGTCGCTTTTGCTGTTCCTGTTTAATGTTCTGTTCTTTCTCCTTCTCTAGAGTTTTTTTTTTTTTTTTCTTCGTCTCCTTTCGTCTCAGTTACTTAACTAGGGATGTGGGGTGCATAGAGGGGGAGGAGCCAGTCACACTTATTGGTTTCTTAAAGTGCCGGCTCCTCTCAACACCCCGTCTATACCCCACAGTCCTTACTCCAATGTCCCCTGTGGTATCAGAGAAACATTTTTAACGGTGAGTTTGGCTACCCTGGTTGGAATGTCAATCCTATTGTCAAAATGGGGCCCAAAGGCTGTTGGTCTGCCACCCTACCCACAATGCTACTTGTCTTCTTGTGAGCTTGTTTATTACCGTTTTAAAAGTTATACTAAAACTGTATGATATGCTGTATTTCCCTCACCTCTGGCTCCTTCCATTTTGTATCATACCTATTAAAATAATAATAATTATAGGCCACGATTCAATTCAAAGCGATGATGAATAGCCCCGGGAGGGAGCTCTTGGAGCTATTCAATTCAGCGCGATGTTTGGTCCGACTAAAGGATTTCCTCTGAATTTGACAAAAGTGCTGGCGGCGCGGCTGTTTGCCGGCTTAGTGCATTGCTAACAACCTCGTGGCAGGCACTTTAGTCTGCGAATGCCCTCCCGAGGCTATTCAGCATCGTGTTGAATTGATTCGTGCCCATAAAATTAATAAAAAGGTTGTAAAATAATGTGGACTTTTAGAAGTTATTCTTATTACCCACTGGGCTTTTTATTGAAAACTATTTAAATATTTTAATTTTCCATAAATTTATGTTCCAGATTTAATTTCCTGAATTTCCTTTTCACTATTGCAACTTTTAAGTCTCTTTAGTCTCTCTTTTTGGAATCTTGGAATCCTTATAAAAGGATGAATACTGTATGTACCACTTTACTGAGATATCGCTCTGCTTCTTCTCTGTTTATTTCTCTGCCCTGGCATTTCATGAGGTGTGCCAGATTAGTAGTTGCACATGTGTATAATCCTTGGATGTTTCACTGAAATCCGTATGAATGACCGCCGGCCCTGAATTTTTATTTTTTATTTATTTTTATTTTTTTGTACAAAGGATGTATAGACATGTCTTATTTCCTTTGCAACCACCGGGATATGTTTCATTTTTATCAGTTTCTAAAAGGGTTCTTGAAAAGAGAGGATTCTCAAATCTCCCACCTGATTGTACTGTAGAGTGAGCAGTGTGGTCTAGGTTAGAAGGAAGCTGCCATAAATACATTATAGATGATGATCTGTCTGTCTGTTGGTTTGTGTTTTGTTGTTTGTAAGAATATTAGAATCAGTGGGTTGTCCTGGGTTCCCCTTCTTTTGTATTTGGGATGTATTTAAAAACCGTACCCAACGTAGTGCTTTCTCGTATTCTATACAAAAGATGTGTTCATTTTAAATTATTGCAGCAGGTTAGGCAGCCGTCTTGGGTGCTCTTCATTCCTGTTCTATGCATTCATTCACCTCAGGCCCTGTCCCATTGGAGTTTATAATCTACATGCCCTGCCACACACATACAGTACTTGCATATATACACACTGGTGTCTATTTGTCCAACATTCAAATGGATTCAACACTTGCATAGTTTATTAATAGTCCATATATAAATTAATTACATCCTGACAGAATCCTTTATTAGGGGTGTGGGTAAAAGCCGGAAACATAGTAAATGCATTGAAAAAGCCGGAAATCTTATTAAATGCATTGAACAAGCCGGAAACCATGAAAAGTGTATTGAAAAAGGCGGAAATCTTATTAAATGTATTGAAAAAGCCGGAAACCATAGTAAATTAATTGAAAAATCCGGAAATCTCATTGAATGCATTGAAAAAACTGGAAACCATAGTAAATGAATTGAAAAAGCCGGAAATCTTATTAAATGCATTGAACAAGCCGGAAACCATGAAAAGTGTATTGAAAAAGGCGGAAATCTTATTAAATGTATTGAAAAAGCCGGAAATCTCATTAAATGCATTGAACAAGCCGGAAACCATGAAAAGTGTATTGAAAAAGGCGGAAATCTTATTAAATGTATTGAAAAAGCCGGAAACCATAGTAAATTAATTGAAAAATCCGGAAATCTCATTGAATGCATTGAAAAAGCCGGAAAGCATAGTACATGAATTGAAAAAGCCGGAAATCTCATTAAATGCATTGAAAAAGACGGAAACCATAGTAAATGAATTGAAAAAGCCGGAAATCTCATTAAATGCATTGAAAAAGCCGGAAACCATAGTAAATGAATTGAAAAAGTCGGAAATCTCATTAAATGCATTGAAAAAGCCGGAAACCATAGTAAATGAATTGAAAAAGTCGGAAACCATGTAAAGTGTATTGCAAAAAATCTGGAAATCATATTAAGGGCCATATCCAATTAGCTGTAAAAAGCTGCAGTTTGTTGAAAAGTTTACACTTGTGCAAACTTTTCAGCAAAAAATGCGTATCATGCTATCCTATTAGCCGTGGCTTTCGTACATGCCAATTTTTTGGAATTTTTAATACATGTGCTATGATTTCCAGCTTTTCAATACAGGTAATATGATTTCCGGCTTTCTAATACATTTACTATGGATTTCTGGCTTTTCTAAAACATTTACTATGATTTCCGGCTTTTCTAATACATTTACTATGGCTTTTCGGCTTTTTCAATGCATTTACTATGGATTTCTGGCTTTTACCCTCTTCCCTTTTATTAGTTCTTAAATATTACAGTTTGCTAATCATTGTTGGATATCGTACATTTTACTGATCGGTCACATAACTGACCACTAAACAAATATGTAAGCAGCGCCTCATAAACCTAGAGTACATTTTCTGTTTGTCACAGTTGTATAATATTCCCTCTATGAAGTTATCCATCTTCTTGGCTTCTACAAATAGGAGAAGCCTGTTTATTGCATACAGCAGATATAAGGCCCCTATCCACTAGACGATTTAAATGAACGATATCGTTCAATCGTTCATAAATCGTTTGCAAATATGTCTAAAACGATCAGCAATGCGCATGCCCCGCTGGTCTTTTAGACATCTATCATCGTGCAAACATGCTGGTCAACCTGACGACCTGCATGTTTGCAGATGATGGATGAGCCTGTACTGAACGACTGCACGTTCAGTGCAGGCTATGAGCAGACATGAAAACGACTACACGATAATTATGACATAATTGTGCAGTCCTTTTCATGTCTGCTAGTGGATAGGCACCTATACACTGAGGTGGGAGCAGTGATACAGGTGATAGACAATGGCTTGTTTATAACCTTTCATGAGATATAGGCATGAGTGTGTCTATAACATAATGAGGGTTTAGAAATAAAATGCTGTTTGTTTCACTCACAATGTGGGCTTGCTTTATTCTAACATGCAGGTAACACTTTTTTTGGTCATGTTGCATATGGGAAGGTTTTCATGTTGCAAAGTGACTATTTATACCGTAATAGAACATGGAGTTCCAGCGCTCACCAGATTTTGCATAGTTAAATTGACATTACATGTTGCTGTGGCTCAGAGCATACCTTTTGTTTGCCAGGGTAGAAGTCTGCTGCTAATACAGTCCTGTGTTACAGGTGTACTGCTAAAAAGGCAAAATCTCAGCTGTATAGCTTTCTCCCAATTTTGAAATGGCTGCCACGGTATCCAGTGAAGGAGTATCTCCTAGGAGACATCATTTCAGGACTGAGCACAGGAGTCATGCAGCTGCCTCAAGGTTGGTATACTATTATAGATTTACTATAACCTTCACCATCCCATCCCCCAGAATTCACATACGTTGTCCCCTTTGGGAACATTTTATTTAGGCAGGATCAGGAAAACGGTGGTGTAATATTACCCAATTATCACTTTTCCTTTCGTTTTTTTACCAAACACTGCTAGGAAAGTGGCCACTAGAACATGATTGGGTGGCAAGTTAATATTACCAGCAAATATGTAAAGTCAGTATAAATATTTCTTACTAATTCACAATATGGGACCAAAACATTGGGCCCATGCACCTAGAGAGAACCTGCCCAATGGCACCTACATTGAGGACGTTATTTATTTATGATTGGGGCAAGCATTTTTAATTCTTCTTATTAGGGCAACACTTTAGTGCACATTTGTGTCTCTTCAAGTGATAGTATTCACTTGTGCCTATGTGCACGCTGGTACTTGTAGTTCTAAAAGTGCCAGCATGCAAGAACACCCCTGTGCTGGCATTTGTAGCGCCAAAAGTATATTCACTATATTTTTACAGCATTGCTAGGTTAGAAGGGAGGTTTTTGGGTTTTGTTTTCTCTTGTTTCCCTTAGTGTGACAGGCAAGGTAGCTGAAACAGCATGTGGTTCCAGCTATCTCACTAGTGGGGAGATGTACTAAGCCTGGAGAGTACCAACCAATCAGTTCTTAACTGCCATGTTACATGCTGTTTGAATAATGACTGGAGCTGATTGGTTGGTACTTTATCACTCTCAAAGGCTTAGTACATCTCCCCTAGATGAGTTTACTTTTTTCAAAATTAAAGAGCAATAATTTGCTAAATAAATCTGATTTATACATTGTACATGAAAGTCAGCACCGTACTTTAGTATATCTCTTTGTGTATTAGTTGCTGTCCTACCACTGCACTTAAAGAACAGGGTGCCACTTCTCGTTGTCCATGGGCAGTCTTCCTGAATGATTAGTTTTATAGACCACAGTTAGTGCTGTAACAATGTGATATACTGCATGAGAAACAGTCATTAAGAATAACATTGTAACACAAAATGAAATATAATGGGAATATTGCAATTTACTGGCACTGAAACAAAATTATTCTTTCTCTTTCAATATTACCATTTGCTAGTAAAATCAATGAATGTGCTAAAATTATTTCCTATTTTCCTGTTTCTTTGATGTTAGCTAGTTCTGCTTTTCTTTTGGGGGAGGGGAGAGGAGATTGTCACTTACCAACAAATATATCATTCAGTGAGCAACTAAATACTTTTCTGATTACACAAAATGCACTGCAGAGTGTCAGATGTTTTTGTATTATAAGAGAGCGTTCAGTGGTTCTGCTTTAATAGCTAAGAGCAACTCTTAGAGGTAAATTTACTAAAGTGAGAGTTTTTAGAAGTGGAGATGTTGCCCATAGCAACTAATCAGATTCTAGAAGGTGCTAGATAAATGTTAAGTAGAATCTGAGTGGTTGCTATGAGTAACATCTTCACTTCTAAAACCTCTCACTTAGTAAATATATCCCTTAGAGGTGACATTACACAGAAGGTGACACGGCTTGGTAAAAACAGCAACAACAATTGTAAGTAAACAAACCTTGAAGTATTTGTGGTGTTGGTTACAGAACATGTCCTACTTTCTTTCTGCTTTTCAGGTTTAGCCTATGCCTTACTGGCAGCTGTACCGCCAGTGTTTGGATTGTATTCGTCATTTTATCCAGTGTTCCTGTACACTTTCTTTGGCACATCAAGACACATCTCAATAGGTACTACATGCTTTCATATAAATCTTAGGTTTCAGTTAATTGTACTGACCTTCAAATATATGAGCTGTTTCTGAGCTTAGAGCAGTTAACTGTGCACCTTGGTAAAACCATGCTGCACTGCAGGCTATGGATGGACATCAACTTCCGTTGTTCCAGTACTTTCAATGTTTTCCTTTCGATGGTAAGGTCTTCACCATTCGATGATGGCTTTCTGATGGTAGCCGCCATCGAATGGTGTGGAAGTGATGACCATCTGATGATAAAATAAAGCTAAATTCTGCTGTTTTACATCGGGTATGGCCACGGGGTGCTATTGCGCATGCACTAATCATATTCATTTTTTTCCCATCAAATTCTTTTGATGTGATGGGTAATTACTATTGCAGTGAAAGTTTTGATGGCGGAAGCCCAGCCATCATTTGATGGTGGACTTACCATGTCGATCCCTCCTACAGGTGGGGCATATTTAAAATGTGCAGAAAGAGTTAGATTTGGGAGGGGGGTGTCCAAACTGAAATCTGAATTGCAGTGTAAAACTAGAGCTGAACAGCATTTGTGGGCTGCATGCAAAAGCAGCTTGTGTTTGCCCTGTATGCACAAATAATAAATGTATTTGCACGACTTACAGTGCTACATGGATTGTCTCAGAACCAAAATGACTTGCTTTCTAGCTTTGCTCTCAGAATCAGCCCCATAATGTATATTTCAATCCACAACATTAACTTTTATCAAGTTATTTCCTCACTCATATTCTCCTATGTGTTTGTGCTGTAAATGTATGCATCTGTTAAGGTAAAGAGCACAGGTGAGGAATACCGGGAGGTGGTTTGGGGGGGGGGGGGGGGAGCACCAATGCTGTTGCGCAGGGCACCAGAATGTCTAGTTACGTCTCTGATATTAAAGGAGCACAATTTGCAGGACACCTTTCATTATTATGTAGTGAGGAGCTGTTTATTTCAAATGTTTTGTGAGAATGATCTAGATCAGGCATGTCAAACTCACAGGCCGCATGAAGCCCAAATAATCATTTTATGCGGCCCAACAGTGTGGCCCAAATACTTATATTATGCAGCCCAGTCACCCCTCGCGGCATGGGTGACTGGGCCACATAATATTTATGTTTACTCTATTTAAAAGTTGGAACGCTGGTCTCTGAAGCGATCAGAGACTAAAGTAACCTCTGATCGCTTCAGAGGCCAAAGGTCCCAGTGAATGCAGTTCACGGGTGATGTCACCCGCGATGAGAGGAGCCAGCCCTGCACTAGGGGTACTGCGTAAGGGGCTCTAATACACGGGGCATTGAATAAGGGGCACTGCATAAGGGGCATTACTGGGGGCACTGCATAATGGACACTACTGGGTGCGCTGTGTAAGTGGCTCTAATACAGGGGACATTGCATAAGGGGCTCTTATAAAGGGGGCATTGCATTGGTTTATATTAATAATAACCCTTTCAAAATTGCATATTAGATTTTTTTTTTTTTTTTTCTTTTGGCCCACACGCTCTTAGACCTTGAATATTTGGCCGGTTGGTATTTTGAGTTTGACATGCCTCATCTAGATGGTATTCAGTGTTACGTTTTTCAGATCTACATCAGTCAATGTAAGCGCAGTTTGAGTAATGTACAAGGTACAACAGATTGAAACAAATGTCTATTTATGTAAGGCCAGATAATGGGCACTAGATAAAATACACACACATTGCCTTGTAATGAGGCAGGCACTGTGATAGCTAATCAACAATTCACCAGGATAGTGGCCTGGCAGCTGCTGGGGAGGAAGTCTTTGATAAGAGGGACAACTTACTGGATTGTAAAATTTGTGATTTAGGTTTCCTAATATTATTTTAGTCAGTGATGATCTAGAAAGACGCCCATAATTGGTAGGAAGATGTGTACAGGCACACATCCACTAGAAGACAGGCAAACGTCTGCATGATTACGACATTGTAATCATGCAGTCGTTTGTCAGTCTGTGATGTGCATAAACTGAACGAGCAGTCATTCAGTGTAGGAACATCAATCATCTGCAAACATGCTGAACCTGACGTTATCGTCAGGTTGTACAACATATTTGTACGATGATAGATGTCTAAACGACCATCGGGAGCGCGCATCGCTGGTCGTTTTATACATTTTTCTAAACGGTTTGCAAATGATTTGCGAACGATTGAACGATAACGTGGTTAATGGGAGAGTGTGTTTACATTTTCCTCAAAAACAGATTAGTCAGTGATAAAGTTTTTTTTTTTTATTGTGGGTGGTTTTCAACCAGTTCATTTTAAAAATAAATAGTCTGGAAGTCTCCATAGCTAAGGAAGGAGGAGTGTATTGTATACATTGTTGAAGGACTCCTTTTTTTATTTTGAAAGTCAGTAGGTACAGTAAGAAACACAAGTTGAATACATGCTTATATGTTAGAGGTATAATCAAAATTCTATACACAGATGTGGTAAGTAGACTTGGTAATTGACCAGTTTTCTGTGAATAAAAAGCGCACACACAGGGTGGAAGAGAGCTGGCCCAGGGGAAGGGGTGTGGCCTAATCACAGGAGGCGTGGCTATGCCCCCTTAGGAATACAAGGAACATTTTAATGCTGCTGGAGGTGTCTATAGGAAGCAGACACCTCGTGACAGCAATTGCGATCCAAGTGCATCATCCTTAGACACTGCATTAGATCACCGGTCGCGATGGCGGCAGCACAGGTAGCTTGCCCCGGCAGCTTGTGGTGATGGCCTCTGCACACCCAGGAAACTGGGCCCCATTTCTGTGAACACAGCCCAGACAGGCACCCCCCACTCTGCACCCAAATGCCACAGCATGTTTGGGGGATCTGCGAGTGAGATCACAGGACCCGCTCTGCACATGCGATTACGTAATAATATGAATCAGGCCCTGTGCTCACTCCTTAGACAATGTATTGCCCCTGTAAATATGTCTTCTCCACACCTTCAGCTCATTTAAATAATGGGGTCCTGCAAAATTAATTTATGTTCCCTAAACTCATGAAAATGTTTTGGACTGCCGGACAGATTCTATTATATTATATTCTTACTCACCTGTATCTAATAAAGGTCTCATAAAATGTTTTCCTCCTATATATTATTTATTACGGATTGTATTGCAGGTACATTTGCAGTCATCAGCCTAATGATTGGGGGAGTTGCTGTAAGAATAGCCCCAGATGAGATGTTTGATATAGTGGAAACCAATGTTACTAATAGCACAGATCTCCTGCAGAAGATTGAAGCAAGAGATGCAATGAGAGTAAAAGTAGCTGTTGCAATCACTTTGCTTTCTGGTCTCATTCAGGTAATCATTTACTCTGCACTATCTGGTACACACGCTGGTGATTACTAGAGGTTGGCTTGTATAGGTCATTACAGATTGGTAATGTGCCATAACCATTACCTGCCACGTGTACTGTACACTGCTTCCAGTCAGACAGATGTGTGATTAGTTTAGTATTCTCCTCATTTCTTTGCTCTTTTATGAGTTCATATAATTTCATTGAGTAAAGCAACTGGCCCAAGCTGGGGACAAAGTACATTTGCTCATATCCATTTACATACATCCCTTTTCTTCAGCAGTGGGCTAATTTACATTCCCCTAGCCTGACATTTGAAAGAATAAACAATAGCAATATTATCAAACTAACAGATGTTCTTTCACTCCTATAAATTCTGGAACTTTCAATGAAACAGGCTTACAATGGCAATGTGTAGTCACTTTGTATGTCCGCGCACTGTGTGGCTAAAGGGTGTTTGGGCTTTATTTCTTTTCTTTTTGTGTGGGGAAGCAATCGGGAAGCCGACTGCCTAAATACCGGCAGCCGGCTTCCCGACTGTCATATCCCGGCAAGGGTGAAATGCCGGGCGTCTAGATGAAGACGCCCGCATTTCCCCGACGCCGGGAGACCGGCGCCCGGCATCCCAATCGTAGAGATGCCAGGCGCCGCGAGCGGACATCCGTGGGGGGGGTTAGGTTTAGGGCTCCCGGGGGGGACTTAGGGTTAGGCACCCCCCCGGGAGGGTTAGGGTTAGGCTAGGGGGAGGGAGGGTTAGGGTTAGGCACACCCGGGGGGGACTTAGGTTTAGGCACCCCCCCGGGGGACTTAGGTTTAAGCAGCGGGGAAGGGGGTGGTTAGGGTTAGGCACTTGGGGGGGAAGTTAGGGTTAGGCACCCCTAAGGAGGGTTAGGGTTAGGGGGGTTAGGTTAGTAGATACTCACCTATCCACGATCGGGATTTCCAGCGCTGTCGGCCTTCCGCTGCTCGGAACTCTGCTGATGTCGGGTTGCCGCTGACGGGAATCGAACCGCCAGCGTTATTTCATACCCATTCGTGTGTGTGTGTGTGTGTATGTATATATATGTATATGTGTATATATATATATATATATATATATATATATATAAATAAATTTTATTTAAGAGCAGCCTACACAATCTTTGTTTTTTAGTAAATTGACTTCTTAATCTCGTTCATCCTGAACTCTTTGAAATAGATATGATTATGATCCTTTTGCACATAACTGTTTCTTTTCAAGTAAGTCACTGACCGAAAAATCGATAACTATGATGCATTTACTAATTGTTGTGTATTTTTGCAAGTTGTGCTTAGGCATACTTCGATTTGGCTTTGTAGCCATCTACCTGACTGAACCTTTGGTGCGTGGGTTCACTACAGCAGCAGCAGTACATGTCTTTACATCTCAACTGAAGTACCTCTTTGGAATTAAAACGAAGCGATACAGCGGACCTCTGGCAGTCATATATGTAAGTTAATTCTAGTGACTTCATACAGGGATGCCTGATGGTAAATGTGGGTTGTAATATTTCGACCTATGACACTATGTAGAAAATGTACAACTTGACCAGAATGTATGTTTTTTGTTTTTATTTTATATCCCCTGAACATCTTTTTGATGTCCCTATTCTTCAATAACATATTTTTCCAGCGTTATATTACACTACGGTATCTTTGATGGAAATCCTTAACATTCTTGGGGTGGATGTCTTTAAACCAGGAAATAGATTATCTCCCTTAAGAACTTAAATGTTGTGTTCTCCAGCTCTCTTAAAACTTTTTTGATTTTCCCAGCAAGAAAAATTTTACAAAATAATCTTACATTACAAAGACTTTCTATATACCATGACCATTATCTCTAATAAATACTGATGGATTGGTATAATCTTTATTTTACATATTTTCTCCCTTGTTTTTTTTATTAAAATCTACCCATATACAAAAGTGTTGTACTTGGTTGGGAGCTGATCTTCCAACAGAAACCTGGTCTCAAATGCTGGACAATATTGCATACGAACTTCTCACAAATTGGCACCATACTCCAGAAAAGGCTCATTCCATCATTAACTCCCCAGTACCTGCACTAGATATGATGAAAATGGTGATATCTCCCATGTATGATGGATCTGTTGACCTATCAAGGATCTCTTGAAAGACATGGAATCCCTCATAAAAAAGGGCCCTAAATACTAATTTACTATATACTTTAGGAACACATTACATCACAGAAAAGAGGGGAATGTGGAAACACAGTTTCAAACCAATATCCCAGATTTTCTTTTTAAATGTTTATTCAATTTTAATTTTCATTCTTTTAGAAAAAGTAGGGTCAGGTAGTAAAGTATCAAGTCTCAATGAACCCTGAGGCCGATCCAGCTTTGTTTTGAAATTTCAGTTATTTAATTAAATTTCCTCCTACGTGTCTAACCACATTTATGGCCACACTCCCTCCCATCCCCTCCGCCTACTGCTCCTCCTCTGATTGCTGCCTCATCTCCACTCGGGATACCTCTGCTCACGCCAATTTCTAAGACTTCTCCTGCTCCGCTCCCCTCCTTTGGAACTCGCTACCTCGCCAAGTCAGAGACTTCCCAATCTCGCCAGCTACAAAATTTCACTCAAAACCCATCTTTTCATCAGAGCCTACCATTCCTTCTACTAAATCTCCACTTTTCTCTCCTCCCCTGTCCTACTCCACTCCCCAGTTCACTTCTTCCTTTAGCATGCTAGCTCTCACAGGCAGGGACCTCCTTCCTCATGCACTTCCCTTTACTTCCAGAGCTCCTAGGGCCTGATTCAGACCCACTCGCAAGCGGCTGTCCGCTCGCAAGTGGGTCGATGTTGTGCACTGCGCATGCGCACGACGGCGGGAGCTCCGTCATGTGCATGCGCCAGACGCGACGAGCGAAGGACTTTCCTTCGCTCGTAGTGTCTGATCAAAGGGGGCGTGCTGTCGATGTTGATTGACAGCATGCCCTCTTTGGTGGGCGTGCCGGGGGCGTGCCTCCCTGACGGGGGCGTTCCCAAGGGAACGCCTACCGTCAGAAGCCGGCCCACTGACATCACTGCGCGATGCATGCGCAGAATGCGACAATCGGCCAGCTACGAGCGAACGCATCCTAGCGAGCGGGTCTGAATCAGGTCCACTGTCCCCCTATTGCTCCTTAGAAGTTTATGGGCCCATTTATCATTGTATATTTGAGATATAATCCCTGAAAATACCCGTTTTTGGGGGTTAACCACAAATATTTAGTGCCCCTGGATGTATGAAGGAGGGACCACAGCAGATGTTCCCTCCATTCCCACAGGCAGCCGCATCCCCTATAGCTTTTTGTAGGGGATGCGATGCTGCCAAATTTACCAACATCCGGAATGCGATGCATTCCAGATATTGGCCTCCGAAGCTAATGCCATCTGAAAATGACATTAGCCGATGTAGCCAATGGGCTACACTGCGCATAATTAGCTGGTGGAGGGTTTCTCTGACACCCTCCCCGGCAATGGCGGCCGTGCATGTGCAGTCAGCGTGACTGTGCTTGTGCAGCAGCCCCGGCACTGGCCGGCAGCTCTCCGGGCACATCGCAGGAGCCCGTGTCCCTGCATGTCCCGGATGATACATCCGGGAGCTAGGATTGCATATTGCAATGCTGTAATGTCATGCCCAGATTGCATTGCAATAGCGATCCTTAGTAAACGGGGGCCTATGAGACTAATGGCACTAGGGCTGTAAAATAATTTGGATAATGACTTAGCTGATTTACAAACTGTGATTGTGAAATATTTCCATAATTACGGATTAAGTCTCTGATGTATTGTTTGGTAAACAGCTAGGTCACATCCCTCCCCTCCGGCACCAATTTGTCTGGAGAAGCTTTATTAATATGCTTATATGAATCGTTTATGCTTAGGTGCAAAAGTAGTTGAGCATATTTTTTTCATGGACCGATCGGTTTACACATGTTCAATAAAACCCATAACTAAACCTTACAAGACTTAAAGGTATGACGTATCAATTACCTTTTTGTTGTGACAGGCTGTGCTCAGCTTAATCATATGATACTTTACACCTATATTGGGAACTGACGTCGTCACTTAATGACAGCCTTGACAAATTAGATTAATAGCTACTGGACACTGTGGTCACAGAATTCACTGCTTACTGAGACTGATTGAACCCTAATAAGAGGATCCTCTATAGGGAAAACCAATATAGGCAACAAAAGCAGTGCGGTATACTGTAAATAAGCAATTCATGTTAAATATATATGGTAGCTATGGAGAATCTAGACTGACAAATTTTTGAAAGCGACATATTTGATTTTAACTTCACTCATTGTTTATGTCTATCATGTATTTACTCAATATTTTACTGGCATTATTTTAATTTAATTATTAAAGGTTATATTTTAGATAACTGTAAGATCCCTAGATTAATGGTTTACTATTAAATATCATATTGATGCATATGAGTGCCCCATATAGGAATACTTTGTTCTTTTCTTTTTTACACACATTTGTCTTATTCCTGGGTGCACCTCCCTAATATAATAAATATAATATAATAAATAAATCCAATATACAGATTTACAACATAATAGGGAAGAGCTATTAAGATTCTGAGTCTGTGCGGGTGTTATGTGTGTTTTGTGTATCTTCTGATTGTTCAGACAGCAATCCAATGGGGCAGATTCAATTATCCGGGGGATTTACCCCGCGGCTAATTGCCGTGCTGGACCTATTCAGTTAGCGGGGATTCCTCTAGTAGGTGCGAGGCAAAATCCTTGTCAAAACGGCCACGCGCGCGAGGAAAAAAAAAACACCTTGTTTAAGCGGAATCAGTGTGTTTCCGCACACGAGTCACGATTTTACAGCGCGGGAAAAGGCTATTTAATTGAATAACTTTTCCCCGCGCCGCGGGAATTTATGCCCGCGATTAGTCGCGAGGTAAATCCTGCGGCTAATTGAATCTGTCCCAATGAGTCTGATTAACTACTGACACTTGGCGCCCCTGCTGGTGCATCCACATCCTGCGCCCAAGACACAAGCTCTGCTAGAGGAGAATATAGAACCCCAAAATGTATAAAGTACAAGGATTGGGGTCGGGGGTTCCAATTATTTAGGGTATAGTAAAATGTAAGTAGTAAATTTTAATACTGTATTTCTCTACTGAGGTATTCTTTAATTTCTGTGTTTCAGAGCTTAGTTGCTGTCCTTTCTGATATTACATTGACCAATGTTGCCACCCTGATTACTGGAGTGATATGTATTGTTTTACTGCTGGGTGCCAAGGAAATTAATGACCGGTTTAAAAAAAAATTGCCAGTTCCAATTCCAATGGAGATAATTGTTGTAAGTATTCTGTTCTGCAATAAACATATGACATTTCTTCTATGTCCCCTTGTTCACTATACTACATAACACTTTTTTATTTATTTTTTAATGCAGTCGCTGTCTTCTATTGCAGTACGTAGCTAAATTTCCCAGTAAATATCACTGTTTACATAAAAATAAATTAATTGAAACCAATGTAAATATATTTTTTGCTACTAATTGAGAACAAAGGAAAACTTGCATGTTTGTCCCTGGGCAGGCAGTGCTACAATGCTGGGAAAATACCATCTACATCCAGCCCACATACACTATCCAGCTTTATTATTACACCACCGTTTGGAGTTGAGCTAGGAAACTATGACTATAGCTGTGACCTTGTGCTCCTGCAGACCTTCCCACTTCTGGATCACCTCTCTTGCTATATGGAGAGTTCATGATATTTTGAGAAGAGATTTTGCAATGGTCAGCAACTTTTAAAATATATATAATATAATATTATTTTATTTTTTTACAATCGCTTAACAATATTTTTTTTACCCAACTTTTTTTAAGGTCATTATCTCAACTGGAATTTCAGCTGGACTAAATCTTGAGCAGACTTATAATGTAGATGTGGTTGGAAATATCCCAACTGGGTAAGAGATTTTTGTTTAGAACTCTTCATTCTGAGTGTGTAACTATAGTACTTTTTATCACTTGGTATGCTGAGGTGTAATGATGTGGCTGAACTGCAAACATTAAATATGATTATTTCCATGCAATGTAGTTATTGAGTAATCTAATTTACCATGAAAAGCTGTTAATTTCCATTATAGTACTTTAGCCTGGTAACTTTCTGAGTATTATTACTTATAAAGATGTTTTTATATAATTGGTACCTGTCATAACTACGAGTATTTCCAGTATCGTAAACTGTGATCCCCCAATATTATGGGATCACTAGTCTCTAGTACATTTTTGAGGCAATGGAATAAAATAATTGCTCTAAATGAAGTACACACAAATGATAATCTAGGTAAATATTTATCTCCTAAACAGTGATTCTTATGTCTTCACTTCTAATGTGTGAGTTGAGATATCAACACTCCAATGGTTATTATTACAGATATTCAGTTATCTCCCACACCTATGTAAATGCACTTTGTCTGTCTATTAATTCCTTCTAATCTCCTCTGTGGCATAATAACTTTATCATTCACAGAGGGGTTACATTAACCCATATAGTCTGTGAACGCAAGGTGTTATTAAAGAAAACCTTTTAGATACAAGAAACCTTAGGCACGTCTCAATGATTTTTAGGAGGGGTGGGTTTGTATGCGTTTTTCATATTTGCTATCCTGTGGATTGGAGCTTGAAAGCACAATTGTTTTCTGTTTACAAACCTTGAACCGTATGCATTTTTTTTTTTACCAAATTGCATGGGTAAAACATCCAGTTTCACCTTTTACAAGTACCTTTTCTGCAAGTGCAGTAAAATGTAACTGTGGAGTTGACCCTCTTTGGGGGCCAGGAAAAATTATTGGGCCCCTGCTCCTAGATTTTAGCAGTTGAAGGCTGAGTAGCACTGTTTTTTTTCTGGTATTTCTGGCCATTGGGGACCAAATATAGTGCACACTCTTGTGTGTTTTACCTTAATTCTAAAGTAATTTAATTAGTTTTGTCCTGTCCTAATATAAATAACATTTTTTAGCTATAGTTCACCAGGTCATTAGCTATGTGGCTGCCATATAGCCTCACCTCATCTATCAGTATATATCCAGCCCCATTCCCAGGGGCCATCTTAACAGCATTGTAGGCCCTGGCAAAGCAATGCACTGGGGCCCCTACCCACCCATTCATGGGAATACAAATGTAAACCGTCAATATTAAACTTTTAGATTTATTGGTACTTTCAACAAAATCAATGTTTAAACATAAAAAAAAAACGTGATGTAAAGCAAGGATTATATATTCCATCTCCCTATTCTCAAGCTCGCAGTGCAGTTCCTGATCTTCACTGCAGCTTTGATTAAAGTATGGGGGCCCTATGAGAAAGGTGAGCCTGGGGGATCGTACCCCCACCCCCTACATCAGGCTCTGTGGCTGCAGGCTGGTTGAGAATGCTGTCTGGTCGCTCTAATTGTGTGTAATTCACAATCAGAGTGGCCGGGGATCATCTTTCTCTGCCTGACCCTCACAGAGCAAGTGGACGCACAATCCATGTAGATTCTCCGCCTGCTCAAAGGCCACTAAAATTGTTAGGCCCTGGACAGCTGCCCAGTGTGCCTATACGTTAAGATGGCCCTGTCCATCCCTCGATGTTCTCTACAGTCTTAAGCACCCCTGTGCCCAACTCCAGGTGCTGACAGTGGTGGCTGGAGGATAAGTGAGACTGTGGGCGCAATTCAGACTCGGACGCTAAGTTGCGCTCTCTCGCAGCCGTCAGGGGCCGGGTATGCAAATTCTGTGATCGCACTGTCTGGCTTAAGGATGCCCTCTATGTTTTAGAGAGCGATGGCAGTAACATCAAGAGCCATCGAAGCTGCACGCAGCGCTTGAGGTAGAGCCTACCCCGCCGCAAGCACTGTGATCACGGCAGCCAGAAATACAACCAAGTGACGTATACGATGACGTCTCCATGCTAATTATGGACGCCCATTAAACTCCGTTTTGACGTTCAGACACATCTGTGTTCGCACCACCACTCCCCCGTTCACAAGCACCTTCCCCTGTTACCACCCACAAACGGCACATTCTGTCACTCAAAGTAACGCTCAGTCTGTGTACAACGAGCGCACGATTCCCGATCACAATGACTGGCTTGCGCACGCATACTGCGAGTTATACGCATGTGCAGACGGGGGACAATCGCCCATAGCGAGCGTTCGCAGCTTAGCGTCTGGGTCTGAATCGGGCCCTGTCACTGTGTCTATAAGACAGCCAGTGAGAGCTTTGAGGAGACGGGGGACTCCCTGCAGCTCTCTACTGAGTGTGCGCTGGACACATGGCCTTACAGCATTATATAAAAGATAATCTATCATTGGACTCTTTGCACCGATCTCTACAGACTACTATTTGATGAACAGCGATGGTTTCGAGGGTGGAAAAAAAAAAGTTTCTTAGAGATGTATTAAGTGGTGGAAAGGGGCTGTATATCTTGTGCAGCCAAAATTTTGCTGGCAGTATATGGGGTAGTGTAGTATTTGAAAGTATTAGGATTAATGGCACAAGTTTAGAGACATAGGTGGTCTATGTACTAATAATCGGGACCAGCCTCAATTATTATCTACCTAACTTGCCGGGGATATTTTCAGTTTTAATAAAAATATCTCTATGTACAACAGAGAACTTGCAGGGACAGTGGTTGCAGTAACCACTTTCCCCACGAGTTATATCCCCAGCATTTAGGAGAGGTCTTTCACAGAAATTAAAGACTTCTCTGGGGGAAGCTGAAACTGCTTTTTGGAGTTTAGTATGTAGGGGTCAGATCATAGTCCCCATTGATAATAATGGGGACTGCGATCTGTAGGCCTAATTAGCACTTTGCCAGAGATTTCTATGACATCTCTTGCAATGTGCTTTTAGTACATAGGTTCATTACATAAAATTATGCAGAAACTGTAGTTTCTGCATATTTTTATGTAAAAAAACAGTTTGATACATAGTCCTCTTAAAGTTAGAAGTGTAGTGAAAATGACATTAACATAGAAAGTTTCATGTAGTGGGTTACAATGCTAGCTTTTCAAAAGGAGGTACATATAATAGCATTCTAAAACAATTGCATTTACACATATTGGATAAATATGCAAATATGTGGTCCAGTCATAAGTTGTATAAAATGTGATTTAATCGTTAATCTGTTCAAATTGAACATGCATGACTGTAAAGGGTATCTTGAAAATTGTTTAAGAAATAACAAAAATCAAATTATTAAAATGAATGGCAAGGCTGCAGACTTTGGAAAAAAAAGTCTAAAGGTGCTTTGTGCACTGAGAATCTGTTTAATGCTCCTTGAAATGAGGTAAAGTGGCAGCACAGCCCATTAGTAGTCATCATTCACACAGGGCTGCAGCTAATCAGTGGCAGAGCAGGCCTCCCTGTCTCCCTGTGCCGGACCTGACCACCAAATGTTACATGAGGGGACGGGGCTGGCGGCAGTACAAAGTGAAGCTACACACTGCAGGGTGCCAGTATAGAGCGTAATTTGGAAGTTCCGCCGGTCTTTGCTAGCCAAGTGTAGGAACTGTGGGGCAACAACGGTGCCTCTCCTAGGTCCATGTGCCCTGGCCGATGGCACCTCTTGCACACCCCTTTCCTATGGCCCTGACATTTCCAGGCTGCTATTCGATGACCTTTATGTGTTAGTGATTTCACCCCCATGTCTTCACTAATTCTCATTTACCTTAAGTTCCCAAGAGAACAAGTAATGGGTCAAGAACTTAAAACTGCAATAGAAGTAAATTAAGCTTTGAAAGTTGATGCAAACAGTTTCTACAGGTGTTCCAATGAATGTATAAAAACAGTGTTGGAACAGACTGCTATTACACCCTCTGAAGCATTATTTGGACAATATCGCACTGTAGGAAGTAGTATATTGCTATCATAAGAGTGAGAATAAGGCAATTAACAACCTTTAAAAGTGTAGGTATTTCCTTTTAGAGAAATTGCAAAGAAAGCAAAGGTGTCAGTGAGTATAGTTTCCTACCCCATCAAAAAGCACTGCATAATAAATTAAAATATAAAAATAAAGACAATAAATGTTTCTTTATCCAACTTTTATGAGGCAAATTACTTCTACTTCTCGGCATTAATTATTTTCATTTGGTCATTTTTTAGGTTCCGTTCCCCAGATCTCCCTGACATTAGTCTCTTCTCAGCAGTTTTTGTGGATGCAGTGGCAATAGCAGTTGTTGGATTTTCCATGACAATTTCAATGGCCAAAATATTTGCTCTTAAACATGGATATGTAGTCAGTGGTAATCAGGTGAGAATACAATTAAATCGTTACAGGCTGCAACACTATATAATGTCTCTAACAGTGCGGTCCTTCTGTGACCAAAGGTGCTACTTGTACACTTGTATGAGTTTCTGAAAGAACCACAAAAACTAATTGGTATTGCGTGTGAAATGTTTCTAATTTTTTTTTTAATTACATGCTATTATTTATTTTTTATCATCAATGGTTTTTAATTTCATTTTTAAAGAATAAACTGGTATAAAAAGAGAAGGCACAGAAGAAAAGAGGAGAACCACAAGTCCAAAAGGATTCCTCCCAGGTTCCCCCACAGCTAGCGCATGCACTGACCAATGGGCGTGCATGTACAAAAGGACTCCTGGGTCATAAACCCAGAAGTCCTCGCACCGCAAAGGACAGCTCTTATCAGAAGAGCCGTCCCTTGCAGTTTTATTCACAAAACTACATGCATACAACATTAATAAACACCCTTATTCAATTAGTGGTGAAAATCCGTGATCAGCGAAAAGTTTTCGCCGATGCGCGTCTTTCGCTAATTTCCAAAGTATCGCCCTATTCAATTCCAGGACGTTTTCGCATGAGTGAAGACTCCATAGGCATAATCCATAGGTATAAACAGGCGTAAAAGTTTCTCAACCCAGAGACAGGAGAAAGAAGTGCACAATCACTATTTTGAGCTAAAAAAGTGGGGACTTGGTTCAGAACCCTTTGGACCCTCCCCCCCAATGACTAATTAGGAAAAAAAATTACCTTAATTCACCCTAAAATTTTAAAAAGTGTTGAAAATGGGGCTAAAGTACTGGGACAGGTATTTTGGGGTGCTGTATGGATGGGACAGGTGTTTTTAGGACTGCAGATGGCTGCAACAGGTATATTTTTTAAAATGTCTGCACTTTACAGACACACAAATATACTAGCACCCATTTACATGTACCCCCAATTTAACTACAGCAATTATTTTTCACAAGAGAAATTGCTATATATAATTTTTCCACACTTATGCAAATATGCATATAACAGCCCTTTGACGCAATCTAAGATCCCTAATTACTTTTATTAGGGCTATTAATACACTTCTATATTGATTCCCCGGATCAGTTAGGCTTCTTAGGGGGTACAGACTGATTTCCCCCCCCCCCAAAAAAAAACTGTCCTTTTTCAATTCACACATATGCGTTATTGCCTGTTTTTCAAATGAATAAGGCGAAAAGTGGGAGAGCGCATTGTGTAAGTAGGTGAAAACTTAGCCTCAAAACAAGTGAATGAGGCAAAAACATTGCGCTTATAGGCACTTATTTCTGTTGGGGACAATAAAAAATAAATCCAGTTTTTTCCTTAAAATATGATTTTATAAATATCTTAAAAATTACCTTTCAAAGTTTTGGATTTGTCTTGTTACGAAAAATATTTAAAATTGTAGTTAGTGATAAATGAAAAGAGTGATATGATAAAGAAATTAAAATTATTTAACCACTTTTAAATGGATAAATATATACATTTAAAAAGGAATCTTCAGTGTTTTGTTTTTTTATTGCAGCTCAACTATAAGATTTATAGAGTTTCTAATTTGGATCACTCTACCATTACAATGGCTGACTACATTGATATAGTCACATTTGCATAAAACTAAAATCATTGGTGATTTACGATGTTGCTTATATACAATCTAGTAATTTTTGAAAAATTATTTAAAAATGCCTTGAAAACCTTTTCACGTGTAGGATGTGGCATGGAGATAGTTTAGAGAATTGGGAGTTTATCCTGGCAAATTAAACCATAACTTTTCTATTTGGTGGGTGGCTAGCGTTATTTTACTCACCCATTAATAGTACAGACACTCATACAACAAAGAACTACACAGCTACGAAATGATTTGTGTATTTATCAATCATAGAACCTTACTTCTTTTAAGAGGTTCATATGATTCCCTGCCTTTTTACGTTTGTCTGCAAAGCCATAGGGGTAAATTTACTAAGCACTTCTTGGCATACCTTGCCAGCCTCCTTACTTATATGATGCAATAGATTGTTCAAAAGGAATGGACCAATTTTCTTCTTGACAAATACAAACGCAGATTCCTCTTCTACACGCATGACCAATATATTTAGGCTGATAGGGCTAGTAGGTTTATGGCCTTTATGGCTCAATATGGGTCCACCCTTCCTACTGTGCATGCGTTGATTGGTGCTGATGATGTTACCTATACTACTATGAAGTCTGTTGCTGGAGTATTTTGTTGTTATTTTGTGGTTGTTTAAGCTTGTCAGGTTTGGTATTCCCTAACTGAATTAGCTTCGTACTTGGATCAGATTCCATTTCCTACCCTTGCCCGTAGTACTTGAGAGAATTATTTTCCTTCCCTTTTTCCCAGTGGTGGCTTTTGGTAAGATCACAATGGCTGATAACATCACATGGTGAAAATCAAAATGGAGGGATTCCATCAGCTAAAATCTTAAGACTATATTATGATGATAAAAGAATCGTTGCTCTAAGGGTACAGCTAATATGGAGTGATAAGGTCAGGACGCAATGGAACAATGTGGAGACAATTTGATCAGCCCTACCCTCCTTATATATGGACATTTCTGTCCAGTCCATGTGAAAGTGGTGCGATAGACAAGGCAAAAGAAATCCAAGCTAGGTACATCTGGGGAGACCCTTTGGGAGAGAATGGTCTTTAATGCAACACCCACCACTTTGACAAGAAGAAGCTATATTTCAAGAAATAGGAGGGGTTGGGGGATATAAATTCCATGGTGCCCATTCAATTGTTATGTCAAAAGGGATATTCTATGTAGTTTCGGACAGTCAGACAAAACATCTGTAGCCTACTGCAAGATCACATGCAGTGCATGAGATCAGTCTTCGGTCAGAGGAGGCTCCAATTAGACACCTCAACCCAGGGGTTATGTAGGAGAAGTGTAATAATTTATAATGCATTTCTGCATTTTGGAGCATATTCAATATGGGACGAAAAGTCCGTTATCAGCGTTAATTTATTGCCTATGACATCATTTTCGCCTATTTCCAATATCCCCGTATTCAATTACATTGACTTTTCGATGGTGCGAAAAGTCAATGTTTAAAAAACGTGGATCATTTTTCGCCAGCCTTTTGCTGGCAAATAAAAAGTGCAGAATTGGGGTTTAGGGGTGCAGGCTGAAAAAAAAATAGCCTGCACCCTTGAGAATGCCCCCTTAAAATGATCTGTGTCAAAAAAGTTTTACAAAAAATTAGTTACATTTTGGGGTTTAAAAAAAATAATAATATGGGGAACAAATTTTAAACTAACAAAATAAATTCAGAGGGGTTCCCAAGTATGCGACAGGTGTTTTAAAGAATGCGAGGTGGTAGCGGAAGAATTTGAATTTGAAGAATTTTTAAAAATGCACCTTAGAGACTTAAAAATAGGCTTGCCCCCATGTTCATGTACACCAAATTTGATGCACCTAGTTTTTTTTTGTTTTTTTTTTTAAAAGCTAAGTGCTCTTCTTCACCACTTCTTCCCTGTCAGAAAAAAAAAACCTGCAGCGGCTATTTAAATACCATACTTACCATCCGCAGGCCAAACCGGGGGTACCCATAATGTTCCCCATGTCAGGACATCATTAGGGGGGTCCCTGGATGCTTTCCCGAAAATTCCTGAATTTTTGCCGATACCTTTCCGCCGGGTCCCATTTTTGCAGATTTCAAATTGAATACGGGGATAAAGCAGGCGCGTCAAACCTCCGATATGGAGTGAAAAGTCCAGCATGGACTTTTCGCTCACATACTGAATACCACCCATAATGTGGATATTAGCTGGGAATTTAAACAGATTAAACTTTTATACTCCTGTCCCGCAGCATAGGTTTGAGTGAATAAGTTTTAATATTTAAAGTTTGAAACAGATTTATTTGCCCAATGCCATGGTACCCGTCCAATTGTAAAGTGCAACGGAATATGCTGCGCTATATAAGAAACTGTTAATAAATAAATAAAGTGGTGTTCATGTACTATGCTTATTTTTGTTCATTGTTGTATGTATGTCAGTCATAGGAGACGGGCTGCAACATTGTATCATGATCAGATCTGTTTTGTATCTATTGGTCTGTAATTGTTTCTAACACATGATACAGAATTCCTGGCAGCAGAGCCGTAACTAGACTTTGTGGTGCCCTGTGCCAGAAAAAGAATTGGCGCCCCCCTCATTTTTCAAAGGGACATAATGCACCCAAAAAAGGGCCATGGCTTCAAGGGGAAGGGCAAGGGAAGAGATAGGACAGGCCAGGAGATGCTGGGGACGAAATAAGAGGAAGCTACAAACAAGAATGATAATAAACATAAATTTGACAGGCCCAAACAGCACCCCCTGCCCTGTGGTGCCCTGTGCGATGGCACCGGCCGCACTACCCTAGCTACGGCCCTGCCTGGCAGCTCTGGATAAGAGAGAGACAGAGATTAGATAGAGCCCTATTTTCATGTTACTAAAGTGCATAAACCACCTCTTATACGAAAAAAGTATATCAATAGCAAAATACACTGATCATTAAGGAGCATTATATTGCAAAACTTCTAATTTATGTGTATGTTGGTTGCAAATAGTACTATTGCATAAAGGGATTACTGAAGAAAGGGGGTGAATTTTACTACCTCCTAAACCTGCCTGTTTATTGATTAGGAGATACATCGTTAATGATAAAATATGGTCACCACAAGGTAAATGTTATATACCCAATTACACAATGTTAAGAATGTCTGGTTTGGTATTTATGATTTCAAAGTGTTAGTTGATGGGTGACTGTCAGATTCTTGTAATCAGAGTCAAACTATCCCAATTTATTTTAAGGAGGGAATCGGATAGAAGTTATGTTTTAATTATGTTCATTTTCTAAAATCGGTTGTATCAATTAATCAGAATAAAAGAGTGCCCCAAAAAGGAATCACTTGTTGTACATTGGCTGAGGCCAATGGAGGGTTTTGTTTCTAAGTACTTGGTACTCGATTCCAGGGAGCACCTCCAGCTGTATACATTTTGGACGCGCTCATGTGTGTATTATCCACTGTGCAGAGAGAGAGGCAGGGGGCTGCCCAGCGGATTCCGGAGCACTGGGCAAGCCACCAGCATGACTAAATGGGTTTGTGACACACAGCCAAAACCTCATGCATCTGGGGGCATGGTTTCATTGGCACGAGGCCACGTCCCAAGCCAAGCACACCTTTGTCACGTGCAGAGGACCATAGGAGGGGTGACAGGGTGAGTACAGCACACTGGGTGTCACCAACCCCAGTGACGCCACTTTCTCCATTCCTTTTTGGCATTGGCATAGAGCCTTTAGCCTGTGCAATCTGTGCTTATCCTGTTATCTTTGGCCTTTATGGTTTCAGGGTCTAAGGAGAAAAATTGCCTTATACAGTATGCAGACAATATGTTATTGTTTTTGTCATGTACTGCTTCCTCGCTCCCACCTCTTTTGGCAGTGGTGGGTTTGCTTGATTGTTTCTCAAGTATATGTATTAACTGGAGTAAATCTGTGATGTTCCCTGTATTCCCCACCTTGTTTTAACCGTCCCATTGCAATGATATATGCAATTTGTGTGATCACCCATGATGTGACTCTGTATGTCTCCTTGAATGTTTAATGCTAAATTGGTTTCCTTAAAAATAAATCTCACGTCTGGCTAAATCTCCCAGTTTCAGTTAAAAACTAAGTAGAATGACCACACATCATGATGATTCTTTTTTTCCTTTAAAAAATAAAAAATAAGCTAGCCACATCTGCCAAAATAACAAAATAAAAAAAAATGCACCCAAAGCAAACCTCCCGCACAACCCCCCACCCTATATATCCTAACCCCAGCCTAGGTTTACTTGGATCCCATAGCAACAACTCCTTACTTACTCCTGGGAGTAAGTAAACAGAGGAGCAGTCCCACTCCCAGGCCACTCGAGGACAAACAGAAAAGCACATAGAATACAACGGCAAATCCTGGAGCCACGACATATCGGACAGGATAGAAAGACAAAGCTTTATATTTACCACAGCTGAGTCCAACCACCCTTGAACGCAGAAAATATAAATTTCAGGGAAAGTCACAGCTATAGGGAAGGAGAAATCCAGGAAATTACCTTTCACAAGGGAAATGTGGACAGCAGATTCAGGAATTGGAAATTCAGACACCTGAACTTCCTCCTGAGATTTCCAAGGGATACAGTAAGGAGAGAGAATGTCCACCTGCAAGTCTCCACATTTGTTAATAAACCTCTGAGCAGAGGAATTAATAGCTTGAAGGATTTGTTGTAGAGAGGTATCCATTCTTGGTGGATACAGTGTAGCAGGTGAGTTGAAAGTAAAGAAGCCAAGAGTCTATGTATATGTAAAAGGCAGGAGTGGAGAGGCACCAGGAGCCTGTGTGTGAGGAAATGGAAGCTGTCAACCAGGCAGAGGTGGGGTGGGGTGGGGTGGGGTGGGGTGGAGGGGGGAGAAAGATGAATTGCACTCACTGAGAAGCACAACTCCTCCAAGGCTGTGTAGTTGTTGGCAGGAGAGAGTTGGGATGCAGGCAGACACCAAGCAGCAGCATTTCATTCAGATCAGCAGCGAGGGAGAGAATGCAGCAGCATGTCCCAGCAGACAAGATGGCCTCCGGGCCAGTCAGCACGCTGCACCCACACGGCTTCAGCAGGCTCAGGGTGATCAAGCTGTCGGGTGGCTGCCCGCACACATCATCACAGGAACAGTGGAGACATAGGAGCTGCAGGACTCCAAAGGAGCTGCAGAAGACCACGGGCCACTCTGGAAACCGCGGGGATCAAGCAGCCAAGGGCAGCACTCAGGCAGGGAGCAAGAAAAGTCCACACACACCAGGGCAAGGCAGCAGATTTTACAGTATATTATTGTAAGCGCCGATGGCAAAAGTCTTTCTGTTTTGTATACATATGGCATTAATATTGAAATGCAGCTGGTACGTTGTATAATATGGGTAAAATCTAGCGCGGACATATTTCTTTTCTGTTTCAACTTGAAAATTTGTCTGTTTGGTTTTGGCCTTGTTTCCCATGTACGATTCATGTATACGAAAAGGAAGTGTCTGTCAACGTTTGAGAGAATTTGATCCTTATTGCTATTTGTTAGTGCTTGGGGTGTCCGTTGTGCACCGTTCTTGTACCAATATTATTGTCTTCTCATTGTCTTTTGTTGTTTGTTTTTGTCTATATCTCATTTTAAAATCTAATAAAATATGTGTGGTGTGCCAATTAACATGCTTTCTTATATGTTCTCCAAATATTTGACTTCTTTAGCAGCCAGCCTAATTACAATGTCCCAAATAAGCTAGCTCTGCCAAATGTTTTTTCGTTAGTAGACCGGGGGACAGATGTACTAAGCTCTGGAAAGTGATAAACCACCAGCCCATCAGCTCCCAACTGTCATTTTTCAAACACAGCCTGTGAGATGACAGTTAGGAGCGGAGTAGCTGCCAGTTTATCACTCTCCAGTTTATCACTTTTCAGAGCTTAGTACATCTCCCCCCTGATACTGAATTCACCAAATGTATTGTGTTAACCTATTACTGAACTGTTTATAATTTTGCAGGAACTTATTGCTCTGGGGCTGTGTAATTCTATTGGCTCTTTCTTTCAAACATTTGCTGTGACCTGCTCAATGTCTCGTAGCCTGGTTCAGGAGAGCACTGGAGGGAATACACAGGTATGTGTTGGTAGGATCTTCTGAATTATTGTTTTTCATTCAAAAAGCTATATAATTACTAATGTGTTGTCTGTTGCGGGTTTCCCAAACTCTGTCCTGAAGGTACCCTAACAATCCAGGTTCTAAGGATATCCATGCCTGTGCACATATGGTATAATCAAACTGACTGAGGTACAAATTAAGTTACCTGGGCCTTAGCATTAATATCCTTAAAACCTGGACTGTTAGGGTGCCATAAGTGCAGACCTGGGAAATTACTGGCCTAGTTGTATGGTCCATTTTATTCTGATTTTAAGGTGTCGTGGTTGGAAATTCTGCTTTACACAATTTGCTTAGCAAACTGTTGGGGAAGCGATAACTGTATTTTATTGTGTTTCTAAGTTTTCTTGGATGTAATGTAAACTGTTTGCTAGTAACAATTTATAATAATTATTTAAGACTACGTCATACTGCACAATTATTTACTAGGTTTATGTAGCGCTCTGACTATTGTTATTTATTACATTTAACTGATTCAGACCAGTTTGCTATATGTGTGCACTTGCAAGCGGGCCGATGTTATGCATGCGCACGCTTCGTTCTGCGTGTGCACGAACTACTCACTGCGATTGCATACCGCTCGCTCGCCTTGCAAAGACAGCCCAGTGTAATGAGTGACAGGAGAGGCCGTTTGTGGGTGGTAACAGGGGCACTCCAGTAAAAACGGGGGGTTGGAGATGCGAACGCAGGCGTGCCTGAGTGTTTCAACGCCGATTCAGAGGCGTGCATAATTAACAGGCAGCGTCATAGTACACGTCACTTCGCTTTTTTTTTTACACTGAAATGCTCACAGTGCTTGCGGCAGGATAAGGCCACCACAAGCACTGCGTTCGCATCCGATGATCCTCGATGTACCAATGTTTTCATACACTTCCTGGAGATGACGTGTGTCAGTGGGCATCTCTACATACGCTAAGGGGTGTCTGCATACGCAGAGCGATCGCTCGCACAGCCAAAGTGGGTGTGCTTATGCCTTGGCGAGCGATTGCATCCCATGACGTCATTTTGGAAAATTTGCATACGCTCAGTGCGAGCATACGCATATAGCAACAGGGTCTGAATCAGGCCCGTAGTCTGTCAGATAAATCAGAAAGTATATAAATTTTCAAGCATGTCCAAATCAACCATATATGACTAAGTCGTCTTTCTCTTTCCATAATAACAAGAAAAGTACTTAAACTCAAATTTCATATTTTGCTACCTCTCAGAGAATGTTTATTTATTTTATTATTACCAGTTATTTATATAGCGCACACATATTCCGCAGACATCTGTCCCTGCCCCAGCGGAGCTTACAATCTATCTCTGCTACATTTGACACTGTAGACCAGCCTCTACTGCTGCATATCCTTCACTCTCTTGGTTTCCATGGCATTGCCTTCTCCTGGCTGTCCTCCTACCTCACTGATCGTTCCTTCTCTGTCTCCTCTCAGGACTCCTCTTCCCTCCCACTTCCACTAACAATAGGAGTTCCCCAAGGTTCTGTTCTTGGACCTCTCCTTTTCTCCCTATATACGTCCTCTCTAGGTGAACTCTTTTGACCTCCAATATAATCTCTATGCTGATGATACTCAAATTTACCTTTCCACCCCTGACCTTTCCCTCTTGCTTCTTACCCGTATCTCCAACTGTCTCTCTGCTATCTCTTCATGGATGTCCCAGCGCTTTCTTAAACTTAACATGTCTAAGACTGAGCTGATCATCTTCCCACCCTCTTCCATTACCTCACTTCCCACAATTTCTTTATCTATTGATGGCACAACTATCTCCTCTATCCCCAAAGTGTGCTGTCTTGGAGGTATTCTTGACTCCTCCCTCTCCTTTAAACCACACATTCAGCACCTCTCGCAGTCCTGCCGCTTCCACCTAAAAAATATTTCCAGGATTAGACCCTTCCTCACCCAGGATGCCACTAAAACCCTCATCCACTCACTAGTCATCTCCAGATTGGACTACTGTAACCTTCTCCTAGCTGGCCTCCTAGTCTCTCACCTCTCTCCACTACAATCGGTCCTCAATGCTGCTGCCCGGCTCATCTTCCTCTCCACACGTTCTCCATCTTTCCCCTCTCCTTCAAGCCCTACACTGGCTCCCCTTCCCCTTCAGATGCCAATTCAAGGTTCTTACACTCGCCTACAAAGCCCTCACTAAATCTTCCCCCACATACATTTCTGACCCTCTCTCCCTTCACACTCCCGCCAGTCCACTTCGCTCAACAAATGCATGTCGCCTCTCCTGCCAACTGATTACTTCCTCCCACTCCCGCCTCCAAGATTTTGCCCATGCTGCTTCCTACCTTTGGAACTCTATCCCTCTCCCTATCAGACTCTCCACCTCACTGCATATCTTCAAACGGGCTCTCAAGACCCACAACTTCATCAAGGTCTTCCAGCTCTCATCCTAATCAACATAATACTCTCTCCTCTCTATCTTCTCCTTCTGAGTCATGCCTGTCTGTCTGCCCCTCCCCTTTAGAATGTAAGCTCTCACGAGCAGGGACCTCTTCCCTGATGTGCTTCTCCTTACACTTTCTTCTACTCCTTACTCCTCATAAGGGCACCTAACACGTCTCTGCCAACTCCCTGCTGCTTATTGTGAGTGTTTTTTTTTTTTTTAAATATCTTTTTTTTTTATTGAACAGCAATAAAACAGTTATACATTGCACAATCCAAGAATTAGAGAAAATAAAATTGTCTGATAAACGACTAGTCTGTTTCTTGGAACAAACAATATACAAACTACTGTTAATCTTTTCAAACTTTTTTTTTTGGGAAAATAGTACAAATATAGATTGAAATTATGTCAAAGTACAAAGAAACAAAGTACTTGAATATAATATAATGTAGAAAATTACAAAATTACAAATACTGTATAAAAAAATCAATATAGTACACCGTATAGAAATGCAAGTAAATATACAATCAATGTCACTCAAACTATGCAACTTATAGAGCCAGTGTAAGCAGCAATTGAATTTTGAGTTAACCAATTATCACATCAACTTCGGTATATCAGTCAATCGTTGCGTCAATATAATCTACATCAATGCAGAATTATATTAGAAAAAAGGGGGGGAGAGTTAGAATAAAATGATAAAAGAAACAGAAGAAGAAAGAAAGGTGAAATAGAAATATGAAATAGAAATAGAGGGGGAATCACTGACAGAAGGTGAGAGATACCTTGTCTGGGGGGATTCACAGAGAGCTACATATAAATAGCACAAATAGGGGCATTTTAAGTGATATTTCTTAGCATAAACCATTCCGTGTGATCAAAGACTTTCCATATGTTATTCTGAATCTGGACTGGTAGACATTGTATGTATGGTTCCCATTTTTTGGAAAAAATCCGTACCCCTCTTTCGATGTTAAAGATAGCCATACGTCTCTCCGCATAAATTACCTCCAGCAGCGCAGTTTTCCATTCCATTAGTGTAGGTGCTGATTTTGAGATCCAGTAATTAAGGATAAGTTGTTTAGCTACTGTAACCATGACTCTCAGAGCAGGTTTCCATGGGCCCAAGGAGGACTCAGACTCCCATATTGAAAATTCTGCGAAAATAAGAGCTGCTGCATTTTTGGACAATTTAAGATGTATCGTATTATTTAGATAACACAAAATTTTATTCCAAAATCTATGGATCTTTCTGCAGTACCAGAGGTTATGCGAGAGAGAGGCATTAGAGCAGTCACATTTCACACAATTTCCCTCCTCCAGTGGCACAAAATGTCTCCGTTGGGCCGGGGACATATATGTACGATTTAAAATTCTAAGATGAATTTCTTGAAGTCTCGCTGACTTAAGGCAGGGTAAAACACAATCCAGATTCGCAACAAATGGCTCCAAGTCACATAATTCGGGTATCTCTGTGTGCCAAGCTTCCGCAACTGGTGCCCAAGCATGTATAGGAATTTCAATCAGGTATTTATATAAATGAGCTATTCTGAATTTGGTTGAGCGACATAAGAGTAGAATGCGACCCATTGTATCTGTGTTAATTGAGATCCATAAAGGATTATCTAAGGATTGAATGAAATGACGTACTTGTAGAAACATAAAAAATTGTGTACGAGGGATGTCATATTTATCCTGTAATTGTACAAAGGAGAGCAAATTGCCACCCGGATCAAATACATCTTTGATGGACATGATTCCCTTTTGATTCCACATTTTAAAAAGAGGAATGTCAAGTGAAGGGGGAAAACAGGGATTACCCCATAAGGGGATGTACGGGGATGAAAAAGGATTTTTCCCCAAATGTGTATTAACCTTCAACCACGTAGTGTAAGTGTCCCAGAATAAAATATTAGAACGAAATATCTTAGGAATGTGTATTTTAGGGGTGTGTAACAAGGCTGCTGGGGCATATGGGTGAAATAATGCTTCCTCCAAGTCAGGATTAGTATAGTGATCGGTATGTAATAACCAATCAGTTATATATCGGAATATGGCAGCTTTTGCAAATGCAGAGATGCTTGGGATGCTCAGCCCTCCATTTTTTTTCAATAGGTAAGCTCGGGAACGCGGCATTCTGGGTTTCTTGTACTGCCAAATGAATTTAAAAAAGATCTGCGTAAACTTCAGTACATCCACTCTTGTTAAAGTAATGGGTAAAGTTTGTAAAAGATAGGCTAGTTTCGGGAACACCACACTCTTTATTACAGTTACTCGTCCGAGTAGAGAGAGTTTAAGATCTTTCCAATTCTGGAGTTGGGAGTTTAATCTATTTAGCAATGGAGAGAAATTAAAAGCATATAGAGAGGATAATTGAGCTGGTATAAATATACCTAAGTATTTTAATTTATGTGTTGCAATTGTGAAAAGAGAGGCTATGTGGGGATGTGTAGCTAAAAAAGTAGCTGCATTGTGAGTGTTTTAATCACTATTGCAGCAATGTATTTAATGTCCTTCACTGTACTGTAATTTACTTGTTTGTTTTTTGTTGTTTTTTTTGTTCACTTATTAGTTTTATGTACTATGTAAGGCGCTGCGGAACACTTGTGGCGCCATTTAAATAAAGGATAATAATAATATTCCCTACCACATGCTGACAAACATACACAGTATAGTAAATTTTATGGGGAGCCAATTAACCTACCTGTATATTTTTGGAGTGTGGGAGAAAACCGGAGTACCAGGAGGAAACAGTGAGAACATACAAACTCCACACAGTTAGGGCCGTAGTGGGAACCAAACCCACAACCTCAGTGCTGTGAGGCAGTAATACTAACCATTACACTGTCTGTGTTACATTGTATATCAGGGACATTGTATCAAAATAAGGAGAAAAATAAATAATGAACAATGGGTGAGGGTACAGGTTAGAGATCCTCTCTAATTTGTATTTATTTTTTATTTGAGGGGGGGGGGGTGTAAGTTGAAAAGGACCAAAAAGACGATTGGTAAGGTCACACAGAGCACGTGATTCATTACAGTCTTTGTTGCTGGTGCCTCCCTGCTATTCTTGTTCTGAAGAAGGTGGTATAGTGCTGGGTTACAGATTTGTTATATATGCATATCTTGATGGCAGCTAATAAATGTGATGGCTTTATTTAATAAAAGCACTAGAAAAACTTTTGGAATACCAAAAAAACAGTGATTAATTATGCAAAATCAAATATTTTGGAACAGTATATTATTATATTGGGCAAATTCTCCAGATATGCTTCAGTGCACCCCTCAGTCTGTGCATTGGGCCTTATTCAGAGCTGTATGCTAGGCTGATATTTATGCAGTTGATCTATAATCTGCAAATTGCGCATGCGCCTAAGTTGCATGGTGAATGCTTCAGGGTACATTACTGTAGTTGCTCGCAGCAACTATTTACTCGCAGTGTAATGGGAGGTTACAGAGTGGCAGCAAAGAACGCAGGTGTCACAACCATTTTGGGGGCATATCTCAACCTGCGACTGTGAGCCCATATGTAAGGAATATGACTCCGGTGTCTCAATTCCAGCTGCCATTCTGCGCACCCATAGGGTTACTAAGAATCGATAACACTACTCAACAGCCATTTTGCATCTGACATGATATTTATCAATATCCATGTAATTTTGTGCGTAGAATCCAAATACACCATCAGAAATTTTATATCATGGAAGTTTTTTTGAGATATGTTGAATAATTGAAATTTGAAAATTATTTAATCACAATAAGTGCTCGGCAAGACTCCCTTCTGCCTGCACTATAGGGTACACATCCTGCCCAGATCCTCATCCTCTGTCATCAGAATTCCCATCCTCATCATCCTTCTCCATGTGCTGGTCCTGGGGCAGAACCCTCCTCTTAGTGCTGTATGCCATGTTGCTTGCTGGCTCCTGTCCCAGCTCCCGGCTGGTGGGCAGAGGTAAGCAGGAAGCTCCCCGGACTGTATCATGACCATCAGTAACCGGAGGGAAAGGGGGCCTCGTTCTTGCAGTGGCCTGCTTCATGACTGAGCCTCTGTCTCTATGTCCCAGCACTCTGGCTGATGCATACTTGACAACTCTCCCTCATTGTCAGGGAGACTCCCTGAAATAGCAGCAATCTCCCTGTCTCCCTGAAGAGTCTACCAATCTCCCTCATTTCACCTTACCCCCATTATGACACTTATATAAAAGAAAAAACAGAGATATATACATTCAAATGGGTTCATTAGTATAATTTCCCTGCATTGCACAATAATCCCTATGGCTACATGCATTTTCTGAGAAGTATCAGTGTGTTTTCAATAACAAGTAGATCTTACTAACTGCTTTGGGGCTCATTTACATGCGGATGTAAATCAATTTTATGACACAACTCTCAGATGTAGCAGTACACGCCCACTTTACCGCCACGCTCATAGGTGCTGCTTTCACAATCTCCCTGAAATGCTTTTTCAAAAGTAGGCAAGTATGGGCTGATGGCTAATCCCCATAAGGAGTTATGTAGCCCTCACACCACTGGCAGGGACCAGTGCAAGTGTTGATTTTACCTTTTGTTTTAATTTCTCCATTACGTGAAAACTCTGGATAAAGACGGCCAGTCTTTCAGTAATCTGTAGGAAAAGTTTCTAAAGTTAAGCAAAGCTAAAAGACTTATTTCCCCCCAAATAAGGAAACTGCTTAAGGTGCATACACACAACGATTTTTTGAACGATTATCATTAACGATATCGTTTACCAATTAAATCGATGAAAAAATCATTCACTTTCTAAGTTGAAATGATGAACGATTATCGTTCATGCGCGTTCACGTTTATAGTACAGTCAGACTGACCAACTCAATGATTTTCATTAAGGGAATATGCAAAAATCATTTGTAGTTCAAAAAAATCGTTCATTACACTTTAAAAAATCTGACAGATAATCGTTCATAAAATCGTTCAGAAAAACGTTTGTAACAAAATTGTTGTGTGTGTGTATGCAGCTTTACTGATTAAATATTTAATGCAGAATTGACAGAAATTGAGTCTGCTCTTTGGTCCTCCTTCAAGGCTCCTGTGCATGGATTCTTAGGGAACGGGAAAGAGGCCAACTACGTTTCCAGCGTGAATGAACTATTGGACAACTACAAGAATATGGGTTGTAAAAGTCACTTAAAATTCACTTTTTACATTCCCATGTAGATATTTTCTCTGACAATCTGGCTAGTATAAGTGATGAACAGGGGGAACGTTTTTACCAAGACATTCTGACAATGGAGCATCATTACGAAGGACACTGGGACCCTGCAATGATGGGGGGACTACTGCTGGTCCATTTTTAGAGAGACCAATGAGGCACTGTACAAACGGAATTAATCAATGCCCTATTTCCCTAAAGCAAAGTGACTTTACATTTTATCGTTTATTAACAATTCCATTACGGCTAATTTGGATTAAGAGTTTGAAGTTTAGTTTCTGTAGTTTTTAAGAGTTTCTGATGTTTAATTAGTATTTTATAAATTAATATTTCAGTTCTATAGAGATTAATAGAAATTTTCACTGACCTTACCTCATGTCAGATATAGCTATTACATCTTTTGCTATTAGGGTGTATCTAATAAATGTGATGTGATCGAGAAAATCAGATTTTTCCACTAAATGCAGCATCCCTAAATTAGGCGAAAACACACATTCACATGCACGATGCCAGACGCAGAGAATGTTTTACATTTTGTTGAGTAGTGTAATAGACTTATCTATGACTGACTGATGCTGCGTCTGTGTACGCAGATACTTGGATTTGCAAAGCTGCAGGTGGGCGTCTCAGTACACCTCCAGGCATATTCGTCTTTTACACAGATGCAGCAGCATTAGCCTACAACTCTGAATCTGACCCATTATTCAGTAGTTTTCTGAGGTCACTGGGTACATGCAATGAAGATGGCTTTTAAATTAATCTCATTTAGGCTATACTCCCATTGAGACCATTGGTGTATCTATAATGGGTGCACACGGGCCACTGTGTCCAGGAGGGCCCACACTCTGCAACTATAATTATACTTACCTCTTCAGAGTCCCGCTTCGGACAGCACTACAGTATATCAGAAATCACAGGGTAAATGGTGAGACGGCCATTTTTCCGTTGTTTGTATATCCGCAATAGAGAAGTCTTCACTTCAGGACCATGCCACGGGTGCCATGTTCCTGGAGACCTGTGCATGCACAGTAGACCCTGGCACAAAGCTAGAGTCTACTCTGCTGCCAGATAGGAGGGGGCCCACATGGAGCCTGCAGTGCACACAGGCCTTCTCCTCTCTTAAATCTCCTCTGATTGAGACTCATCAGTTTCCAGACCATGTGCTTCTGGAGTAAATAAAGTATGGTAGAATTAGGAGACTGTCCTATTTGGTGCAATGAATATGAAAGGGTGTGAAGTTTTCAGCAGCTTTAGTAGGTTATGGCAAATAACTGGCAGAATTAAAAAAATATCTATTAAAGAGTATGGTTAATGATATTCCTGTTGTAGTTAAGCAAATGAGACCACTTCTACTAGTAAAAGATTAATGCTGTTGATTCCATCTGCGTCAGTGGACTCAGATTTCCTGGCCTCGCAAGCTGCCAGGCGAAAGAGGCAACAATCACGATCAATGGGTGCGATGGTGATCCAAGGCAGTGAACACTGCACTCAGATCTCTCAGATGCAGCATGGAGGTGTCTGTTTCCTCTAGACACCTCCTCCTGTGTTTGCATAATAGATGGACCGAATTGCACAGGCTTGTGTGCCGCTCTGCAATTTCGGCCATCTCTGAGTTGGGTAGCTCTATTGTATTATTTTTTTATTTTAGATGAAGTACTTAAATGGCTTAAGTCTCCATTGGAATTCAAAGTTGATTTCCAGCAGCTTCTTCATGTGTTTGTGGGAATTTTTTTACCCTAAAAAAAAACACTATGGGACTCACAGCAGTTTTTATTGGCGGTCGCCCGTCTGCGAGTTTAAGGAAATTCCGCTACAAACTCCTCCCCTTGTGTACATCCATGTGGCCAAATCTGCACGTACTGAGACACCCACTTATACACCACCAACGATGGTATCGTACCTATGGCAGGTGCAGTTTCTCCGTCTGACCATGGCCTCTTATGCTTGCAGCTGGGAACACAGCCGCTTGCATTGACATGCCTTCAACACTCCTATAACACGCCCACTCGGACTATTTTGCGTGCACTACTAGCCACCTCCGAGTCACCGTCTAGGTACTCATCACTTTCCCATCACATTTCTGATACTGTCTGACCCAATCGCAACAGCAGCTTTGTGCGTACAGTTTGTGTAACGCATGTGTCATAGGGGTTTTCAGAAGTTTTGGCGCATACGCAGTTGCAAATAATCGCCGAACTACATAAATATCAACATTGTGTGCTATTCAGAACTAGGCCCCCTATGTATTCAGTTCAAAAATGAAGTTAAGGAGAGTGCAAAGAAGAAAATCCGCTGCACACAATATGTTTTTATCGTATGTATTATTCACCTGGAACCAAGATGCTCAGAGTTTGTCCATCCAATTGAAACAGTAGCAGCTAAAATGAAACAAACACCGAAACTGAGTGTGAAGCTCACCCCATCTGCCGGTTTGGAGTATTCTGTTATCTATTGAATCGTCATTACCAATTTAGACAGGTGAAAATTAGAGATGTGCCAGACCCCCGTGTTTTTAGCTTTGGTTCTAAATCATCATCGTGTTTTAGTTTTGGCAAAACCACCCTCAAGTGTTCTAGTTTTGGATCTGGGTTTCTTTAAAAATTGATTACAAACCGCTAAAATCATGCAATTTGGACCGGTTTTGTTATTAACATTAATGTCCCATCATTTCCAGACAATTTTGATCAGCTCACAATATTTTCACCGATATTGGCTAAAGGCTGCAGCGAGCTTGCTCTCTAAACTAAGCGACAAAGCAGCCGCACAAGCACATGGCAGTTCTAAAGTATATAGCACATCTATGAAACATAGTGCCACTATAGACACGATGGCAGTTTAAGAAACTATGCATCCCTATGGAATGTTTTAATTAATCAAGAACTAATAGCTTAAAAGTAAAAGCCTACTAGAAAATATAATATATATTACCAACACACTTCTCCATCCAGCAAATCACAGGCCAGAGGCCAATACAGGTGATTTAAGCCAGAGTAACAGTCTAGTAGATCAGCTAATAAATGAGAAACTTAAACATATAATAATTGGTTAATAAAAAAAAAAAGAGAAAATATGGGTCCAGAGAGATGAACACTGATGGAGCAGTTTTATTTGAAGGATTGTCTTCCGAAGACCAAGAAACAAATGCAGCAGAGAGGTCCAGGAGGATTCGAATCTAGTAAAAACCTTTTTAGATGTAGGAAAAATGACATAATTGATCACTTTAGTCAATGCAGACTGTCTGGAGTGTTGGGAATAAAAGGCTGGCTGAAGAGGTCTAGTTGGTGGTTGTTATTATTATTATTATTATTAATTTATTTATATGGCGCCACAAATGTTCTGCAGCGCCTTACAAAGTATATAAACAAGTTGTAGACAAGCGACTTACAGAACAATACAATACAGGACCAGGACATGGATAATATATATTGCTACATTAGTGACCATAACACCCAGATAAGCAACAGAACATAAGCAACCAAGTGTTAGGTGCCCTAGTGGTGAGTAAGAAGTAGATGAAACTAAAGTAGGGAGAAGCACAAGCGGGTAGAGAGCCCTGCTCATAAGAGCTTACATTCTAAAAGGGAGGGGAAGACAAACAGGGGTGACACAGATGCGGTAGATGGGGAGGAAGGAGCATGTAGCAGGGAGTTAGAATGATAGCTGGAAGGCTTTGATGAAGTAGTGTGTCTTGAGAGCCCGTTTGAAGGATTGCAAAGAGGTGGAGTCTGATGGGGAGAGGGAGAGAGTTCCAGAGGTGGGGAGCAGTGCGGGCAAAATCTTGGAGGCGGGAGTGGGAGGAAGTAATCAGCTGGCATGAAAGGCGGCGTGCATTAGTTGAACAAAGAGAGCAGAGAGGAGAGTGAAGGGAGATGAGATCAGAGATGTATATGGGGTAGATTGGGTGAGGGTCTGTAAGCAAGCTTGAGAACCTTAAATTGGGTTCTAAAAGGGATGGGGAGCCAGAGGAGGGCTTGTAGGAGAGGGAAGGCAGATGTAGAGCGTTTGGAGAGGAAGATAAGCGGTGCAGCAGCTTTAAGGATGGACTGGAGAGGAGAGAGATGGGATTTGGGGAGGCCAGATAGGAGGAGGTTACAGTAGTCCAATCTGGAGATGACCAGTGAGTGTATGAGGGTTTTTGTAGCATCCTGGGTGAGATAGGGTCTGATCTTAGAAATATTTTTGAGATGGAAACGACAAGACTGTGAGAGTTTCTGGATATGTGGTTTGAAGGAGAGGGATGAGTCCAGGATAGCTCCAAGACAGCGCACCTTGGGACTAGATGAGATAGTTATTCCATCAATTGATAAAGAAATAGTGGGAGGTAAGGTTATGTGGGAGGGTGGGAAGACAATCAGCTCTGTCTTAGACATATTAAGTTTAAGAAATCGCTGGGACATCCAGGAAGAGATAGCAGAGAGACAGTTGGAGATACGAGTCAGAAGAGAGGGGGAGAGATCAGGGGAGGAAAGGTAGATTTGAGTATCATCAGCATAGAGCTGATAATGGAGGTCAAAAGAGCTGATGAGTTCACCTAGAGAGGAAGTATAGAGTGAGAATAGATCCAAGAACAGAACCTTGGGGAACACCTACTGTAAGAGGCTGTGGGGGGGAAGAGGAGTCATGAGAGGAAACGGAGAAAGATCAGTCAGAGAGGTAGGATGACAGCCAGGAGAGGGCAGTGTCACGTAGACAAAGGGAGTGAAGGATATTCAGCAGGAGAGGGTGATCCACAGTGTCAAAAGCAGCAGAGAGATCAAGGAGAATGAGAAGAGAGTAGTGGCCCTTTTATTTGGCAGCAAGGAGGTCGTTGCTGACTTTTCGTGAGGGCAGTTTCAGTGGAGTGGAGAGAACGGAAGCCAGACTGAAAAGGATCAAGGAGGGAGTGGGAGGAAAGAAAAGCATTAAGGCGTTTGTAGACAATCCGCTCAAGGAGTTTGGAGGCAAAAGGGAGGAGAGAAATGGGTCAGTAGTTAGAAAGAAGGTTAGGATCAAGGATAGGTTTTTTAAGAATGGGGGAGACAAGGGCATGCTTGAATGCAGAAGGAACAGTGGCCCTGATTCAGAGCCGGACGCTCTGACAGAGCGCTCACTCTGAATCAGGGCCGTCCTTCTGAATTTTTAGAGCGGCCTCCTGGCCGCTCGTATAGCTGTGGGTGACCACCCACAGCTATAGCGAGCGGCCAGAAAGATGGTCGCGATGGTCAAGACCACCGCGACCATCGGTTTTGCGACGAGACCCTTGTGGTAGGGTCTCATCTGCCGCAAGCCCTGGAGTGCATTTGGCTCTATCAGAGCCAAAAGCACTCCCACTGACATCACTTGTAATGTCATGGGGCCAGCCTCAGACGGTAGGTGTTCCCATGGGAACGCCTCCGTCTGGGCAGCCACGTCCCCGGCACGCCCACCAAAGTGAACGTGCTGTCACTCACCATCGACCCTTTGTAGCGAGACCCATAGCGACGGCTTGACCGTCGCTATCCGGGTCTCGCGCATGCGCTCGATGGAGCCGGGTCCTTTGTGCGCATGCGTCCTGGGCCAACATCGACCTGCTTGCGAGCGCGTCTGTATCAGGCCCAGTGCCTGATGAGGGAGAGGTTAATGAGGTGGGCAAGATGGGAGCAGGCAGAAGGAGAGAGGAAGCAGAGCAGGCCAGAGGGGATAGGATCAAGGGGGGAGGACCGGATGAGGGCCATGACTTCCTCTTCAGATACAGGGGAGAAGGATGTTAGAGTTGGTAAAGTTGATGGGGAGGAGTTATCTGGGAAAGGAGGAGGTGGAGAGCTGGGGGACTGGTTGGATATGATGTCCTGACATATGGAATCAATTTTAGATGTAAAGTAGGTAGCAAAGTCAAGGCCAGAGAGTAAGGATTGGAGACGAGGAGGGGGGTGGTCGAAGGAGGGAGTTAAAAGTGGTGAAGAGACGCTGCGGATTAGAGGACTGAGAGGAGATGAGGATGCTGAAATATGACTGTTTAGAGAGGGAGAGAGCAGCACTATAGGATGAGAGCATAAATTTGAAATGGAGAAACTCTGCCTTAGAGCGTGATCTTCTCCACTGTCACTCGGCGGTTCGTGAACACTTTTGCAGGTATCTGGTGCATTTGGAATGCCAGGGTTGAGGAGTAGATCTGCGAGTGTGAGTAGGGATCGCCGGTGGAACAACAGAGTCCAGAGCAGAGGTAAGGGAGGCGTTGTATAGGGAAGTGGCTTGGTCAGGGCAGGATAGAGAGAGGATAGGGGAGAGAAGTGAGTCAAGCAGGGAAGAAAAGGAAACTGTGTCGATAGTGTCAATGTTATGCTTAGTGATGGTGGCTTTTGGAGGTAGAAGGAGAAAGGGACAGGTTAAAAGAGAGAAGTGATGGTCCGAAAGGGGAATTGGAGTGATCAGAAATATCACATCGGTGAGTGAAGACCAGATCAAGCAAATGGCCACTCACATGGGAGGGTGAGGAGGTCCATTGGGAGAGACCAAGCGAAGATGCGAGGGTGAGGAGTTTGGAGGCAGAGGATTCTGTGGGGATATCAATTGGAATATTGAAGTCACCTAGGATAACTGAGGGAAGGTCTGAGGAGAGAAAGTGAGGGAGCCAGGAAGCAAAGTTGTCAAGGAACTTGGAGGGAGGGCCAGGGGGGCGGTAAATGACAGCTACTCGGAGGTGTACTGGGTGGAAGAGGCGTAAAGCATGGACTTCAATTGTGGAGAATGTAAGGGATGGTTCAGAGGGAATGGGTTGGTATGAGTAACCAGGGGATAGAAGGACCACCATGGCGAACCCCAGGTCGTGGGTGTGTGAAAAGTTGAGGCTCCCAGAGGAGAGAGCTGCAGGAGAAGTGGTGTCAGAGGGTAAAATCCAGGTTTCAGTAATGGCTAGGAGATTCAGGGAGTTGGAGATGAAAAGGTCATGGGTTGGGACTAGTTTATTACAGACTGACCTGGCATTCCAGAGGGCACAGGATAGAGAGACAAAGTTTGTTGTAGAGATTTTAATGAGATTATCAGGGTTGCTGTAGCATGGAGGTGAGATTGATTTGGGGGGACTGAGCTGAATAGAGTGTAGCGATGGTGCGGTCTCCAGTACTAGAAGGGGGGCCAGTAGAAGGTGGGCAGGAAGGGAGCTTAATGATATGTGGATGGATGTGGGGTGAAGTGACATGGAGAGGGGGGTGGGAGGAGGGATTAGCAGTGACGTAGTAGGATCCTGGTGGAGTATAAGAGAATGAAAGTGGAGTAATGGGAGAAGATGGGGGGGAAGGTAAATAGAGGAGAGGAGATAAGGGGAAGAGGAAATGGAAGAGACAAGGGGGAAAGGATAAAGGTGGAAGCAAGGGGCAGAACAAAAGATTAGGTAGACACTGAGTGAAGGTGGGAGTTGAAGAAAACATGGTAATGCTAAGGATGATTTAAATAGGGGAAGAAAAAGTTGAAAGTAGGAATGAAGAAAAAATGTAAGAGTGCAGATTTCCAGAAATGCAAGTAAGAGTACAGTGTGGGAGAAAAGTGTCAGTAAAACAAAAGTTTATTATTGAGTATAAAGTGGAGATTTGGTGGGAGCAGAAATTAAATAATAAAATAGACAGTGGTAGGAGCTAGATGATTTAAGACTTATAAAAAGAGCTAAGGTAAAAGTAAATTTTTATAGAGGTAAAGTGACATTAACATAGATACGTATGCATTAGGTTATGGGCCTGATTCAGAGATAAAAGGATTTGTAGAGCCGCACACAATTGGCTGTACAAATCTGTCCATCTCACATGCAGAAGGAGGCATCAGACACCTTCCTGCTGCATTTGCAATCCCAGCACTGCGACCACCATCGCGACCGATGGTTGCTTCTTTGATCAGGCTGTGAAAGATGAAGCTTCCCGCAGCCTGACCGGGTGCTAGTCACGGAAGAGGCCAGGAATCTGCCTAGGCTTCCAGGAACAGTGACCAGCCATGCCCCCACTGAGCTCCCCAAATGCTGCAGCATGTCTGTCATGCTGCAGCTTGGGGGGATCTGAGAGCATATTCTCAGGACATGTTCTGCACATGTGGAGAACAGATCCTGCACAGACACTGACCCGGAAACATCTGAGATTTACGTTTACCATCTGAATCAGGCCCCATGTTAGGAAAGGAAGCATATGAGAACGGCGGCCTCGATGCCGCCGGGCTAAATCCCGATGGGGAAGCCGACAAAAGACTTAAGAAAGGCGTCGTAATACCAACGCCTATCTTAGTCCTGCCGCTGGAATCCTGAAGGATGCCAGCCTGAATGAGATAAATCTGGGGTGCTTTTAACCACACGGGGGGAGTGTTAAGTTTAGGTAGCATAGCGGGGTTGGTGTTAGGTTTTGGTGGGGGGAGGGTAGGGTTAGGCATCCCTAGGGGGGAGGGTTAGGCACTAACGGGGAGGGTTAGGGGGCGAGGTGGAGAGGGTTAGGCTTACAAGAAGGGAGGGTTAGGAGGAGAAAGAGAGAATTTAAGTATACTTACCCGACCCCTGTCGGGATACCAACCATCGGGGTGCCGCTGTCTGTATTGTGACAGGGGGCATCCCGACAGCCGGCATTGCACACCGCTTACGTGAGACAAGTGTGGGCAAGTTTCTTGATAAGCATTTGAGAGATTATTGATCGCATATATTGATTATTTTTTGTTTTTTTTTCCAGTACAAAGGGAATAACTATATGATTGAATAATGATGGAGAGATACCAGTGAGATATAGCGCTTACAGATGTAAATTATGGCTGAAAAAAAGCATGGGATCAAGTGGGTTGGTAGTACAGTGCCATAAGAAGAGAGTAATGCTGGCCACACACTAAACCAACTTTTATCCAATGATCCAACTAGTTGATTGGTTGGAATGAAAATCTGGTAACGTATGGGAGTAAATGATGATCAGCAATTTGCTCCTAAGTGCCAGAAAACAGATGAAAATGGTCGTCAGACAAGTTTGTTAAATGTTTGATCTAAACAATTTGTTCAAACAACAGTTTTTGTCCATTTACCGGCATTTGAGAGAAAATTGCTGATTGTCATTTGCTTTCATACCTTACCAGATTTTCATTCCAACCAATCAACTAGTTGGCTGGTTGGATGTAAGTTGGTCTAGTGCGTGGCCAGCTTAAGCACTTCCTCTTCGTTTGCTTAAATGAAGAGAAGGTAATAAGGGATGCAGGAAAGAAAACATACCAGTTTTGTGCTGGAAGAATAGGATAACCATTTCATGTTAGATCTTATCCATGTGTCCTTGAAGTAGGAAGAAAGATCTCGAGTATTGATGCTATTTAGAGGACTTGGATTGAGAAGTGATGTAAATATATTAAATAGGCCTGAATGGGGATGAGATATTGGAAGCATATTTGTTTGACAGCATTATGATAGGAGTGATAGTAATATAGAAGGCATGAGAAGTACAGTATGAGGCTTTTACTAATATCAGTCTACATTAAGGGGACAGTTTTTAAGTGCATTTTTTAGTGCACTGGAATTAACCATGAAAAGATATGCATTAGCGCTCAACAATAAACGGCACTTGCTGTATGGTTTGATTACGATGTGGTGAAACCAGGGCAGGACAGGGGAATGTTAAAATTGGGAGAAAAGTTGTTGCAGAGGAGGAAAGCTGTTGGAAATTGATATTACTGAGATTGTTACCGGTATGCGGAGGATTGGAAGCGTTGGAATTCAAAGAGGGTGAGGTGGTGGAAGTGAGCTGGGTGATAAGGTGATGGTCTGAGACTGGTAAAGGAGTGTTTAACCAAAAGACATAAACTGACCAGAGCCTGGAGTAAACAAGATGAAGGCAGTGGCCATCCTGATGACAAGAGGAGGTGACAGAGTGCTTGTGTCTATGTGACATACTGGCTCACAGCTGTATTTAAAGCCACTTTCAGAATTACTACATTTTTGCTGTTTCCGGAACGCTCATGTTCTCTTTAAACAACTAGCAGAAGGACAGGTAGGTTGTCTTTCATGTGTCTGGCTTCCCTGGTATGTGTTTAGTTGCATTACTTTTTTTTACATACAGTTCTGCATGTAGAAGTGTACTGCATACAGACTCTCTGAAAACTCAGACTTATACCACCTGCTTCTATTTTAAAACAACTATATAGCATCACCCGCCACACTCTCTGTGTTCTACCTAAATTAATTAGATATACAATACTGTTTATCATAGATTAGTTTTGTAGGCAACATGGGTTAAATTATTATAAAAGAAATTTCGTTAATGATAGGGTATGGAAGACCTTCCTGATTTTCCGTTCTCCACCAGAAAAAAGCACTATACGTATTGGTATTCTGTCGCCCAATCTTTATTTTATTAGCAAGATACCACCAATGTTGGATGAGCAGTAATAAGGAAAACTTTCACTAATGTGTTTTTATTATTAGATTGCAGGTCTGCTGTCCTCATTTATGGTGCTGTTGGTCATATTGGTCATTGGATACCTCTTTGAACCATTGCCGCAGGTATGCACATGTAATAACTCTCTCAGATGCTGGCAGGCAGGTTACTATCTAACTTTTTTACTGTAGCAGCTCCATATGAGTTACAGTTTTTTGTACGATCACCTCACATTGCATAGTACTTGTTTGTGCATTTATCATGTTCTCTCTAGATTATTGTAACACAGACATGCTTCAGCCTGGTTATGCCTTTCCTCCTGCTCTTCGTGTGCTACTCCTCTAGGCCATCACCTATATTTCTTGCATTAAGTATCTGTTATTCATATTCTACTTCTAGACTGTTTTAGCAGCCATCGTGATGGTGAACTTGAAAGGAATGTTCAAGCAATTTGCAGATATCCCACATTTATGGAGAACGAGCAGACTAGAACTGGTAAGTGAGAACATAAATTAGCATGTTTCTAAACATTGCTGCAAAGCATCTTTTTGTTTCACAATGTGTTGCTATAAGGATCCTTTATATAAGTGTGATTTGCCTTCCTTGTGATTTGAGGACATGACTAATTGCTCATAGAGTGAGAGAGTTGCTGAATATTTTTATTTAGATTACTAGTCTGTGTTTAGAAGATTAATGTGAACATGTGCAGATTGAGTTCAGCTTCTATTTCAGTGAAGGATCTTTTGAATACTAAAATTATTTAATTAGTATAATGATCTATATTAATTTTAATACAGTTACTCATCTGCATTGGGCATGTTAGCAGGACTAATGGCATTGCAGCAGAGCGTGTAGACCTCACATACTAACATTTATTTATGCAGATTGTCATAGGGAGGAGGAGTGGCACTACAGCACTGGACTGGGAACCAGGCATCCTGGTTTCAAAACGAGCTCCGTGTGACCTTGGGCAAGTCACTTTATCTCCCTTTGCCTCAGGTACTTAGACTGTAAGCTCCTTGGTATTACTTTAGACTGTACTGCATATGTATTTGCACCCTGAAGGTAGCATTCATATAGTTGCACAAGGTTGACCACATTAAATCCAACTTCTACTTGTTACAGTAGACTTGGGGGTGGCCGTAGATGCCAATATGCAGTCAGGGATGGTAGAAAGAGCTGGTAGAAGAGTGCAGGTGAAAGGAGGGTGCAGGGTGTAGGACCCTTTGCTGCTAATTGTGTTTGGCTTTTTTCACCCTTTTTTGTTATTTGTCTCTTCATTCTAATAACATGTTGGTAGAACTTTAGATGCCTTCATTTGGATGCAAATAGTAAAAGCTACTATGAATTTATTTATTTACCATTCTGCCATAGTACTTGGGAACCAAGTCTCACAACTCTGTCTAAACTGTACATATAGGACAGATAGTATCTATATTCCAGCTATGACCATATATAGCAGGGGTTCCCAACCACGGTCCTCAAGGCACACTAACAGTCCAGGTTTTAAGTATAGCCATAATTGAGCACAGGTAACTTAATTAGCACCTAAGTTATTTTGATTTAACCATCTGTGCTTAAGCATGGATATCACTAAAACCAGGACTGTTAGTGTGCCTTGAGGACCATGGTTGGGAATCACTGATATATAGCATGCTACATGTTAAATTTAATATATTAGATATAGATGTGTTATTTTGTCTAACTGGAAATGGATAAGAATGTGTAATACTTGTTGTTTTTGTTCCACTATTTAGGCCATTTGGGTGGTATCGTTTTTGGCTTCAGTTTCATTGGGTCTAGACTACGGTTTGCTTGTTGCAGTGGCATTTGCCATCATAACGGTCATATACCGCACACAAAGGTTTGAGTTTACCATTTATCTACCATTGTTTAATTTCTTGCTTTGTATCCTATACATGTGCTGATATAAGCAAATTAGGTTTACCTGATAATATAATTCAGTGCACTTCATGGCAGCCCTTCTCTATGGGATGAACCAAGGCTATACAATATGGAAGAGTCAAACAACCAGTTAAGCACAGATCTGTTAATTTACAAAAGAAAATACTATTCAATAATTTCTTTAGAAATCTTCCTTCTAGACAGAGTGCCTCATAAGTAATGACATCAGAAGATTATGCTTGGAAAATGCATGAAATGAAAACCATTCTGCTGTTTTGCAAAGATCATCAGCTGCTGCCTGTGAGCTCAGGATGTGCCTGGCTCATGTAGAACGTGCTCTCAGTATTTCTGGCACCTCACCACCTTTCCTCTTATAAGCTTGTGAGGTAAATTCCACCTTCTGTCCCGCAAGCATGATTTTGGAAGGAGCTTGACCCTGACATGGGCCTTTAAGAAGCACAAAAAGATGATCTGTCTTTCTGATGATATTCTGTCCATGAACGCAGTCGTTGCTGTGAATGATACACCTTTAGCTGCAAGTGTAACAATATCCATTGAGGATTGACAAAGGAAATTGGCTCCTTTCATTATAATTTCCAAATCTGTTAGTAAGCTTTGTCTACTTACTTTTTCTTGGTTATTAGTATACATATTGTGTATCCAAATTCTGATGGTTCTGGAGACTGAAGCCATAGTCACACTTGATTAAATTTTTGTACCTTTGGAAACATGTAATGTTTTAAAAGATTTCTCCATCTTTCTGTCCATAGGATCTTTAAGTAGAACTCCATCCTCTAGTGCAGGGATGGGGAACCTCAGGCTCAGGGGCCCTATAAGGCCCTCAGAATCATTTTGGTCTGGCCTTCTGAGCTTTTTTCTGCTAGCCTTATCTGGCTAGCAGAGTGCATAGAATGGCACCCTGCTGCCAGAATCTATGCATTCGTGCCACCCGGAGCATCTTTAGGACGCTTCAGATGGTCACACCACGGCCCTTAAAGCTCCCCGGAACATCCTCAGGATGCTCCGGGCATTGCTGTAATCACTGGCAATTGTGGGCCCGCCCCATGTGACATCACACAGAGGGGGCGAGGCTTGCACCAGGCCCATGAATAATGTTATATACCATATATGAAAATGGCTCTTGGCAGAAAAAAGGTTCCCCACCCCTGCTCTAGTGGTATAGCAGTATTTGCTGATAAACAAGCTCCTGTTGAACATTGGGTTCCAATTAATGTTCTCAGTCTATTGAAAGTCAACATTGTGTAATCTTTGTACTTTCACCAATTAATTCCATTTCTTATCCAACACATCTTTAATCACCTTATGTACTACAAATATCATGTTTTATACTATTTTTCTCCAAATTCATCTTGTGACCTAGATGTAGAAGCTGTATTTTGTAAACCCATTATTTTATTTATATGTTTAATTACCGTAATGTTACTTTCTACTGCTTTGTAGTTAAAAGTTCTGGGTTATTTTTGTTTTACTGTTTTCACGATCAGATGAATCAATTTCACATTAATCAATAGAACCTTTTGATTAAAACGCTTATACTTTTTTCAGTTCTCCATGTATCTCTGATCTTGTTCTTTTACCACTTGAGATGACCCCCCTCCTCAGACACAGATTTTCTACATCCAATTGTGTATATTGTTATGGAGGTTGCACTTTATTAGCTTTATTATGGGTACTGTCCATTCAGTATGTGCAATCATTAAGTAAATCCTAATCACAGGCTCTACAACACAGTAATCAGTCTTGCTAGATTTCTTTCCTTCAACAGGCTCAGCAAGAGTACAAAAAAATTGACATAAAAAACAAAAATGCTAAATAAAAGGTCTCCGGCTCCATCTCCATACTTCAGGCAATGCCTAGGCCAACTGCGTGCCCAGAAATGCGTTTGCTCATCTTACTCGCACAGGGTTTGCTCTGTGCTCCTATGCCGGATCAAAGGCTATTTACATTTTTTAAAAGAGGACATGCATTTTGCAGCTACTACCTATTGTAGTATGAGAAATCTCTGGGGACCATCGCTTGTTCCAATGGGCCTCCACCATGCAAGACGGGACCATATGGATTTTCTTCTGTCCTAAGTAGCTTTCATTTCCACTAACAGATCTGCTTGCCTGAAGTGGCAGAAGAAAGGAATGGAAAAAAGAGTCACACTATATACCATATGGGGGATAGATACTTAATCCGGTCTGCTGAGCTGACCAAGGTTTAACCCATAAGTTGGGCTGCCATGAAGTTATAAAGAAGAAATGTTTTTAACTGCCAAAATCACCTGGATTAATCTATGCCAAAAGCACTAATGAGCCAGAAATGTATGTTTCCGGCTTTAATGAGTCTTCAGCTTAATTAATTTTATTAGAAAACAAGGAAATCTGTCCTGCAGTATATGAGCAAGGTGTAGGGGAAATGGGAAAGTAAAATGTATCCATAGTACAATAATAATTTATATTGGCTTTGTACCCTGTGTAACATAAGAATAGATGAAAATGTACTGTTTAGTGGAAGAACCCTATGATCTCACTTGCCTAGGGTGGCATGATATACAATATGCCCTGTGCATTTCCCTGAGTCAGCCTGCAACCTGCAGTCAGTGGAGATGTGTGGAGGGAGCTTCAGAAACATTAGTAGCTGTGAGCAGAACTATGATCCTGGTTGTAGTGACATATAGTGCTGCTATCACCTGCACTAAGGCCAACATTATGTCGGATGTGCACCTCCTGTACTGGCTCCCCAGTCTCTGTGCAGATCCTACAAAGTGGCCATCTCCCTGGGAATTGTGAACATCTGGTAAGCATAAGATACTGTAGCCAGTTCTAGTGACCAGACTGTGGCAGGGCCCAGCATACTGTAGCAGCCAAATGCACTACAATAACTGTAATTAAGCCACTGACCTGTTTCTGTGGTTGTTCACATTAAAGTGTAGTTGTATGTGTGTGACCATTCCTCTTAAATAATAGCTGTGATACACAGTGAGCTATATAAATGAGTTTGTGTTCTGTTGACTCTGTCATTATTTTTCAGTTCACAGTACAGAATCCTTGGCCAAGTTCCAAATACAGACATATATTGTGATGTAGAGGAATATGAGGAGGTATGTATTCTACAGCAACCAGGTCACTTAAGATAAGCCCAATTATAAACATAATGTTATTAGTTTTTATCTCCTTGCCTTTGAAACCAACTGCTGTCATTTATTTTATGTTTGTAACTTTATAAATGGATGTTCAACAGTTTTGTTATTTGGTTGTCATAAAACAGTAAGCTTTTACATTGATTAATAGTCCCCCTTACTGTAAATTATGAAGATAGTAAATGTTCCAAAAAGGGTGCGTTGGTGACTATATATATATGTGTGTGTGTGTGTGTGTGTGTGTGTGTGGTGTGTGTGTATATATATATATATATATATATAAATATGTATGTATGTATGTATATATGTATATATATTGTGTATATATATATATATGTGTATGTATATATATATATATATATATATATATATATATATATAATATTTATGTATTTATACAGGTCCCCTAGAACGTAAGCTCACACGAGAAGGAGTTTTATGGAGCTTGCAACTAATGATGATGATAATACAAGTCACAGAATTATTCGAAAATGTGTGATAATTTACATACATAATACTTACATAACTAACTACCATATATTGTATGTTTTAAAATTTATGTTGCCGGACACACATACTGACACACGGACACACATACTGACACACGGACACACAAAGATAAGCAAGCACTGACAGTCCTTCCTACCACGTGCTCTTCCCTTTCCGGCTGCTCAGATTTGATGCTGCTGCCAGTGTCCCCTGCGCCGCTGTTTGGGCTGCTGCAATAATGAACTCCAGGCATGCGGCCTACAGGAAGTCACAGTTATGCGACTTCCTGTTTCTTACAACACAAGTGGCACCCTTGGGCTATAGAGCTGAGAAAGGAGAGGAGGAGAAAGACTTCACATTATCATTTAGGTTGGGAAAGTGTAAGAAAAATATCTTTTAGAGTATAATTTGTGTGCTCTAACATCAGAGCGTGCCATTTATACAGATATCAATTACATACATGTCAATGGAGGTTATCCATTGGAGTGTCATTTTTTATGCTTGTATAATAGTCATTGGATACAATGTACATATACAGAATTTGTTTCCTCAGGTCTCTGTTTATGGTTGCTGCTAGCTTTAAAAAAAAAGTTTTGCTGTTTCCTAGATAAAAGAATTTCCTGGAATAAAGATCTTTCAAGCTAACACTTCCCTGTACTTTGCCAACAGTGATCTCTATGTTTCTGCACTGAGAAAAAAGGTACAATAATTTCTGAATTACAGAGAACTGCAAATGTTTCAGTTACTTCCTTTGTTAGACCAGGAACGAAAAACTGGTAGTGTCTATTCTCCATAAATATTGATTAATTGATGTCCACTGTTTTCCATTACAAGTGGGGAGTCCCCATGCCATAATGAAAACCAGCCCCCTGCTGGTCAGCACAGGGCTGCTGCCATAGCCTCTTTTGAGGGTGAGCCAAAAAAAGGGTCCTCCCAGAAGGTATAGGCTGAAAAGTGCTGGGGCATTTCCTAACCTCCTCTAACACGTGTAGTATGATTGCGGTAAAGCGCCCCCTGGTTGCCGAGAAATGTGCTACAGTAAATTTCAGTTTTATGCTTTGGAAAAGACACTTGATGTCATATGTTTCTTGAAGCTGCACATTGCAGTAGATTAACAAAATCATTCAACTTTAGCAGACAAATTGATGTATCTTACACCTGCTGTGGCTTTAAAACTGTCTGGATCACACACTTGGTGCTATTTTGATAGCGATTAGACCATTTTAGACTTACTGTAACTGGATACAAATCATCCCATGTACGGACACAAAAATATCAAAACAAATGAGATTGGGATTTGCAGTCAGATGATGACCACATCTACACCATGTCAGATTGAGAGTCCAACTTGGCCAGTGTATGGTCAGCATTAAAGTACGTCATACTCCACAGGTTGCTTCGTACAGTCTTCCCTGCCACCTGATATGCGGTCTATTCAATTTCCCTCATCCAATGCAGGCATTCACTGAACACTGAAAATGTAGCCAATCTATAACCAGAATTTTACTATTTATTAATAAAATACTATATCAATCATAGACGGACCTAAATGCAGGTCATCATGGGGCAGATTTAATTATTTTTTTCAATCAGTACAGTGTGTCATTTATATCCAATAAATAGAAATAGAATAACAATAACAGAATGGTAAAGCATCATTTAAAAAGATTTAGCCAGTAAATCAGTTTTTCAGCATATACTCTAGTAGAGTCATTCACAAATCTGATCTATGAAAACATTCTGAAAACCTGATACCGATTAACGGGATGCAGTTGGGATGCTGGCACTCAGAATGCCGGTGCCGGAATCACAACACTAGTCAGAATCCCTATAAGTTGTGTGTGTAGGATTAGGTACAGGGGGGGGGGGGGGAAGGTTAGGCACTGGGGTTAGGGTTAGGCACTTGGGGGAAGGTTAGGGTTATACACTGGGGGGAAGGTTAGGGTTAGGCACTGGGGGGAAGGTTAGGGTTAGGCACTGGGGGAAGATTAGGGATAGGCACTGGGGGGGAAAGTTAGGGTTAGGCATTGGTGGAATGTTAGGGTTAGGCACTGGGGGGGAGGTTAAGCACTGGGGTGGAAGGTTAGGGTTAGGCACTGGGGGGGAAGGTTAGGGTTAGGCAGTTGGGGGAAGGTTAGGGTTAGGCACTAGGGGACGGATGTTCGGTTTAGGGTGCGAGGAGGCAAGGTAAGGGGTAGGGTTAGAATATTTACTAAACAGGTGTCTGTATCCTAACCCTGTCGGGATTCTAACCTCTGGTATCCCGAGCGACGGCATCCCGTACCCAACCCCCTTTAACCATTTGCATCAACTTTTTACATTTGTCAATTTGTGTGAATAATGCCCTGTTGGTGTAAATGATTTATTGATAAGTAGTATTATCTTTGTTTTCCATAAAAGACTGGTATTGATCCAGGAGCTATATTAATTGCAAAGAGAAAAGCCCAGAAGAGGCATGCCAGGGAAATGAAGAAATCAAATAAATGTAAATGTGAAAGAAGAGCAGTCCTGAAGCTGGTAAGTCATCAGGTTAGCAATTTGTTCTATTTTTTTTTTACTCAAATAATTTTTATTAGTAGAACAAAAAAATCAAATATACATCAGATAAGACAATAGCAAACAGTAATTTACAATCATCATAATATAAACATTATATTTTTGAAATTTTATACAAATAAAATAAAAGAAAAAAATATAATACAGAAAAAAATATAAACTAGACAAATTATATAATATAAAAAAAGAAAATAAAAATATTGCAAGTATTACACAGAAAAACCAAGTAATACAAAACATTACTATAAATTATAACAGACAAAACAGAACAGTACATACATACAACCATTATTTGTGGGAAAACATGTGTGGTCTGTCATATTAACCTTTTCCATATCGAGTTGGGGCAGTGTTAAAGCTAGCCAATTATGGATGTCGTATAATTTGTTCTATTTTTATTCTTCTAAATGTAGTTCTAGGCTGCAAGATTTTGTCTGTGTTTGAATAATTTTTATAGCAAGGAAAGATTTAATGATGTTCATCAGGTAGAGCTGTGAAGACGTGTATATATACTAACATAGAGAGATAGACCGTAAAGGACAAAGATAAGGGAAAAATACCCAGTAAAGCAGAGTAAAAAAAAAAAAAAAAAGAATAAACAACATGGTTTCAAAGACTGTATAATAATTGCCAAAGGCCAAACAAGGCAGAAAATGTGCAAATAAGTTACCAAATGATCAAAGATACATTAGACAGGAGCCCATCTATTTGACTAGTAAGATCATTAAGTAAATAAGATAGTAAGTACAGTGATAGGAGCTTGTGCGTGTGACTGGCTTTGGGAAAAGCACATAAATGAAATATAAGAACAATATGGGAGGCATAAGGAAAACATTATGGTTGGGAGGTTGAGTAATTTGATGCAGAGTTCAGGGCTCCCACGAATCTGCATCATGAGAAGCAGAGAGACGCATGCAGAGATAATGGGTAGGTTACTGCAGGCAAACCATCGTCTACATGTGACTACAGTAAAAGATCCTAATAGCCCTGCAATGGAGCACTGTGCTATTATTGATGAGCCATTACAATTAGACTTTGATATAAATGTGATATTTCTTAAAATATTCAGATATTTTCTCCATTGTTTCCGCATCCCATATTTTACTAAGGGGTTATTGTTTCTTCTGTGCATTTAACTAATATAAATATCTATGGTTAACTGTGTAAGGGGTAAGTCTTTCAGTTCAGGCAGCAGAGTGATTAGGTGATTGATGGTTTTCCTCATGCAGTGCTTGCACTGTGAATGCTTATGTTCTCCTGACTGTACAATCCTATTCACTTGGCACCCATGTCAGGCACTTTCTGCCTGCAGCTTCTCTGACCACGTTTGTTGCACCCATGATTTTTGGTCAATGCTAACTGCCTGTTTTGTCATCTTGTCTCCTATGAACGTCACCCCACCATGTATTATGCAACGCATTACTGTCTCTTTATCCTGTCATTTGTAGTCTTTTTGCTTTATCCCCCATTGTACAGTATTGTGGATGTCTTGGAAATGAATAATAATTATGGCCTCAAATCACAATGCATGGTTGCAGTAAGCAACCACAGAGGGTTAACTGTAGCCTTAATGTTAATCATTGCTACTTTTGTAAGGTGTATACGGAGTCCAATATAAAGATTCTTTGGCTTCTTAAAGACTCATGTTCTGCATTTAACAATGTAACTAACTATTTTCTTTGGCTATAACATTTTGTGTAGCCATACCCTCAAGGATTAACTATAAAGTCCAGTCCCAAAAACACAAACCCCTCATTTACTGTACTCCTCATAAACATTTCTCACCATTTTTGTTTCTATTTTGTCCTCTCACTAATGCCTCAAATACTTTTCCTGTGCTGCACATACTTTCTGATTTTCTCTAATTCACGCCATTAGGTTCTCTCCAACTCTTGCGTTTTGCTGTTAAGACCCCTCTCTTCTAGAAATGTCCTATTTCCTCTTATCTTACACTACCTCAATGGAACCTATTCTATACTCCACCCTCCTTAATCAGTCCTCATGTCTCATCTGCTACCCAATCATTCCTACGCAGTCAAGAGCAAGACCCTTTGTCTAAATGTATCACTTCAGACCGCCATGAGTCAGTGACACTTATACTTCAGTTAGCTTAGTAGTATCACTAACAGGAAACTAATGGGGCATATAGACATTGACAGAATCCCAGCTATGTAACTGGAATAGCACCTTCTTCTATCACTAATTGCAAATGTTTTCTGTTACTGTCGTCTTGTATACAGTAATTCTTGCTAACTATGTTTCATTGTGTTTTGCATTGTTTTCAGACTAACGATGTAGAGATGGCTGTGAAACATGAACTGATGAACGATGAACTAATCACAGACTTGTCAGGAAATGTGAAAAATGGATCAGCTGATGGAAATGTGCATAATTCACCTTCTGAAGAGTTGGAGTACTTCATGACTCCAGTCATCAATGTTCACTCAATCATTTTGGACTTCACACCTGTCAACTTCATAGACTCTGTGGGAGCCAAAACACTAAAATCTGTAAGTTACTATTTGAACTGTGGTTTCCAAACATCTAAAGATTATCTGTCCAAGCAGCCAACTAGTAATGTAATGTATTTAATGGAATGTATGCAAGAAAATGGCTCCCAAATGCCTGAAAATGGACAAAAACTGTTAAGACAATTTTGGTTAGGCCTGTTGGATATAACTGACTTGTCTGAACAACCGTTTTCTTCTGTTTTCCAGCATTTGGGAGCAAGTGGATGATAGTTGTTTGCTCCTATATATTAGCAGATTTTCATTCCAACCAAATTGGCTGGTTGGAAAGATTACCATTAGATGTGTGGCCAGCTTTACACACAGGCCAATCAAACAGATCTTTGGCCAAATTGGATGAGGTGTTTTTTTTTTATTTATTACATTTCCTAACGTGTTGGTAATACGTAAATGAACTGCACATGGAAAAGAGGAGTTTTGGTACTTACCGTTGAATCCTTTTCTCTGAGTCAGGCTGGGGAACACTGGACCATGGGTTGTAGGTGGGAAGGTATGGATTTAGCACTAAATACTAAAATCTATAACTCCTCCCTCTGCAACCCCTGACTTCAGTACAACTTAAAAAGTGCCTGGTAAGGAGAAGCAATACTCAGTGACACTGTCACACCGAAAAATAACGAAATTGACGGTCAAGTTAGGACCCAAATCATAACCTCATACTCAAAATGACTGAGCGTGAGGGAGGGAACGCAGTGTTCCCCAGCCTGACTCAGAGAAAAGGATTCAATGGTAAGTACCAAAAATCCTCTATTCTCTTTCCTCAAGGCTGGGGGACACTGGACCATGGGACGTCAAAAGCCGCCCCCAGGGGAGGGAACGCTCAGGTTGCCTGACCGGAGAACTGTACGTCCATAGTGGGTGTCACCACAGGCAAAAATATGAAACCTGTAGAACCGCGCAAATGTGTGGACAGAGGACCAGGTAGCTGCGCAACAAACTTGTTCAGCTGAGGCTCCGTGACGCGCCGCCCAGGAGGCCGCCACAGCCCAAGTGGCATGAGCCGACACCTTGGCTGGTGCCGGGCGCCCTGCATCAGAATAAGCCTTTGACATCACTGAGCGGAGCCATCTTGCAATGGCCTGCTTCGTGGCTGGCCAGCCACGTTTGTGGGCATCGCAGAGGACCAATAGAGAGTCCGTCCGATGTTCTGTTTAAGTAAATTCGCAGGGCCCGGACAACATCCAACAGTGATAGATCGTCCTGGTCCCCTGAAGACGGTGAGAAAACAGGAAAACAATTTCCTGGTTCAACCATCTTTGGTTGAAAAGAAGGAACTGTTCTGAGAACAGCCCTGTCGTCATGGAAAACGAGAAAAGGTGGCTTACAAGACAAGGCCTCCAACTCAGAGACCCGTCAAGCCGAGGCAATGGGCGTAAGAAAAATCACTTTCAACGTGACGAACCGAAGGTCCACGGATTGAAAAGGCTCAAACGGAGCCTGCTTAAGAGCTGACAGAATAAGGGGCAAATCCCATGGCGCTACTGGCGGCTGAAACGGAGGCTGCACTCGCAAAACCCCCTGTAAAAACGTCCACGCCTCTGGGAGGAGAGCCAGACATTGCTGAAAATAAATGGACAGAGCTAAAATCTGTACCTTCAAAGATTGAAGTCGTAAGCCAGCTTCCAAACCACCCTGAAGAAAAGCTAACGGTCTTGGAAGGTGGAACTGGGCAGTATGCACTCTGCGCCGCTCACACCACCTAATATAAGTTTTCCAAACCCTGTGGTAGTTCTGCGCAGACACCTGCTTCTGCGCCTGGAGCATGACTGAAGGGGAAAACTCCTTAGCCTTTAAAAGCTCGGTCTCAACAACCAGGCCGTTAAAGCCAACTGAGGTATGTCCTCGTGACAGAATGGCCCCTGCAGAAGAAGATCTGGTCGCAGCGGAAGACGCCAACCTGGACCTGCGGCTAGCTTGAGGACCGTGGCGAACCACGACCGGCGTGGCCAGTTTGGAGCCACTCATTGTAACATGGGAATTGGAGGAAATATGTAGGCCAGACGGAAGTTTTAGGGAACTGTCATGGCATCCACTGCGAATGCAAAGGATCTCTGGATCTCATACAAAATCGAGGAACCTTGCAATTGTTGCGAGACGCCATCTGGTCCACCTTCGGCAGCCCCACCTCTGGACCAACTGCTGGAAAACCTTCGGGTGAAGAGACCACTCCCCTAGTAGGAAAGTGGTCCTGCTGAGGTAGACCCCCTCCCAATTCTCTACCCCCGGTATGAAGATCGCTGAAATTGCCTGGACAAACGTCTCCGCTCAAGTGAGAATGAGACTTGCCTCTGCCATGGCAAGCGCACTTTTGGTTCCGCCCTGGCGTTGTCTGATTGGATCCTCACTGGCTGGCCGGCCGGCCAGGGGGGCCTGGGCCCCGCACAGGGGCAGATAAATGGCCCGTAGCTCCAGTACATTTATTGAAAAACCTGTCTCCAATGACGACCAGGTCCCCTGGAGACAGAGGTTCTCTGTCACCGCTCCCCAACCGCTGAGACTTGCATGTGTGGTGACAATGATCCAGTTGGTAGTAACCAGGGACCGACCCTGGAGAAGGTGATCGGTAATCAGCCACCAGCGAAGTGACTGACGAGTGCTGTCTGACAGAACCAGCAACTGAGAGGAGAGGTCGTCTGAGCGGCCCGTCCAATTCCGGAGAATCTCCCACTGGAGAATCCGTGAATGGAAGCGGCCGTACTGGATGGTCTCGAAGGTAGAGACCATCGTATCCAGTAACTTCATGCCCAGCCAGACGGATGGGCGAGGGGCAGACAACACAATCCTGACTAAGCCCTGAAGGGCCCGGGCTTTGGGCTCGGGCAAGAAAACTCTTTGTAGTGCCGTATCGAAAATCACCCCCAGAAACATCAGACGTTGGCAAGGCGTGAGGCGACTCTTCTTGAGATTCAGTATCCAACCATGATACTGTAACACCTGAACCGTGTGGTCCAGGTGGGCCTGTAGTTGGGCAGCCGAATCCGCCTTCACTAGCAAATCGTCCAAGTAGGGCACGATTGTTATCCCCTTGGAATGCAGCAGACTCGCCATCTCTGCCATGATCTTTGTGAAGACCCGCGGGGCTGTTGCCAGTCCGAAAGGTAGAGCCCGGAACTGGTAATGAGCTCTCCCAGCTGTGAACCTGAGCAGAGAATAATGCCCCAACCAAATTGGCATGTGGAGATACGCGTCTCTGATGTCGAGAGATGCCAGAAATTCGTTTGCCGATGTAACCTGGATCACCGATTGGACCGATTCCATGCGGAACAGATCCACCCATAGGCTGGCATTCAAGGCTCACAGATTTAAAATCGTCTGATGGGCTTTTGGACCAGGAACAGGTTGGAGTAAAAACCCCCGTTCCTGTTGAGACACTGGAGCTATAACCCCCTTGGAACAGAGGGAACTGATAGCCTGGTTCAAGGCCAGTCTCTTCTCTGGCTCCCTGGGCAATGCCGTGGTGAAGAAACGTTGCGGCGCTGGCCCCCTTAGGTTGATCACATAACTTTCGTAGACACCCTCTCCGAGATCGGATGGCCTGAGATCCTGTCAGGTACTTGGCTTCTCTGGTGCCTTAGCACCTGAGCGCCTGAATGTACCGGAGAATCTACCTGTGGCGCAGAACCCCTGCTGGGGAAAAAGCGTACTATAAGCAGCGCACAGCACCTATCATAAAAAATAAAAATACAATTTACAACCAAAGTAAAAACCTATACTAAACAAGGCTGCAGCGCAGCCCTGAGAACAAACAATGTGCCTCTCTCCACAGGCACTAAATTTACACTGAAGTCAGGGGTTGCAGAGGGGAGGAGTTATAGATTTCAGTGTTTAGTGTCAAATCCACACCTTCCCACCTACAACCTATGGTCCAGTGTCCCCCAGCCTTGAGGAAAGAGAAATAACATGTAGCAAACATACATGGTACACCAGTAGAAAAGAATCGGACTCCAATTAACTCAATCCTCAAAACATAAATAAGATGAAGCACCGATGATTGTATTCAAAAACAATCTAAAGTACATTTATATCACACAAGATATAACCAAAAATATAAAAACAAAGGAGGAAATAAGAAGGATAAGATGCAGAGAGAACGAAAGTGAAGAAGCACATTTTAGGAGAGGTGTGTGTGTGGAGGGGGGTCGGGTCGGTCAGATACCAAGTCTGCTAAAAATGACTGAAAGCACCTTATCTGGGAATAAAAAGGGATTTCCTCTCAGAGGCTTAACATTGAGTAATTAGGATTGTGGAATAAGGGCTGCACCTAGTTTCCTTGGCTGAGCACTGCGTCTATGGTCCTCCATGTTGCCCGTTTCTTTATGCTTCTTCAAAAGAGCTTGAACAGCACATCTTGAAACCCCAGTCTGCTTTGAAATCTTTGCCTCGGAGAGACCTTGCTGATGCAGTACAGGATCTGTAATCCCGTTGTATTTGTTCCTTGAATTAAGTTTTAAAACTGCCAGACTTATCACTATATATTTTTTTTCATGGTCCCTGAGAAAACAACATTGTTTGTCTATGATCCAATCCCCAGTGCAGTGATAATACATTTATTAGAAAAAGCATATAGAAATGTTACATTTACTGCAAAAAAATAAATAAAAATAATGACCTATCTGTATTGTGTTACTTCTAGATTTGTGGCATGGTATTAGCTACAACCTAGAAATGCACTATTCATAAACACAATAAAAAAAAAAAAGGAAATATATTGTTTTAAGTTCTCTACTAATTAAGCCATTCATTATCACAATTGTAGATGCAAAAATGTTTATCAACTCATAATCCATAATGTTTAATCTGGTCTTAATTGCTCTCCTACAGTTAATCAAGGAATACAAAGAAATTGGTATTGACATCCTTTTATCCAGCTGTAATGGTAAGTCCTGAATCTGTGCGGTCACTTATAAAGTACGAAGACCCTCTGTTATATAACACATTCATTCATGCAATAACTCTTCAAAGATTACTAGAGCACTGAGTGAGTTACCAAGGCAATGCTTGGAGAACTTTACTTCCATCACATTGACCCCGTACCTCAGCCTTACCATAGGTGCTCTAGAGCAGGGTTTAGCAACATGTGGCACTCTAGCTGCTGTGGAGCTACACATCTCAGCATGCCCTGCCACAGTTTTGCTGTTGGGGCATGCTAAAACTGTGTATGGTTGCTGGGATGTGTAGTTCCACCGCAGCTGGAGTGCCACAGGTTGCCTAACCCTGCTCTAGAGTTTCCGCTTCAAAATAACAAGAGATATGGTAAGAACTTACCTTTGTTATCTCTGTTTCTATGAGGTCCTTAGGGTCCACAGGGAAGTTACCTTGGGGTAAAGGTAGGCTGGGAACCAGACCGGGCACCACGCAGTTAAAACTTCAGAACCTCCCAGGATGCACCAGGCACCCTTCCTATACCCCGGCCAAAGCACCTCAGTTATGTACCAAGCCGGAGGAAGAGAAAAAGAAAGGAGAAAGTCCAGCACGCACAAGAATCTCATACTCACAGAAAGGAGGAAGAAAAACTGGTGACCAGAACAAGACCCTTCTGAAGCACAGGGTGTCAGGGCGGGCGCCCTGTGGACCCTAAGTACCTCATAGAAACAGAGATAACAAAGGTAAGTTCTTACCATGCCTCTTGTTTTCTACTTCAGGGTCCTTAGGGTCCACAGGGAAGTTACCTTGGGGATGTCTCAAAGCAGTACCCTTCAAGGGTGGGGACACTCCCGTGCAGAAAGGAGAATCCGCCGCCCAAAGGAAGCATCCTGAGAGGCAAAGGTATCGAAAGCATAATACCTCACAAAGGTCTGAACCATAGACCATGTGGCCGCCTTACACAGCTGAACAGCCGAGGCACCACGCCGAACTGCCCACGAGGGACCGACGGACCTCGTAGAATGAGCAGTGACAGAGGGCGGAACAGGAATGCCCTCATGAACATAGGCCTCGGAAATCGCCAAACAAATCCAACGGGCCGAAGTTTGCTTATTGGCCAGCCAACCTTTTTTGCAAAAACCGTACAACACAAACAATCCAATTTCCAGAAAGAACAGGTGCACTCCACATAAATGCGAAGAGCACGAACCACATCCAATGTGGCCTCACCCGCCGACAAGCCAGGAGAGTGAAAGGCCGGAACAATGATCTCCTCATTAACGTGGAAACTGGATACCACCTTAGGGAGAAAACCAGGGCGAGTCCGAAGAACCGCCCTATACTGGTGAAAAATCAAATAAGGGGGACGACGAGAAAGAGCCCCCAAATCCTATACTCTTCTGGCAGATGCAATAGCCAAAAGAGAAACGACTTTAGCTGTAAGCCATTTGAGGTCCACTGAGCCCAGTGGTTCAAATGAGGGACCCTGAAGAGCTTTCCGCACCACCGCCAAATCCCAAGGTGTCACCGGAAGGACAAAGGGAGGCTGAATGCAAAGAACCCCTTGCATAAAGGTGCGGACATCAGCCAGAGAAGCAATCCATCCCTGAAACCACACCGACAAGACAGACACCTGCACCTTCAAAGAAGCAAGACGCAGACCCTTATACAAGCCTGCGTGAAGAAAGGCGAGGACTCTAGAAACACAAGACTCCAAAGGATCATATTTCTGAGGTCGGCACCACGCAAAATAGACGTGCCAGACCCTGTGGTAAATCCTGACTGAAGCCAGCTTCCTAGCCCTGAGCCTGGTATCCACCACCGAGCTTGAAAAACCCTTCGAGAGGGATGTCTCAAGAGCCACGCCGTCAAAGACAGCCGACCCAGATCCGGGTAAAGACACGGAGCCTGAGACAACAGGTTCAGATGCTGAGGAAGTAGCCATGGAGTGTCTACGGAAAGACTCAGTAGATCGGAGTACCAGTGACATTTGGGCCATGCCAGAGCAACCAGTAGAATCATGCCCCCATCCTGCTTGAACTTTCGCAACACGTGAGGAAGCAGGGAGAACAGAGGAAACAGGTACGCAAACTGGAAGGTCCACCATACTGACAGAGCATCTACAAGGAGAGCTTCTGTGTCTCTTGTTCGGGAGTCGTACACCCACAGCTTACGGTTGTGTATGGATGCCATGAGGTCTATTTCCGAAAGGCCCCATCTGTCCACTAGGAGCTGAAATACTTCCTGGTGAAGAGACCATTCCCGTGGATGCACGTTGTGACTGCTGAGGAAGTCCGCTTCCCAGTTTAGCACTCCTGGAATAAACACTGCCGAGATGGCCTGTAGATTGCCTTCCGCCCAAGTCAGAATGCGAGACACCTCTTACAGCTGCCTGACTTTGAGTTCCTCCTTGATGATTTATGTAAGCCACTGTCGTGGCATTGTCTGACTGAATCTGTACGGGATGACCCTGTAGAAACAGTCTTGCTGGTTGTAAGGCACGAAAAACTGCCCGAAGTTCTAAGATGTTGATTGGAAGAGTCGACTCCGCCGAGGTCCACAGGCCCTGAAACACGTGTGGACCTGACACCACGCCCCACCCCCTGAGACAGGCATCCGTCGTCAGGAGAATCCAATCCGATATCCAGAAGTGGCGTCCCATGAGGAGCTGAGACTTCTGAAGCCACCAGGTCAGTGAAAGACGTATCTCCGGAGACAGCACCAGCGTCTGAACCTTTAGCCAAAGAGGTATCCTGTCCCATTTGGATAGGATCAGCTTCTGTAGAGGTCTCGAGTGAAACTGGGCATATTCCACCATGTCAAACGTCAACACTATGGACCCCAGTAACCTCATTGCAGAATGGATAGAGATTCTGTGATTCCGCAGACAAGTGCGAATCCTTGCCTGCAACACTGCGACCTTTTCCTCCATCAGAAAGATCCGCTGTTGCTGAGTGTCCAGCAGAGATCCGAGATGAAGCAACCTCTGAGATGGCATTAGAGACGACTTCCAATTTATCAGCCATCCGTGATTCTGCAACACCTCTATAGTTAGTTGCAGGTGTTGGTGAAGCACCTCTGGAGACCCTGCCAGAAGTAGCAGATCGTCCAGGTAAGGTAGGAGCCGTACCCCCTGTAGGCACAGGTGTACCACCATGAATTTGATAAACACCCTCGGGGCTGTAGAAAGGCCAAACGGTAAAGCCTGAAACTGGTCATGCTGACTTGCTACCGTAAATCGGAGAAAGCGCTGATGAGAGACTGCTATTGGGACATGCAGGTAGGCATCTTGGATGTCCAGAGACATCACAAAGTCCCCAGGTTCCATAGCCAAGATAATGGAATGCAGGGTTTCCATCCTGAACCGTGGCACCCTCAAATATTTGTTTAGGGACTTCAAGTTCAGGATAGGCCTGTACGATTCATTTGGTTTTTGCACCAGGAAGAGATTGGAGTAATAACCCATCCCCCTCTGGGGTAGCGGGACCGGCACAATAACCCCCTCCTGGAGCATGGATCGTACAATCTTGTGATTTTCCAGAGCCTTCTCTGGATTTGAATGAAGGTCCATGGTAAAAAATTGATGGGGAGGCCTTTTCCGAAAGGAGAGAGCATACCCCTGAGAGACCACTTCCCTTACCCAAGTGTCCGAGGTGGTCTGACACCAACACTGGGTGAACCGAAGAAGTCGGCCTCCCACAAGAGAAGGCGTACCTCGTCAGGCTGTAGGCTTGTCATCAGGCTTGGTAGTCGGACGTCTGGTGCTCCAAGCCTGCTTCTTAGGCTTAGAGGGCTTCTTGTTTCCTGATGACCTCAGAAAGGATTAGGCCTTTGACTTACCCGGAGGCCGATAGGACCGAAAGTCCCTGACTCAGAGGTGGACGGAGCCGAAGGCAAGCATGCAGATTTTGCCGCTGCCAGCATGTCCACAATCTTATCCAGAGCCGGCCCAAACAGTACCTGTCCATTGTACGGAAGACATTCCAGGCCCCTCTTGGAATCCGCATCAGCTCTCCAAAACCGGAGCCACAAGGAACGACGCGCAGACACTGCTGCCGTAGAAATTCTGGAAGTTAGTAAACTTACATCCAACGCTGCCTCATTTACATAAGTAGCAGAATCCCTGAGGTTGCATATCAGAATGATCTGCTAGCTGGTAGCCCCGGAAGATAGCAATGCTGCCAAGGCATCGGCCCATTTTTCCATGGCTCTAGCCACCCAGCACACTGCCATTGCAGGTCTGGCGACCCCTCCACCAAGAGAATAAATAGATTTTAGACATACCTCTACCTTGCGGTCCATAGGATCCTTTTAGAGAAGACATGGACAGCATAGGCAGGGTCGCACTCTTCACTAACCGTGTCACATGAGAATCCACCTGAGGAGGAGACTCCCATTTAGAAAAATAATTGTCCGCAAAAGGGTATGCATAAGCCAAATATTTTTGCGGGTGAAACCTTTTACCAGGAGCCTTCCACGCTTCCTCTAGGTGATGAACTAACTGACCAGATAAAGGAAACACAGCATTAGTGTTTTAACACTCTTGAAATAAGCATGCATAAGCTCGGTATCGGCAGAAGTCTTGTCTTCAATGACCATGATCTTCCGGGACCGCCCGTATAAGGCCTGGGATATATATAGAAGACCTAGTCTCCGTCTCCTTGGCGGGAGCCTCATTGTCAGACAAATCTAGGATTTCCCCATCATCTGAGGTACCGTCATCCTCATCGTACTGAGACTGGGATGACAATAATGGCCTCTTCGCGGGCCTAAGCGGGGATTCCTGAGGATCCGTGAGGAAATGAACAGCCTTAGGAAAATTGTCCACCCAACTAGGGGCAGGGGACACCTGAGGTGCAGGGTAACAGCTTACTCTGTGCCACTACCATCTGACCTGGGACCCCTTGAGAAGGGCCCGGTACCATCGGCTGCTGTGTGAACCCCATAGAAGGGTATACAAGTGGAGCCGATTGCCGTCCTACCAGGATAGACATAGCCTGAGCCCAAGGGGGCTCTTGCGGCAAGCAGGTGGCCTGAGAAGGGCTAGGGAGCATACATGTAGTACATAGGCCCCCCTAATAAGCCTCTTCCTCCCCAATTTCTGCCTTACATCTAATGCAAGAATGCAGGGCAGGTGCAGCAAGCTGCACAGATTCATCATCACCAGACATAATATACAGTGTATGTGACACTAAGGCACAGACAACAATCTATGCACAATATATCCCACCCCTAAACAGCACCTGTACTGTAAGGGTCTATACAGAGAAAACAGGGACAGTTAAAATGGCTGACAGTGAAAAGAGACACAGGCAGACAGCACTAGCATAAATTACACACACAAAAGAACAATGAGCGCTTCCGGTCCACTACCTAGGCTCTAAACCTGGTAGGACCAGCGCTGTTACCTGCACCTCACTACCTGAAGGGAGAGTTATGCAGGAAGGGATCTTACTCCACCGCTGGCTGATGCTCCTAAAATGGCCACCAGAGCACAGAGTAGAGGAAGAGCCACATAGAACGCGCGCTCAGCAGCGGGGGAGGAGCCGGCTGTAAACAAGGAAGGTGTCCTCCCCAGGCCTGCAATTAACCCCAGGGACGCATGGCCGGTACCGCTGCCTGCTCTGGTCCTCTGTCCCTGGAGGTTAGGTGGTAGCGCAGGACTCAGTGCCTGGCTCCACCTGCAAACCACTTCCCCAGGGAGCCCCCAGCCCTGAGGGAAAGACTGTGTAATCGCGGACTCCAACCGCGAGCGTCTGCTGTTACTTACTGCGGCCCCCGTGAGATCCTCCACATCACTGCTCTTGAATATCTTCGGGGGCTGTAACAGCCCCCCCTTGCATGGAACACCCGAGTCCGGCCGGGCACCGACGAAAACTGAGGTGCCTTGGCCGGGGTATAGGAAGGAAGCCTGGTGCATCCTGGGAGGCTCTGAAGTTTTAACTGCGTGGTGCCCGGTCTGGTTCCCAGCCTACCTATACCCCAAGGTAAGTTCCCTGTGGACCCTAAGGACCCTGAAGTAGAAAATCCCTTTGTGATGCACAATGTTCATGCACATAGCAGTATGATGATATGATGTAAGTCAGTGTTTCCCAGTTTCAGTCCTGGGACCCATAACAGTGCATGTTTTACAGATCTCCTCAGTATCACAAGTGAAATAATTAGCTCCACTTGTGGATCTTTTAAAATGTGTCTGTGAGTAATAAATATGCCTGTGCACCTGCTAGAGGATCTGTAAGACACGTACTGTTGAGCTGGGTACACACTAGGCGATCCATTGCACGATATATTGTTCTGATGCGGATCAGAATGATATATTGTGCTTATCGCATAGTGTACTCCCAATCGCGCGTGTCCATGGATCGTTCATTGCATCGTCCCATCTGCTGTACAGCACGACAGATTGGACAATGCGATGAACGACGCCATGCAGCATGGGACTACTCATCGCACCGTAGTCCACTGCATCGTTCAGTGTGTAGGCGCGATGTATGGTGCCGTCGCTGGGTACACACCGTGTAGTGTGTGCCCAGCATTAGGAGTTCCTGAGGACTGGATTTGGAAACACTGATGTGAGAGTTGTAGGTTTGGCTGCATAGCTGTAGTCTAATTCAGTGCTTGTATATGCTCTTTGGTGGCAAGATGAGACTGAACTGCACATGCATAAAGCCACATGATTATGCTGAGATGCTGGGTGCAGCAGAGACTTTGTGCCGCATATAAATGCCCAAAAAGAATAAATAATTGATTCTAAGTGGAATATTGGATTTGTTTGCATTAAATGTCCCTACACAGATTTTCATTAGAACAATTCACTGCGTAAGAAAGCATCAGGATATGCAGTTCATCCTTAGGCTGTGTAACCGCAGCATGCCGATTGTGGGAAAGTTGGCAAGAAAGATTCACAAATGTGCTAGGCTGTAGTGGGACATGATATGTGTATGATAGTAAATCTATTCACTGAAAGCCAACAACCCTACCGTCCCTTGGCTTCAGTGTGTCATCACTCCAGACATCTAAGTACAGGACATTAAGATGACATGGTGACGAATGGCCAAGAAAGTCCTAAACAGACTCTGCATTTTTGCAGGATTAGGTAGTTTGAATCCAAATGTAAGAACCCTTAGCCATGTATTTAGGAACTATCTACTGACATGTTCATTGCCAATACATTCCACAAAAAAAGGTTAAACATGAACAAATAAACGTTTACAGAATATAGATAATTTAATCATATAGTAATTTGTAAAGTTCTGTTACTTTTTGTACATTTCCAAAGTCCGGCATTAATATGATTACTATATTTGTGTTATACTGTTCTGTGAAGTGTCAGGGACCTGAATTTGACTTGCACTGTAATGCAGAGGGTCCCAGACTCTCTCTTCAAGGCACCCTAACGGTCCAGGTTTTAAGGATATCCATGGTTGAACACAGATGGTTAAACCAAATGACTAAGGTACTAATTAAGTCATCTGTGCCCAATCATGGTTATCCTTAAAACCTCCACCGTTAGGGTGCCTTGACGACTGAGTTTGGGAACCTCTGCTGTAATTGCATTCCATCCTTGTATTCTATAAGTGTTTATGCTTCTTCAACAGGACTGGTTGTACAAGATTTGACCAGGTTGAATTTCTTTGATAAGTCCATACGAAGGGATATGGTATTTCACAGTATCCACGATGCTGTGATCCACTGCAAGTTTAGAGCATCCTCATTAGCTCTGGCCTCTTCAGAAGAGCAAGTTCTCAGCTCCGATACACAAAGCCAGATCTGATCTCTCCTTCCACAGAGAGGGACAATGCAATAAGCTTTTTAAATGTTGCCTCAGATTATATTACATAAACACATGTATAATTGGGATACAATAAGATATTTGACTTGAAATCACAGGGACCTCCCTGTCTGATTAGGTACTATGCGCCCTTTGGTTTGATAAGATTGTTGAATGCTGGTTATACACATCAGCCCATTTGACATGAAATATACACAAAATTACTGTGTAAATGACACGGTCTATGTGTAGAGGATAAATGATTTAATTGTAAATGCTTATTTTATGGTCATTAGGGGTGTAAAATATCTTGGTCTTCGAATTGTACAGAAGATTCTATTATTTACATCTGCCCCTATTTGTATGGTCCCACTTTGTGCTGCTGCTGGTACAAGATGGGGGTTAAGGGCTATTGGGAGAGAAAAGAGAATTCTTTATAGTTTATTATATCTGATTTGTGTGACTGAAGCTGGAATTGAATAGGATTAATGAATATATCCACAGTAGCTGCCTTTACAGGAAATGCACACCAGCCCTAATGATCGCTGGCTCTCTCGGTCTATGATGCTAGATATGTTATGCTCTGTACCTTACTGAATGTTTTCTAGTGTGATGTAATGTGGCAATAGGGCAACTCTACATCAGTTTAAACACAAAAGAAACAAAACCATGTGGAGCACTTTCACTCCACTCAGCTTGTTACTTATGGTTAAAATGTATTTTATTATGATCCCTTGGGTAACCAAATAGATTTATGTACAGGCTTATACCCAACTTATCTTAAATGTTAGCAGTGTTTTGGGTAGCCATCACAGTTGTTATTTTTAAATTGCTTTCTTTTCATTGTGCTTTTGTCATATTTATCAGTGGCGTCCATGTTTGGTCTTCCATCTTATTGCCATTTCCTTTTATGTCACAGTGAGCCCGATTCAGATGTGGTGGCAATGCCAATACTTACACAGTTTGAGCGATTGTTAGTCATTGCGCATGTGTGTAAGTTACACTGCGCACGTAAAGCGATTGTTTTGCGATCACGCACACACAGAGGATTCACACGCAAAGTGAATGACCTTTAAACACTTATTTCTGGGCGTGCATAATTTGGCCACTGCGTCCTTTCTCGCAGCAGGAGAGCCCTCTGTGTGTCTGGAGACCCGCTATGTCTGCGACAGCTTAGACTTCCTCAGAAGGCTGATGGCTGTCTGATCTGCGTTTTGAAGTTTCTGGTTTTGTGCGTGAGCGGAAGATGTGAGATGCGGTCAGTGGGCGTCTAGGCACTGGGCAGCGAGTGAGTCATTACCATATTTTCACATTTGTGATCCGTGAGAAACCACTGCTGCCATGGCATTAGCGTGCGGATATGAGTCAGGCCCAATGTTCTCAGAGGGAACCTGTCCATTGAGCACTGCTGGAAGGGCATTCTTCCTGTACTCAGGTGTAGAAACGCGCTACTTTATACAATGAACTTCAGTAAGGGAATTTATGCATTCAATAAAATCGTATTTATAAAATCTAGATAAGGCATTGTAATGCCATCACATTTCTTGTAAATGAAATGCAAGTTACTTTCTACATTTGAGAAGTTATAGGTCATTGCACTAGATCTCCCAATTTTGTGTTGTACTCTGGGGTCGTTTTCTAACATTGGGCCTCATTCAGAGTCGGGCATAAATAAAAGTTGCTGCTTTTTTGGCCACAACTTGCTCTTATTTTTAGTTTTATATGCAGCCAAAGTGCGTTAAGGGCCTGAAGAGCGGAATTGTGGCCGTAACGGTCACCGGTAAAGTGCAGATGTGCTTGTTTAGAGGGAGATGACTTACTGAAACTCAAACCCTGGTCCAAGTTGCAAACTGACATTGATTCATTCACTGCGTCTAAGCCTATAATGCAAATGAAGTAAAACTGCTACTACTTTGATTTAAAAGCAAGATTACAGTAACTGTACACTCTGTTTTTTTTTAAAAAATGAGGTCCTTCCTACTCTGTTTGGGTAGTGTGGACTTAAAAAAGTAAATTTTACATTATCATCTTGTACGATTTGCATTCCACAGGCTCCAAGTGATTTTTTATCTACTCTTTCCTGCCATTTACTGTAATGTGTAGGCGTTGTGTACTGTAGTGTGTGTGTGTATATTTGTACTCCCTGTGAAGCACCTGCTCCTGCCACTTGCATGAGGAGGGAGTCACATTTGCTACCAAAGCAGAGTTGGTTGAATGTCGCAACTGTGGCCAACTCAGAATAAGATAGCCAAATGCATCCCCTCCAGATGCATTTTATGTCCACGTCAGCATGAGGTCTATTGTATTTAGGTGCAAAATTTGCACTATCCAAAAAATGAACTTCTATTTGTCTACTGAAAGTAACACTATGATAGAATGTGTCTGACTTACTGCACCTTTCCAGACAAATTATGCTCGCTCCTTGCTAAGCTTCAGATGTCTTGTCTGGAGGAAACTAAAAAGTATATCACTTTGATATTATACTGTATTGTTATCTCCCATGCAAACATCCATATTATTATTTTTTGCTAACAATGGCACTATATAGCAAAACAATAATTTGAAAAATTGTATATTGTATCTTGTGTCATCATTTGTAAAGCTCCACAGCCAAGAGAAAAGTACATTTCAGGACTGTACAAGATACCAATAGCAGCCTCAATACCTCACACTAATTACATTAATTAGGTATTGTTTGTTTTTATTAGCTTCCATTGTGATCCTTATCAGTATAAATTTATTATTGTGCCCTTAACTACAAAAAAATGCTAATTCAGAGCAACAAACTAAAGCCTTATTACTGCCGTGCAACTGTGACTGAATCATTTTATTCTGTTACTATTTTGTCAGTAGGTTTTATTGGGTAAAATGAATGTACAGTAGAAATGCTTTTTTTTTTATTATTGGATTAAATTTGTGAGATATATGTATTAATGGACACCTGTTACACTTGGTAGGGATTTTAATTTATCAATGCTTCTAGTTGCAAAATAGTATTTATATGGTTTATTTGTTGCTGGTCAGTTGTTTTGTATTTTGTGTGGGCAAGCCAAAACTAGAAGACCAAGATTAGGGGGAATAGATGCTTTTATTATAGAAATATTCTTTTACTAAAGATAATTAGTGCCACACTGTGACTATACATATTTTATATTTATACAACATGCAGAGGTATCTTTTACACAAACATATAGGTCATTGCACTTCAGTGTATTTTTCAACACAAATATCAGACACTTTTATTCCAGATCTATCAACTTGCCCCTAAATGTGCATAGGATATTTTCCTGCTGGTATCCATGTTTTAAGGTTTATTTGACTTGGATATTAACCTTCCAGCTCACGAAGAGCTGATTTCTGCTTGCAGTCAATGAAGATGCAACAGAGATTGGTCTACTGTAATTTAAATAAATCCTGCGTTTTCCCAGCAGAAATGTCTTAGCATTTTAATATCTAGCTATAAAAAAATGTTTAAATATAATGTATAAGTGTAAGTAGGACACTAGCCTAATTTAAATTTTCAAAAATTATAATTACACACATTTCTTTACATACTTTCTAAGCCAGGGATGGGGAACCATATAAGGCCCTCGGAATAATTTGGTCTGGCCTGCTGAGCTTTTTTCTGCTAGCCTCATCTGGATAGCAGGGTGCCTAGAATGGAATCCTGCAGCCAGATTCTATGCAGCAGTGCCACCTGGAGTGTCCTTAGGACGTTTTAGATGGTCACAGCATTGCCCTTACAGCTCCCCAGAGCATCCTCAGGATGCTCCAGGCATTGCTGTAATCACCGGTGATTGTGGCCCTGTCTGTGTGACATCACACAGAGGGGGCGTGGCCTGCACTGGGCCAGCAAATGTTTTATATAATAAAATGGCCCTCGGCAGAAAAAAGGTTCCCCATCCCTGTTCTAAGCTAATATGTAAGGGCATTTTGAACAGGCATATCGGGGCCAGGAAACAGTTTTCTTGATATAATATACAAAAAAATTGAAATAACAGCGCTGCTTGCTGTGTCACAATAAAATAATGATAAGGTAGATGGAATACTTATCCGTATTAGTAGAACTTAATATGCCCCTCTTATGATGATAATTTCTTCTTCTACCAGAAACTCCGTAGACACATAGAAAAAAGGGGGGTATGTATGGTGTCAGTGTGTGGTATTTCTATTAAGTAATAATACACATCAAAATTACTTCAACACAATACTGAGGATACGAATTGAGGCGTACCCCAACTCACTGGATTAGAGATGGGTATACTCCTATATTGATTTCTCAAATCAAAAAAACATCCAACATTGGTAAACGCACCTCCTGCAGTACCAAATAGATTTTTGAAGTATGACAATAAGGCGTACCCCAACTCACAGGTTAAGAGATGGGTATGCTCCTAAATTGGTATCTTTTGACCCAAAGTCCAACGAACAGGTCTAAACACACACCTGGACTTACACTTGTAAGGAAAAACAGGATGGATAAAGGTAAGTCCAGGTGTGTTTTTTATCTCATTTGTATGAAGTTATAGATTTCAACATTTGTTAAATTACAAATGGTTATTTCACCTGCCCCCACTCCCTTTTTTTGTTTTTACAAACCCATCATTCTAAAATATATATATAAATAAAAAAAATGTGTATATATATATATATATATGTCCCACACCCCTGCCACGATCGGAGCACAGCTCCGATGGGGCAGTGTTTACGTACCAGGCTGGTAACACTGGGTCTCTGATTGCTTCAGAGGCCAGCGTTCCCAGTGATGCAGCGTATGGGTGACATCATCCGCGACAAGCTGAGCCTGCCGCTCTTGATCTAATCAGAGTGGCAGCGTCTACGCAGGACAGCGAGGACTGGAGCGGTGCCAAGCGGCTGTCATGAAGAAAGATAAGTACTGCACAGGCCGGTTGAGTGGGGCCTTTTCTATACTGGGAGGGGGCTCTGCATAAGAGGCTGTAATACAGGGTAGAATTGCGTAAGGGGCACTACATTGGTTTTTATTCATAATAAACCTTTTAAAATTGCATATAAGACTTTTTTTTTTGGTGCGGCCCACACTTAGACCTTGAATATTTGGCTCGGTTGGTAACTTGACATGCCTGCTGTAGATGATTCTGTCTCTACTACTAATACCCCAAATGCTTTATCTGAGGTCCTCGCCTTTAGTCGTCTTAATATGGTTAAAATCCAATATCTTTACCCAGATTTAAGTAAGCTATGGCCTAGCATTGCCAAGGCATGGGGAAATATTGGATTTTGAATCTACTTTGAACTATACTGCCAATATTTTATCAGCTCTTAAGCAAGTCTCCTAGAGGGAGGTTGATTTTGAGGTTTGAATAGGACTTCCCTGCGCATAGATCACACTTTTGAGTCAATCCCAGGACCCAGAGTACACAAACGTCAGCATCCACATGCTACGATATCTGTTTTTGTTATTGTCGAAAGATCTGCAGGTTGTGGGACAAATGTCTTAATTATCTAAGGGCCCACTCTCTGACTTCTAAAACTGTGGAACCATCTTTTTGCTGACTTTTCCTCGAGGGGAAAATACATGCCTATATAGGTCCACATATAACCCTACTAACGGTTATGGTTATTACAGCCAAACAAATTATTCTGTGACACTGGATATCCTGATCTTCTTCTTCATAAGATATAGGGCAAAAACTACCAGCGCGGGTACAGACCTCTATTTGGATAGTGTTGGAGAACACAGAATGGTTTATATTATGATCAATTACGTAGACTTCAACCTCTCTCTCTATTTGCACCCTCATATGTCCCAATAGGGATGGGTACAGGATCCTGACAGTCAAGATACTGACACTTGTCGATAGGTATCCTAACCCTCCCTCAGTAGTGCCTAAACTTAACCTCCCCCAACCCAGCTACTTACCTTCGGAATGCTGGCATTGAGATTCTTGCACCGGTATTCTAAGTGTCAGGATACTGAACATATCCCATCCCAATATGTACTTCTGAGCTGACCTACATTTTGCCAATCATAGGTAATATTGTGACTTATATGGATATACTGTTTTTTTTTATATATATATATATATATTAGTCTTTGCCACTTTATTTACTTTTTCCCTTTCCCCACTTTATTGCACCTTTTACCGTGTTAAATTTTCTTGTTAAATTTCATAGTATATATAACCACCGCAATGTTCTGTATCGCAAATGATTCATTTATACTTCTGTTGATTTGTAATGTTTTATTTTGATTTCTATACTGATTCTTGCTGTGAAATAAACAGACTTTATAAAATAACAAATGGTTAAGCAACCTCAAGGTTGTCTCCAATCAGTGATAGGTCCTTGGCTAGCCCAGGCAACTGTTTACCACTTTAAAATGTTTCCTCATGAATAAGTCACACAGAAGAGGACATGATGACCTATTTGCGAACATTTCCTTTGTATTAATCAATATTACTTCTGCTTCCTTGGTTTCTTGTAACCTTAAATAACAATTTCAAATCCATGTACTGAAAGGAAAAAAATATAAAATATATAAAAAACTAGGCACAATTCCAAGGGCACTTGTAAGTTTTCAGGCAGACTATGAAACTATTTAAAATGTATGGTTTTCTTTATTATAAAGCTTGTGCAGTCTGAGCTACCAATTTTGATGTTCCTATTTTGTCCCACAGATAAATTGAAAAAATACAAAACATTTCATGTGAAGGGAAGGGGGGGGGGTATTCAATTTGAAGCGTTAAGTCCAGATCTGCATTAAGTTACCGCCGATGACATCATTATCGCCTGTTTTGGTTTTACCTCGTATTCAATTTGAAAGACTTTCTGCCTAGGCGGAAAGTCAATGCAATGTAATAGGCGGTAAAGTATCACCTATGAATGGCAGGCGGAAAAAAGTGCAGAATTGGGGGTTTGGGGTGCAACGTTTCAGAAACCCCTGTGCAGCCTTCAGACAGTCCCCCAAAGGTAATCTGTGTCAAAATGTTTTTAAAAAAAACTTAAGACAGCCCAAAAATTTACTTTGAAAAAGGGGGTAAAAAAAATGTTGAGGTACAAAGTTAAAAACTAGTGAACTTGACTAGGGGGGTCCCCAAGTATGCCCCAGGTGTTTTTTTGATTGCAGGTGTTTGCAGCAGGTTGATTTTTCACAATTTTTTCAACTTTAAATATGCTGACCCTCCATTTTCAAGTACCTCAAATTTGCTGGGATAAGTTATTTTCTGGAAAAAAATACTCAAATACTATTCTGCATCCGGGGGGGGCGTAGTGACAGGCTGATTTCCCCAAAAATGAAAGTCTTTTCCGCTTGTTACAGTATCACCGGGGGCCGTTTACCCCGTATTCAATTTGAAAGTACACGTAAAGCGTGCACGCGCGCGCTACTTTAATGCCTACAAAACAGACAAAGCCGGCATTAAGTCCGGGCTGCGTTAACTGAATACGGCTCATAGTTTTTTAAGGTGATAGAACACACCTCATGCAATTCCTAACATGTCAGTGCTGGACATGTCCCAGTCCCTTTTCACGCACATAATTATCCCATTTTAAGTAAAAGTTGTGAGGTATGCAATACAACATAGTTACAGTAGTGTCATATTTTACAATTGTTAAATATTTGGTATCTTTCCTAGAGAGCCATGACATTATGTATGCAAGATACCTTTAACAGAATCTGGAACCTGTATTTTTTTTTATATTTTTTAAAAAAAGTAATGCATTCATTTTAGCAAATTATTTGCTCTGCCCAAGCAAATACACAAACTGCTCTATCATCATTTCTGCGTTTAAGATTTTAAAATATAAAAAAAACCCCCATAATTTAGGGCACTAGTAACATTCGTTGTACAGAATGAGAAGGATCGGGTTAAAATTGGGCCTGTTACCTTGCTGCCTAATTACACATTGAATGACTATTTGAAATCAGTAACTAATGTTAGAGGGTAAAAAAAAAAAATATACCACAAGCTCATTTTAGGTCATCTGCTTACTTTTATTTTACTATGGCAGGAAATGTGCCAAATACAAGTGTGTGCATTATTTTTAGCCAAAGTTTTGCTGTTTACGTTGGATTGTTAACACCATCTTCTGGATGAGCAGCAGGAAATATTTTATGGAGAATACTGTAGTAATGTACTTGTTGGGCTGTGAGGATTTTAATAGTAAGACTGCAATTTAACATGTTTTTTTTTTTTTTTTATAGTTAGTAATTTAAATAATTGTCTTTTATTTATACAACAGTTTTTGTGGGCTGAGTTTTTGAAAGTCTTATATTTTCTACTATAAATTGCACATAACCAGAGCCAACATTAATCATCTCACTGTAAAAGTGAATTTGTTTACATCTCATTACAGACACCCATAAAGTGAATGCTGTGGTTTACAGCAATCAGCTTTAGGGATTAATATATTTGTGAACAAAAGTAGCTTTTCTATAGTACCTATGCACATCGGTTATAATGACAGCCATTTAATTTGTAAGGATTATTAAGAATAAATACAATCAGTGACCTTAGGGGCCTATGTATTAATAATTGTGGTATTGCTGGGATTATTAACAATATAAATTGCAGCAGATATTTTCATTTCGAATTAAAATATCCTGCTCGCAGGGACAGCAGTAGCTGACTACTGTTCCTGTGAGTTTCTTATCCAGCATTTGGAGGAGTCTCCTTTGTGAAAGATTCCTCTGGGGGAATCTGACACTGCACCTGTTTACGGAACCAACTGGAGGCTGCAGGCTAGGGATTAGAAGCTCTCTCTATCCTGGCAGTTTAGGGTACATCCCCTAAGCAATCTGCCGATTCACCAATCTGACTGGAACTGCAGACCCACCTTTTGGAAATGCCGAAGATCGCCGATCCGTCGGGGATTCTGCAAAATTCTCCATCTTAGAATTCCCCGATTTGCTAACAGCAATCACATTGTGAGTAGCAAATGAATGAAATTCAACATGTTGGATTTGACCGATGCAGGATCAGCAAATTGGCCCAATATATCACTAACACATACTGTATACTTGTAAGTTTGTAGTGAACAATCCGTAAGAACCTGATCAAGGTATAAGGCAGTTTTCCTATTACCCACAATCTAAACCAAACATTTATGGGAATGTTTACCACTGAGGCAACTTTGGGGATAAAGCAGAGTGACCATATTGCAGTATTTATACTCCGTTATCAGTAAAAAAGGTACTTTTCTACATTTTCATTCTTCTTTAAAATTAAAGACCAGCTTTAATCATAGGTAAGACAACTGTAGTACAGGGCCTTATTGAAGTGGACTGATTCGACCAAGGACATTGCTATACAGTACTGATGTGTATATGATTCTTTAATACTTTTTGTAATATATACCTAATGTTCCCCTTTTCTAGGATACATTACAATAAACACTCAACCCATTTTATGCAGTCAGTTGTAAGTAACATCAGTTGTTTATTTTTTCTGTTAGGAGTTCTAATTTTTAATAAACAGTTACTTTAATAAATGTTATGTTTACCTAAATATTGTTTGAACAATGCTAGTGTATTTTATTTGCTGATAGTATATTTTTATAGATATATATTTTTATGTTAAATACTATAAGTAAAATTGTCTATCAAATGTTACTATTTGCTCTGGTAATGAACTATGGACAATTTCACAAATCAAAATAAAGTGGATTTGACAGCATTAAAGTCTTTGTTTGCTTTGTTGGTCCAAAATAAACTGATACCATGATAAAAACAAATAAAAAGCATACATGGGTCTAGTCAATATTTTATTTATAATCACAAATATGTATTGGGTTCGTCCCCAAACTAAACACACGGCTGAACATGCTAGTCTTCAGCAATGCCTGGATGTGACGATGGAAGTTGTGGCCCGGCAGCATACATTTCCATCTGTACAGTTTCCCATAATTAGTTGTAGGTCATGTATCTGGGTGTAGCACTGAATTTTGCATATGACTTGATGACCTTGTTTACAGCCTCCAAGAAGTCTTTCTCTGTTGCTATTTTGCGCCGTGCTCTGATAGCAAACATTCCTGCCTCAGTGCACACACTGCGGATTTCAGCACCTAGACAGCAAAATATACAAGTGTGGCATCCATAAGTAACCAGACGAGTGTACATATAGCTGCATATCAATATTAATCTTGTAATAAACTGTCGCTGTATAAAACATCAAGCATAAGTGAAAGCATACATTACCTGTGCTGTTTGGACACAGCCGCGCAAGCAACTCAAATCTTATATCTCTTTCAACACTCATGGAACGAGCATGAATCTTAAATATATGTGTACGTCCCTTAAGAAAATACAAAACACAAAAATGATTGGATGGATTCATGGGTTTCCACCTAAGTAACATGTTACCTGTTAGGTTCATTATGGACTAATGAAAGTCAATAAGGCATAATGTGAAAATCAGAAGACCGACTTAAGGCAATTTCATGCAATATTAGACAATCTTCCAATTATTTTGGAGGAAAGCAAGACATGGCAATGTAGCACTCTTACCACAAAAAGACAATTATATTAAATTCAGGTACTGGATTTCACAGCGACTGTCACAGGGTACTCAACATGCTGCCCTCCAGCTGTTGTGGAACAAACTATGGCAGGGCATGCAGGGATGTGTAGTACCACAACAGCTGGGGCATGTTGAATAACTCCTGCTTAGCACATCTATTGTAATTAAATGGCTTATAAGTGCCCTTCAAAATGAAGAAATAATGGCTCCATTACAGTATATTAAAAATATATCTTATCTATATATAAAAACCATTCCTATATGCAATAAACGAGACAGCAGAAAACACTTATTAACAAACAAGGGAGTGCAAGTTCATAACCAGTTACAAGTGTAAAGGGGCCTATCCATTAGACGACTTTTTGAACAATCTGACCAAAACAAGAAGGTTTTGGTCTGAATGTTCAGAAAGTCGTGTAATGGATAGCCGGCTATGACCAGCGATGCGCGTGCACGCTGGGTCCTTGCAGACCATCTGTGGAACACACTCGTCAATCTGACGACGATAGTCAGGTTCCACATGATAGGTCAGTTTTTCAGGTCGCCTAATGGATAGGCCCCTTAAAAGAAGCAACTAGCACATCCATTAGGCAATGCAAAAATACATTTTATATAATCAGCATATAAAACAGGCTGGTAATAATAATACGCATATCAAATCAGTCCAAAAGTCAATTACAAAAAAAAAACCTGCATCACAAAGTAGCAAAGGAGGAAAAACAAGGAAAAAGTAAAGAAATAGTCCAGTGATACTTATTCCGTATGACAATGTAATATAGAAGCTGTAACAATCCATCCTGAAACAGTCTGGCTTGACAGCTGTTTCTGTGCAGTGTGAAGCATAATCATAATGGGGATACTGATTGAAGCAAAGAGCACTTACATACCCTCAAAAGGCACACTAAATTAATGAATAACAGTCACAGTCAGTGTACAGGCTGCTACTATTAAGTGCGGAAACTGCTCACAACACGCGGTCACAATGGGGAAGCCGGAAGTTATAACGCACGTCACCCAGCAACCATTCACAAGTTGTCATGAGGGGAAAGCCAGAAATTACAATCATAAATATATTAAACAGGAAGCAGACATTGACTGTTACCACGCAGCTAAATCTAAATAGACAATAGTCCAAAAACAAAATGATCTTAGAAACAAAGATGTATGCCATGGATAATACATATGCCAGCATGCCTCGCCAGTGTTTAGTTTTCCGCTATTGTTCATTTAGACAGGTTGCATGGAAACAGTCAGTGCCAGCATCCTGTTAAAAATAAATTTAATCTTTCCGGTTGCCGTTCGACAAGCGACGTCACTTTCGGCTTTCAGCTCATTGACAGCTTGTGAGTGGTGGCTGGGTGACGTGCGACGTCACTTCCGCTTTGCCAGGTGCTATAATAATTTTGTGCTTATTTTGGGGGTATTGATATATGCTTTGTTTCGATACATCACACTGCACCAAAATGGCTGTTGGCCCAGACTTTTTCAGGATGAATTGTTAGCTTGACTTTCTCTGTTACATTGTCATGCTGATAAGCATTATGGGACTATTTCTTCACTCCTTGTGCTTGATGCTTGTTATATGGACTGTTTTGATATGTATATTATTGCTGGCTGGTATTTATATACTGATAAATAAGGATGTGTATGGGATATCGGCAGTCATAATCCAGACGCCGGCATCCCGACCAGGTTACAATCCCAACAACTCTAGGTAAATAACCCTAACCCTCCCTGCTGCTTAAACCTAACCTTCCCCCCTAGTGCCTAAAGGTGCGTACACACTTAACGAGTTTAACTATAACTACGTCGTTATAACAAGGAACGAAAATCGTTAAAGTGCACTCCCACTTGTAGTTCATTTCAGACTGACCAACATAACGATTTTCATTAAGGGAAGGAACATTTTTCGTTCATAGTTGTAAAAATCGTTCATTACAGTTCAAAAATCATTCACTTTTCAAGGGAAAATCTGACAGATAATCGTTGGTTACAAAACCGTTGCGTGTGTATGCACCTTTAAACCTAATCGCCCCCTCCCCGCACCTTAAACCTAATCCTCCCCACTTAGCCCCTAACACCGCTACTTACATTCGGGATTCCGGCGTAAGCATTCTGAAGGTATCCCGATGAATAGTATAAAACATTTTTCCATTACCTTATGGATGTGCTGTTAATTATCTACTTGTATATAATTTTATTATGAACATGAAAAACAGATAAATGCCTAGCTTTGTAAATATGGTACTGTGTTGTAGCAAAATGTATTTTGTTCCTCCCAAGGTCTCACAAATCTTAGATTACTAGTACTTTGTCCAGGAAACCTTGGGGATACTCTTTCAGCATAACAGAGAAAGTGATGAGTAAAGCTGCATATACACACACAATGATTTTGTTATGAACGATTTTCTGTCAGATTTTTTTAAAGTGTAATGAACGATTTTTTGAACTACAAACGATTTTTGTAACTTCCCTTAAAGAAAATCGTTCAGTTGGTCAGTCAGAATGAACTACAAACGGGAACACGCATGAACGATAATAGTTCATAGTTATAAGTCAGAAACTGAACGATTTTTTCAACGAATGAACGATGACGTCGTTATAGTTAAAATCGTTCAAAAAAAATAGTTACGTGTGTATATGCACCTTAGGGCTTAGGCCGTTGCTCCATACAAATGCCACTATCAAAAGCTCTGCAAGTGCATAGGGAGCATATTCACTTTTTAAAATGTAAATGTTTCCTGGTCAGAAAATCACACATTCTAGAACACCAGTTCCTTTTGTCCTTTAAACTTGTTCTATGGAAATTTATAAAGTAATTTTTTTTTCCTTTAACCATATTCATGTGTTAAATATATCAAAAGTCCTATTTACCTCAAGATCAGGTAAACTGAATTCAATTTTTCGGTCTAGTCTTCCAGGCCTCATCAGGGCTGGATCCAAAGTGTCAGGCCTATTTGTGGCCATTAACACTTTTATATTTCCTCTGGGATCAAAACCATCCAACTGATTGATTAGTTCTAGCATAGTTCTTTGTACTTCATTGTCACCCCCAGCTCCATCATCAAAACGGGCTCCTAACAAAACAGGAATTCACTTATTAGATCATTGCCCTGTTTTCAGTGTTATTTGTCTACTTCATCACATATGCACTTTTCAGCCAGAGTTCCTTCTAGATTTTTTCTTTTTAAATAAAGTTTATACCATTGACATTAACCCTTTAAACAGCCAATAAAGATAGAGATTACAATCTTCTGAGATTGCCATCATCACTGGGCCCACACTTTCAACAATAACTTAAGGGTAAAACTACTTATTTCAGCTGCTCAACCACTACATATGTATGTTTCTAATGAATCAGAATGGGGAATGCACCGATCTTACTAAGACACTGTCAGTTGACCTGCCCGAATACATTCTGGAAAACAATCCTGGCTAGAGGTAATGGCAACATGGACTTCCTCCATGGTATTTAACAAAATAAAATAAAGAGAGTTGGTGCTGCTATAGGACAACTATGCATGACAACAACTATTCAACTTCCTAATGCTACAAAATAGCACAGATAGGAAGACTATTTTTACTTCTGCTGGGGCCTCAATACATCCTGCCTAGCTTTTGCTTGAGTTAATAGAGCGGGAGAAAGCTGGATAGGTCATTTAGATGAAGGACCGGATCTGGTAGGCCTTGCCCAGAGTTGATTACGAGGGCTGTGAACATTAGAGGAGCTGCTGTTTACTTATGCCCTTTTACACCAGAGCAAAAACCTGGGTTATTGCTGTGTCTAGCCGGGTCACAGCTCAGTGTAAAAGGGTCCTTGAAAAATAACCCGGGTCAAGTGACCTGGCAATCCAACCTAGGTAGCTACCAAGGTCGGGCCCAGGATGGACCTGGGTAATGGTGCAGTGTAAACGGCGCAACCAGGGTTATCCGACCTGGATCATGCCTAAAATGAGCTGATGGGAGGTGACTGCTCCACAACCACCAACTTTTTATGACCTCGCAAGGTTAGCAGGGCAGACCCAGGTTCAGTGTGAACGGGGCTGACCCGAGAATAACTTAGATCTATGGTGCTGTGTAAACGGTGTCTGACCTGGGTTGGAACCATGTCTGAAACCCAGATCAGACCAGGGTTTTTGGTGGAAAAGAGGCATCAGCTGAAACTTATTTACACTTGTCTAGTATCAGCCTGGCGGTTACCCTTCTGGCAGGCTGATACGGAATGTAAAACAGCTCTGGAATCACTTCCCTTCGGTGGTGTTCTTTTTGGACTTGAATTAGAAATGATTTTTGCTTCAGCGGTAGTACATACTAAAATACTTTTCTGCCTTCAGCTGCACTAAAGCAAAAAAGGTCCATCCTTTCACCCTCCAGGTAAGGCGAGATGCCCTAGCCTAGTGATCCACCATCAGCATGACGGGGCCCTTCACCACATAGGACATTCTGTGGTGGGTGGTGTCTACTGCGGCATGAGGATAGATGGTTTGAATAATTATCAAACAATTGTGTTAAGACCATGTTTTAGACTTAAGGTTTCCACTGAGCATTTTTTTTTTCACAGAAATACCCAACTCGGACATTTGTCTTCAGGATTTATAACTCCTATTCCCCTGGATCAAAGAAGTTTGGGTTTTCATTGAAACTTCATTTTGGCCACAAAGCCAGATGAGACCTTCTACTCCATCCTAAACCTCAAAACCCTCAATACTCATTATTTAGAGAACTTCAAGATGGTCAAACATAAATTCTATGTAAGAGCAAGAATTCATGGGCTAAAAAGACGCCTACCTACACGTTCCCATCTGGAAAGGACACAAATGCTTCATTAAATTTGCTCTCCAGTCACAGGCTACACCTTTTAGCTTCTCTACCTTACCACGAGTGTTCACAAAACAAATAGTCAAGACGGCTTTTCACAGAAAAAAGGGAATAAAGATCATTCCATATCTAGATGATCAATACAGATTCACCAGAATTTTGTCTGTGAATTAAAAAAAAAAAAATATTGAATGCAAAATTATTGCCTTTATTATAGCAGTTTTATATCCCATGGGCAAAACTGCCGAAGATCAGTGACTTTGAAAACTTGCCACTTAATAAAAGTTCTAGTTGGTCTTTTCCAGACTTAGCCATGTCACTTCCACTAGTTATGTCACACTCCCTCTTTCTAGGCCTTAGCCACCAACAATTGTTGAGGTGTGATAATCTTCTACAGTACAAGACTGATGGGAGAGTCTAGGAAGATAGAGGCATTATGACCCAAAAACAACCAAAACTGCAATTTTAATGAATAGTGAGCTATGCAAGCACTTAGTTTACATCTTATTCATGAATCACTTAATTACACTGCATGAATCCAAAGAGAAAATAAATAAATAAATGTATACTGATAGGTTTTCACCTTACTCAAATTAGCTACCATAGATATAATTAAACATTACAGCATGCTTAGAAGATAATATCATTGTTACCAATACATACCACCAATAGCATCAATTTCATCAAAGAAAATAAGGCAGGCTTTCTTTGTCCTGGCCATCTCAAACAATTCACGTACCATTCGAGCACCCTGGGTGGGAAAAAAAAATGAAGCATAAACAATTCTGAAAAGAAAACGAAAAAAATCCTTTTTTTTTTTTTTTTTAATCCAAAATTTGGGTACCATGTTAAATAGTAGGAAACCAAATACTATAAAATTTCCTTATGGTTGTAGCAGTAATAGTTTTAATTAAAAAAATGTAATTAGTATAGTAAACATTTCTTGCCTCTCCAACGTATTTCTGGACCAGTTCTGAGCCAATGACTCTGATGAAGCAGGCATCAGTCCTGTTAGCAACTGCACGTGCACAAAGTGTCTTTCCTGTTCCTGGAGGGCCGAACAGAAGCACTCCTTTGGGGGGCTCAATACCCAGATTAACGAATCGCTCAGGCTAAAGAAAGCAATTACAAAAACAAATGAAACATTAATCAAGTGAAGCAGATTATGTGGTATGCGTGCAGTATCAATATAAAATGCCAAGGTCTTCACCCAGCAAGCAGCCACCACAACTTGGCAAACATTATAGACAGGTCATGGTGCATTAACTTACATGAAGCAAAGGAGTTTCCACAACTTCTCTTAACTTTTCTATCTGTTCTTTGCAGCCACCAACATCACTATATGTCACGTCAGGTTTCTCTTCCACCTATGCAGGGAGACACACTGTGCTGTCAATAAACTGCAAGAAGGACAAATGGTAACATGTATTTCATTCTATTACATTACCTGCATCATGGTCACTGTAGGATCAATTTTTGGAGGCAATGGTATATGGATCTGGTACTTGTTTCTGTCCACACTGCATACAAAGGTAGATGTATAATAAAGAATTGATAAACAGTTTACTGCACCTGTTCTCTACCTATTGCTACCCCTAAGAGAAATCATTGTCACAGGTTACCCAAATACATATACTTACCCAACTCTCATCCCTTCCTCTATATCAGTAGGGGCAACCTGGTCACTGAGGTCTACCACAAACTTTGCAAACTGTTTCACATTTATTATGTACTTTGGATCCTCAGAGTCAGCATTGATTATTTTTGTACATCTAAAAGGAAGATGAGGGGGGTGGGTGAATAAAAACAAAATAAAAAACTACTAATTACCACTTACTACTACTACTGTTATAACATGTAAGCAATTCACAAACATGCTTCATATGTATATACAAGAACTGTCAATGTTATCAGTTTTGCTAAAAATGCAGAAAGTTCCTTTAGTTTAAGACCTTTTTACTTAATTTGACCAAGATCCCTAGCGCCACAAGCTAAGTTATGAAATTAGAAATGTGGTACAATAGGTAGCAATTCATGTGCTAGTAGTCCAAGTTATTTACATGCAAGTGAAATATATGACTGAACAGCAAATACACATGTACACACCCAAAGAGATCATACGTGTTCAGTTTACTGGACACAGGGGCGATTACGCACGCAGTTCAACTGCGATAGTATGCAAATTCACTGCAATTAGCTATTCCCTCGCAGCACTACACAAGGACACCCACTTTAATTAGCACACATCCGTAATGTTTAGCAAGACTGCGAAACCATCGGTACAATCAAGTACCATTGCAGCCACACACACTTGCAAAAGTTCTGACCTTACACAGAAATTGCTAACAACCACATATTGTACTTCCTGTCAATCACTCTGCCATGGGTCTGTGTAGTCACTGCGATCGCAGTGCTGAATGCAATAACTAGTTTGTGCACACACAACGCAACAATCGGCCCATTGCTTGCGCAATCGGAGTTGCGTACGGTAGTGAATCAGCCCCACAGATGCATGTCCAATGGTTAAAAAGAGACAGGCTGCGATCACTGAAACGCAGCATAAGGCAGTGAGTACTCAGCAACATGTTACACTGCCCTATGGACATCTCAATTTGATGCGTTTCAAACTTGTGTGCAAATAGCCTTACACTTGTAATGTGGGGATCAGTACCTGGCCACCTGAAGTGGTTGTTCACTCTGAAGAGTCTGTTTATCAGCAGCCAAATCCCACAGGGCAGGGGGAGCAAGCCCTGTGTCAGATTCCTTAATACCTAAAACATGCAGAGAACATGTGTAAACTGGGAGCCACCCTCTTCTTCCTCCACCGGGGAACAAAGCACTATGAGGAATAGATCTGCTCCTTGGACAATAACATTCTTTAGTATAATGCTGCACTTATCCGCTACACTACCCTAACAATATACATGAATGGCTCCAGATAAGAATTTTGCAGCTTTGCATAGGTAATACTGGAGAAGGGAAATTAAACCTATCTGCCAGGTGTTACAGTTTGGTAGCCATGTGTGACAGTTATAGAGAACATGGCTAAACATTACAAAAAGGAAATCTACTGCATATGGGTAGGTTGCAAATAGATATATATTTCAATTAATAATTACAAATACTGTCAATTCCGTAACCAAAACATAAGGGCTTTTTTTTTTTTTTTTAAAGACACTAACTCATAGGAGACAGAAATTTACATTAAATATATAGAACTGCTTTATTATATGTTCTGTTATACAACACAATTTTATTGCAAAAGCCCCAAAGCTGTTTTGCTTTCCAAACCCCCTTAGTGGTAGAATATAGACAAACCTGTGAGCTCATTAATTTTCTTAAGAAGTTGCTGTATGTCATCTTCCACTTGTTTAATTTGACGAGAATACGTGCTTTGTCCCTGCAAAAACCAAGATCAGTAGCTTTCATATTTGCCTATTCCACATCCGTATAATTACCCCAAATATTAAACATTATAAATACTAAAGCCAGTCTGTGCCCCCATCCCGCTCCTAGTGCCCGCCTCTAGCACCACTGGTATTACAGTATGGCCCCTCCCCATCTAAAGCACATCTTCTGTTACCAAAACTACCGCTCACATTGCTTAGAAGTTTATTGCTAGATATTTAAATTGAGGTTTGGGTTATGTAGCTTTCAATGTATTGTAATACAACTAAAATACATAAGCTAATCAATAACTTTTTTCATAGTTTTTCTAAAAAAATAATCTTATGTAATTCTTCAGTACAGGCTAAGAGGAAAGTTAGGTGTTTGTGGCTGCCCCCACTTTCTTTATTCAGGAATAAAGAAAGTGGGGGCAGCCCTTTACCCTCAAAATGTTAAATGAGGAGATTCTCATGCATGAGTAAGAGTGACAGAGGGGTTTTGCGAGGGAAGCGGTTTATGGAAATAAGGACAAAAACTCTACATTTAGATATTAGAGAAAAAAAGGAAAGAAAAATACAGTACATGAAAATTATTTGTTTCAATTTACATTTGACAACAAGAAAAGGAAGATTGGAAAGCTAGTGTGTGCAGACAATAAGAAAGCTGTAAAGGGGGGAGTCGAAATTTGAACATAGCCGCAATGTAAATAAGGGTGACAGATGCACATATTTTGCACTGCTGCTACTTCAGTAAAATGATCTGTATTGTTAAGTCTGTAATTGCTATGTCCCACATCAAACAAGGTGCCCATATACAGTGTTTGAATGTTTTGTTTCTTTGTCTCCATGGGAAACAATGGATAATAGATGTGACTGACTATTGATGTGCAATGTCTACATCAGAAATATTTAGGGGTCTAGTTACTAAGCATAGTTAGGAGACAGAGTGAAAAGTGATAAGGTACCAGCCAATCAGCTGCTAACGGCCATCTCACAGGCTGTGTTTGAAAAATGACAGGGGCTGATTGGCTGGCACCTTATCACTTTCTTATCACTCTGTCTCCTAACTATGCTTAGTATCTAGACCCCTAAAATAGCCATTCTTCTACTTTGCTCCCTCCTCATTTCATTTTTCTTTGTGACTGCCAACAATCATTCTTTGCAATATAAAAAATGATTAATATCACAGCTAGGTAGAATGGTGAATAGCCGTCATTTATATTTACTAGTACAAAGTTACTTACGTAAGTTTTCAGCAAGGCGATGTCTCCCTCATCCAGCGCTGAAATGAGAGAATTAGAGAAACATAAGTGAGGGCATATAGGCCTGCGGGGCCGCCGCTCCCACTGACACCAGCTGCCCAATAAGACCGCCCGGGCCACAGCGCCAGACGTATCCTACACACTGACTCTAACCAAACGCGTGACTGCACGCTACATCAGCCCCCGCTGGGCGCCGGTAATAACGGGTAACACTAATGCCGGGCCCATCTTCCACCCTGCTCACCCCGTATAGGCTTATCCTCCTTCTCCTCCTCCTTTGTCTTCCGCTGGTCGGCCCCCAGGTAGTCCGGCATGACGCTGGCGGGATACGCAACCAATAACCCTGAGACACCGGGGAGGTGGAATAATAATCACACAGAGACCCAGCGGTGCAATTACACAGCAAACTAGGCGCAACTTCCGGGGTTGGCCGGAACCGGAATCTGCGTCACGGGCACTCTGCCAGCTGTGACCCTCAGGAGTTTAGAGCACTAGAGCGAGTACATTGTGACTCCTGTGCGTCCCCATCCGGCCTCCGACATGTTGGCGGAGACAGATGTCGCTACTCTGAAACAGTTTATGTAGGGAATAATCACGGTATGAGCAGCGGGGCGCTTATAATAACACCGAATACATTTTACGTGTCACCTACATTATTTGCATGTGTATTTGTGAAATATTGTTCGTCCGTCACTTTCAAAGATGTTGCCTTTGCTTGGACATATTTTCCTGGGAACTATTGTTTTCCTGATAAGATTAATGCTGATGATCTGAATTATGTACTTCACCCATCATATTAAGTGTTTCCTAATTCTATGGGCTGTATTCAATTAGAAACGAAAAGTCAGTTTCGGTGATACTTTTTCGCGGATGACGTAATTTTCGCTGGTTTCAACTTATACCTGTATTCAATTGTAGTGGTTTTTCGGCGGTGCGATAACGCAATGCAATGTAATAGGCGAAAAAGTTTCGCCTATGAATACCCGGCGGAAAAAGTGCAGAATTGGGGTTTTGGGGTGCAATGTTTCGGGAACCTTCCTGCACCAATTGGACACCCCCCCCCCCCCGATGCTAACTACGTCAAAAAACCCCACAAAGGACACCCCAAAAAGGCACTTTGAAAAAAAAAAATGGCCGAAAAAATTCGAAGTGGGGGTATAAATTAAAAAAACTAGCGACATAGCCTTTGGGGGGTCTGCAAGTATGGGGGAGGTGTATTTTTGATTGCAGGTGCTTGCTGAAGGTGCGTTTTTGGTGCTTTTTAATGCTTGACTTTAGACATTTTAAAATATGCTTGTACCCATTTTCATGTACCCCAAATTTGATGTGAATACTGATTTTCCCCTCAAAAATGCTATTCTTCACCATTTGCTCAAAGAGGCTAAATAACGCCTATTGAGACCATTTAAAAAACCCATATACTTTCAGCAGGGCTATTCGGGGGTACCCATAGTGAACACCCATGTCAGAGTATCTTTAGGGGGGTGTCAGCCTGATTTCCCCAAAACTGACTGAACTATTCGACGATTTCAGATTCGCCGAGTCCCGTTTTCGCACATTTGCAATTGAATACAGGGATACGCGGGGCCGCGCGTGATAACTTTTCGCCGGCAAAACCTCCGATGGCGGCGAAAAGTCCGGGCCTCAGACTTTTCGCTCCTAATTGAATACAGCCCTATGTGTTGCTCATGATGTAGACTGAGCAACGGGAGAGGAAAATGAGGCGGGCAGCAGAGTTGAGGATAGAGATAGATAGACTGCAAAGGGGTGAGGCGGGAGTTTTTAGGAAGGCCAGACAGGAACAGATTACAGTAATCAGGGTGAGAAATGATGAGGGCTTGAATGACAGTTTATCTTTACCCCCTATTGTAAATTATAAGGTTACTAGTATGCTCGTGGCGAACATTTTGCCAATTTGAGCACTGATCACGTATGGAAAATGCTTTGCCAGATAATGGCTAGATTATACGTTAATACAACGGAAACGGATAATAAAAGATGTGTGTGTGTGAAACATAACAGCTAAGCCACGCCCTTTTATTTTTTTTGGGATTTTTTTATTGTAACATTTTCGCCAATTTGTAAGTACAATTATATATTTCGCCATGGACTCTGAAGCAAAATGCACCGTTTATTTGGGGTGTTACAAGCTGAGCCCCTATAGATGCAAATGATAATGCACTGTTACTCCTCCTCACCATCTCCCAGCCTCCTTCCAATCAGAGGCTGCCGGCACCTCTCGTGGAAAGCAGAGAAAGGGGCGTTGATTTCCCAGTGCTGATTGGCTGGGAGTTGTGAGTCTGGAATCGGTGTGATGGAAAAAGTAGGTGAGGGAAGAGCGCTCGTACGGCAGCAGCTTCACGTGTTGTGCCACCCGCGTGCCCTCCCGCATTATGTAATTGCTACGTCACGCAGCCAGACGGCCAATTGGGACCAGAACTGGGCAGAACGTAAACAGTGTCCTCACATGGCAGGGTGTGGGTCCATGTGAGAGCACAAACCACCAGTAGTGTGTGAGAACAGCAGCCAGCGGTGATCACCCCTATCCCACTTCTCCCGGGTCACTCTGTATTCTGGTGGTTTTATTGACATTTTAAGGTTAGCGATACCAAAGCATTTCTTATGTTTTTTTTTTTTTTCATCAAATTTTATACAGTCTTATTCCAAATTCTGTAATTTATTACTGATTGAAATCCATCGCAAAAGAGTCACATTAATATCTTAATTAGACTTTGAGATATTCAAATTCAAACAGCATTCCGGACAAAGGGACTAAGCAACTATGTCACACGGCCAATCAGGAGCTGAACTGGGCAGAACGTAAACAGTGTCCGCACATGGCTAGGGCGCTGGGTCCATGTGAGAGCATAGACCACCAGTAGTGTGTGCTGCAGTCACCCTTAGCCCGCTTCCCCAGGGTCACTGTGCCGGCTCTGTGTTCTGGTAGTTTTCTTGACATTTCAAGGTTAGCTATGACAAAGCATTTCTTATGGTTTTTTTATTTTTATTTTTCATCATATTTTATACAGTTTTATTACAAGTTCTATAATTTATTTCTGATTGAAATCCATTGCAAATTAATCACATTAATATCTTAATTAGTCTTTGAGATATTCAAATTCAAAGTGTTACAGACAAAGGGACTAAGCAAATTATATATAAGGATTTTAAGTCACTGAGACTTTCTGTGACCTTATAAAATGCAAGTCCCATTGCTTATAATGCGCACAGTTTCCTAATGAACACAAAGTTATGACATTATCATCAGTGGCGTCACAAGGGGGGTGCGGGCCACACCGGGTGACTCTAAAATAGCAGAGCTCCTCTACTATTGTGGTGTCACCCCTCGGATAGCGTCACCAAGCTGACCTTGCACACATCATCCACACTGTGCTTGGGAGAGCCTGAGGCATTCCAACAGATTCCAGAGTGCTAAGGCAGTCCCCAGCATGACGAGGAGCGAGTGTGACAGAAGGGTGGTGGACCTCAGTGATCGGGCAGCCCAGCATCACCCGCCAGATGCAGTACAGCCGCGGTTCATGGTAGCCGTGGCTCTGTCACCATAATCCAGATCACTGCTGGCCACAGTGATCAGGCAGCCCACCCTCACCCCTACCTATATACTCTGTGTATGCATATATAAATAAACATATATAATATGTTCTAGTATACTTACACTTCGGTCTCTGTCTCTGCCCCCTTCTCCACCCCATCCCACCCTCCTCTCTGTCCTGCTCTGTCCCCGCCTCTGCAGCTCCATACCACCCCTCTGACCCGTTCACCCCCCCCCTCCCCCCGGCTCCCATACTTAAACTCGTTCCTGGCTTACAGTGTGGGTATGTGTGTAAATATATTTAAGCTATTACAGTAAAGTTTTTCTATAAACTATAACACTATTTTTTTCAAAGATGTCCCCAAAGTTTTTAATTTTCTTTAATTTATATGTAAATAATGGCTATTTAAACTTGATTTTGCATTTTTTTATTAAGAAAAAAAATGTATTGAATCAGATTTAAATAGCTATATTTTACATAAAAATTCTCCAATTTTGGAGACCTTTTTGGAAAAAATATTAGCCAATCTAGGGCCGTATTCAATTAGACGCCCCCAAAGGACAACTGTGTAAAAAAAACAGGAAAAAAATTAAGAATACCCCTAAAATGTACTTTCATTTTAGGGGTGAAAAAGCACAAAGTGGGGGACAAATTCAAAAACTAGCGAAATAAGGTTCTGGGGGTGCTCTAAGAAGGGATCAAGTGTTTTTGGGATTGCAGGTGCTTGTATGACGGAGGAATTTCACTTTTTTTAAAACTTCACTTTAGAGACATTAAAATATGCTAGCACCCATTTTCAAGTACCCCAAATGTGACAGGACTACTTATTCTCTCCAAAAAACCAGCATAATGCCATTCTTCACCACTTATACAAAGACGCTAATTAGAAGCTATTGAAACAACTTAAGTACCCCTAATAGTTTAATTAGGGCTATTCGGGCACATCTACAGTGATTCCCTATGTTAGTGCATCTTTATTTGGGGTACAGACTGATTCCCCCATTCTGACAGCACTTTCCGCCTGTTCTGACTTTGCGGCCTCCCGTTTTCGTGTGTTTTGGAATTGAATAGGGCGAATAGCGAGGACGTGTACGATAACTTTCTGCCTCCAAACCACACGATGTAGGCAGAAAGTCCGGCATGCAAAACTTCCGCGGACGCAAAACTAATTAAATACCGCCCTAAGTTGTTAATATTTGTGGCTGCTAATGCTCATGCCTTACAGTAGACACGCACACATTACCCACCAGAAACTACAATTGTTATTCTACTACTTTATATACTGTATATATGTTACACTCTTAAGAGTGTAAGCTTATTTGGGCAACATTATCTCTACCTTTTGTTTCATGTAATTTTACTTAAGGAATACCTCTTTTACACCAAAGTGCCGGGTCTGATCCGGGAGTTGGAACACTGGGCCTGATTCAGAGCCGGACGTTCTGACAAGAGCGCTCGCTCTGAATCAGTGCCCTCCTACCTAAAATTGGAGCGACCACCCACAGCTTATGCGAGCGGCCAAAAAGATGGTCGCGATGGTCAAGACCATCGCGACCATCGGGCTTGCGACGAGACCCTGCGGTAGGGTCTCGCTGCCGCAAGCCAAGGAGTGCTTTTGGCTCTATCAGAGCCAAAATCACTCCCACTGACATCACTAGTGATGTCAGTGGGGCCGGCACCAGATAGTAGGCGTTCCCATGGGAACGCCTCCGTCTGGGCAGCCACACCCCCGGCACGCCCACCAAAGGGGGTGTGCTGTCACTCACCATCGACAGCACGCCCCCTTTGGTGCGAGACCCATAGCGACGGCTTGGCCGTCGCTATGTGGGTCTCGCGCATGCGCACGACGGAGCTCCCTCCGTCATGCACACTAGGGCACCATCGACCCGCTTGCAAGCACTCAGCGCTCGCGAGCGGGTCTGAATCAGGCCCACTGTTCCAATCCGGATCAGACCCGGCACAGAACCCTTTCATATTGCGGCACTGACCCAGGATATTCCCGTGTCGGCGCCGTTCACACCGGAGCCAGGTCTGCAGTGACCCGGCTCTTCCAGCGTTGCAGTGGATGCTTAGAGATGATGTCATCTCCAAGCACCACTGAAGCCGGTCAATCGGGCGGCACGATCCAGGTCATCGTGACCGGATTGCGCCGTTTACACTGCAGGGTGAAGCAGGAATGACCTGCGGCCAACCCTGCAAAATTCCCGAGTTGGATCCCTGGACCCAGGTGGATCCATTTATATCCCTTTTAATCCAGAGCTAAAACTCTGGTTATTGCAGGATTAACCTGGGTAGCTCGTTGGTGTAAAAGGGGAAAGGATAGCCGGATCGAGTGACTTGCAGGTTTTACTACAGGAGTAACCTGTGAAACCCTGCAGTGTAAATGGTGCGATCCGGGTCAGGGTGACCTGGATCGTGCTGCCCGCCTGCCGATTGGCCGGCTTCAGTGGCGCTTGGAGATGACATCATCTCCAAGTGTCCACTTCAACGCTGGGTCTTAGCTGTCCCGGTGTGAACGGCGCTGACTTGGGAATATCCTGGGTCGGCGCAGGGGAAATTTCGGGTCTGATCCGGATTGGAACCCAGTTCCAACCTCTGGGTCAGACCCAGAATTTCGGTATAAAAGCGGTATTACACTGACAAAAATCCCACGTTGATGCGCATCAAACCTGGGATTTTTCTGCTGGTGTAAAAGGGTTATAATTTGTTTATGCCATGACAGGTATGCTTCCATGATAATTTGTTCAGTATTGTGTATTGCTGACTGTATGTCACTGCGGAACCTCATAAATAAAAGATGTAACATAACATGAATACATTTAAGTGTAAATATTATTATTATCCTTTATTTATATGGCACCACAGGGGTTCCGCAGCGCCTTACAAAGTACAGAAACAAATGAGCACACAAGACAACAGTTATTAGCAGTACAGACAATGCAGGACAAGTACATGATTTATAAACAATGTTGCATAACACCTAAATAAGCAGCAGTGTGTCAGTAACCAGGTTTTAGGTGCCATTGTAAATGAAAGTAAAAGTAAGGCAAGGAGAAACACGTGAGGGAAGAGGGCCCTGCTCGCAAGAGCTTACATTCTAAGGGGAGGGTCAGACAAACGGGTGACACAGATGGGCTAGATAGTGAGGAAGGAGCATAGAGTAGTGGGTTAGGTTGAGCGCTGGAAAGCATTGAGGAAGAAATGGGTCTTGAGAGCCCATTTGAAGATTATCAAATCACTTGGCTTCCTGGCTCTTACAGGGGTATTCAATATGGGTGCGATAACATCGTTTTTGCGTTAATATCGGAGGTATGACGTCATTATCGCAGGTTTTACTTTTACACCGTATTCAATTTCAAAGACTTATCACAGTTTTGAAAAGTCTTTGATAAAAAAAGGGGATAACTTTTCACCATTGAATAGGTGTCGAAAAAAAGTGCAGAATTGGGGTTTAGGGGTGCAGGCTTAAAAAAAATAGCCTGCACCCTTGGGAATGACATTTAAAAAAGAACTATGTCAAAAAAAAAAAAAAAAAAAAAAAAATAGGGACACCCCAATAAATGAATTTAAAAATTGGGGTGAAAAAAAAAATGGAAAAAAATTGTTTAACAATAGGGAAATAGGTTCAGGGCTATTCTGCAAGTATGCGGCAGGTGTTTTCTAGAATAGATTTATAGCGGCAGGTGCACAATTGCAGAATTGTTAAAAATTTACTTTAGGGACATAAAAATATGCTAGTACCCATTTTCATGTACCCCAAATTTGATGGGACCACTTAAAAAAACGAAAAAAATAACCTAAGTGCTCTTCTGCATCACTTCTTCAATGTCGGGAAAAAACCACCTGCTGCGGCTATTTAAAGCCCCGACTTTCAATTAAAGGCTAAAACGGGGGTACCCATAGTGTTCCCACATGTTTTTACTACTTTAGGGGGTCTTACAATTATTTTAAGGAAAAATTTGTAACTTTACGCAAATCCAACTTCGGAGTTTCCCATTTTCGCTAATTTGATAATGTATACGGGAAAAGCGGGAGCGCGCACCATACCTTTACGCAGAAAAAAAACTCCGATATGAAACGTTAACTTCGCCAGGGAAGTTAACCTTTCATATTGAATACCCCTCTAAGGCAGACTGTATTCGCTTAAAATTGCTCGCAGCCCCACAGGGCTCTGAGCAAAATTCAGCGAATTTGGGCTCGGAACGGGCCACGAAGGGTACCGGTCCGTTGCCGGTGTTTTAACGCCGTTGCAACGGCAACTCACACCCTTCGTCTGAAATAGGATTGACTATTAGGAATTCATTTAAGGGCGAATACGTTCACCCGGCCATATATGCAGCAGGACCTCACACATAAGTGTTCGCTACCCCATATCGTAGCGTGCACTTTTGTGCAAATCAGGCATCCGGCTTGCCTAGATGAAGGGTGTCATTGCCAGCGTTTAAACGCCATGGAAATTCACACGCGTGCGTGTGTTTTTTTTCATGGCATAATCATTTACAAGGATAACAGATTTTTTGGTACTCACAATAAACCCCCAAACAGAAATAGTAAACAAAGGATTCCTCAAAAAGTGTAATAATGCATAAAGGTAACTTTCTTATGCTTTAGTAATTGGATGAGGGCTGTCTCATTCTGATGCTAAGGAACAGCATGCCTGCGACAGTACATTAGATGCAATAATGCAATATCCCATGAGAAACATATTTCTCAGCTCAAAGTAAATGAGGGCGGACTCAGGGAAAGCGATGCCGGCCGGACAGGATTGTGTGTGACACCCGGCGCCAGCGGTGACCTGGAAGTGTTCGTGTCGTGTTTCCTCCATGCGTCTCTGTGGTGGGTGAGAGCCGGCCGGGAGGAGAAGCAGCGCAGTCTCCGCTGACCTGTGTCCTCAGCTCGGCATCATGCTGCTGGAAGCACGGCCCGAGCACAGCACCGCGGTCACCAGGCCCCTGTGTGCAGGTGAGCAGCGCCGAATCTTGCCCTCCATTACAGGCCTTACTCGCCGGGGACTGCAGTCTGTGTGTAGCCGGGCAATACGCCCCCTGCTTGGAGGACACCTTACAGGCGATGCCGGGTGATTGGCAAATGCTATTTAGGAATAAAAGTAAAACGGAGCACCTCTGTGTTGTCATTCATAGCATGCTGAGATGCTCCCAGCCATGGTAATAAGTGTAGGGAAGTTATGGGGGCTCTGCATATATTCCACAATAAGAGATACTGTGAGGTGACGGAGATCTGTGCCCTGTGTAACAAAGCCCCGGGCTCAGGACAGCATTAATGCTGTATTTATACACTTTCATTTCATTGATCAAAATACTGTTTGGTAAAGTGGAGCTGTGTATTCTCTGTACATAGAAACTGCCAGAGAATGTGGAAAGGAATAGCCTTGCAGGAGGTGTGATGCCACCATTGTGCACTGTTATATACTATGGTATATTTGTATTGTGCCACCATATTATTAATATATAATCTTTATATCAGTCCCTATTACATTGGAGCTTACAGTCTAATTCCCTAGCTCACACTTATCACAGTCCATTTTGTTACAACTTAACCTACCAGAATGTGTTTGGGCTTTGGGAGGAAAATGGGGTACCCAAGGGAAATCAGAGAGAAAAAAACAAACTTGTAATTTAGGTAAGTCCGGAATACAAATATTATGAGTCCTTGTGTTTGTATACTTTGGCATTTCCATTAAATGAATTGATTGCTACATTTGTTAATCAGCAGACATGGGGGTCAATCCTATTAGCCACCATGATCTCGCTGGTGCGAGTCATCAGGGCAGTGGCCGCACTTTACGGTAGCCCGAATTCGCTTAAAATTGCTTGCAGCCCCACAGGGCTCTGAGCAAAATTCAGCGAATTCAGGCTCAGAGCAGGCCGCAAAGGGTGCAAGGTTCTGGTCCGTTGCCGGCATTTAAACGGCAACTCGCACCCTTCACCTGGAATAGGATTGACCCCATGGTTAGAAGTCTGTCCTGTTTGCATTTCTATGAAATAATGTAATACAATAGTACGAGTAAAGTCTTAATTCTAGCACCCTGCACCTGTCACAACCCGTGCAGTTCTTCTTTCCTGTCTGATGTGTCACACTCTGCTCTGGTGCTTCTAGCACACTCAGCTGATGCAATAAACTGCGGAGATACAGACCAGCGTGTGCTAGAAGCACCATAGCAGAGAGCGACACCCCAGGCAGGAAAGAAGAACTGCATGGGTTGTGACAGGTGCAGGGTGCTAGAATGAAGACTAAAGGGTCTATTTACTAAGCAGTGTTAGGAGACAGAGTGAAAAGTGATAAGGTGCCAGCCAATAAGCTCCTAATTGCCATCTCACAGGCTGTGTTTGAAAAATGACAGTTGGGAGCTGATTGGCTGTCACCTTATCACTTTTCACTTCTCCTAACACTGCTTAGTAAATAGACCCCTATGGCCGGTGTCCAATTAGCTGCAAAAAAAATTCTGACGCAAAAAACAGGGCTTTTTTGACGATTTCCGGGTGTTTTTTTGCCAATGTTTTTTTTGTGGTATCCAATTAAACACCATTTTTCTAAGTCCGAAAATGTTCTGTTTTTCTCCCGAATACACATAGGATCCGCGAAAAGTTGCCGACCTATGTATTTTCACTGCCCCGATCAGGAGAAAAATGTCTTCTTATCACGAATTTGTCCCCGATAAGTGCCGGCATCGGGGCTAATTGGATAGCCCCGGGCGAGTTAATTAGCCGTGGTAATTTACTGCTGCTAATTAGATACCGGCCTAAGTATATGGACGTATAATTTGTTTATATGTATTTTTTGGGAGGAATTCGGGAAGCCGACAGCCTAAATACCGGCAGCCGGCTTCCCGACTGTCTTATCCCGGCAAGGGTGAAATGCCGGGCGTCTAGATGTAGACGCCCGCATTTCCACGACGCCGGGAGACCGGCGCCCGGCATCACGATCGTAGTGATGCCGGGCGCCGCGGGGGGGTGGGTTAGGTTTAGGGCTCCCAGGGGGGACTTAGGGTTAGGCACCCCCCCCAGGAGGGTTAGGGTTAGGCTACGGGGAGGGAGGGTTAGGGTTAGGCACCCCCGGGGGGGACTTAGGGATAGGCACCCCCCGGGGGACTTAGGTTTAGGCAGCGGGGAAGGGGGTGGTTAGGGTTAGGCACTTGGGGGGGAAGTTAGGGTTAGGCACCCCTAAGGAGGGTTAGGGGGGCTAGGTTAGTGGATACTTACCTATCCATGATCGGGATTTCCAGCGCTGTCGGGCTTCCGCTGCGTCGCACTCTGCTTCTGTCGGGCTGCCGCTGCGTCGCACTCTGCTTCTGTCGGGCTGCCGCTGCCATGCGGCCGACGGTATTTCATACCAATTCCGTATTTTTTTATAGCTGTTTGACAGTTTCAATTGTGAGAGACACAAGTGAGAGCTAGTAAATTCAACTGCATGACTACCACTACATGCTGGGTGTAGGTAGTGACTGACTTGTGCAGATTAGCTGAATTTTCAAAAGCATCATGTACACTTCACAAGCTAATAACTTGTAACAGTCATATTTTAAAACACCTTACTTCAAAATAGTAATAGAAACTTATCTGCTTTAGAAATGGTTTTTGTCCACAGAAAATGTTCTATAGCAAAATCAATTAATTTAAGGATGTACTGTTTGTGAGCAGGATATACATTTCAAAAACTCATTGTCCCTGGCTTGAGTGTGCATCTTTTGTTTTGACAGCTTCATTGCTGTGTCAGGTTGAACCAGTGGGACGATGGTTTGAAGCATTCATTAAGCGCAGGAATCGGAATGTGTCGGCCTCATTCCAGGAGCTGGAGGATGAGAAGGAAACCTCAGAAGAGTCTGAGGATGAAGAGTTTCAGTTGGAAGAATTTACCCTGTTGAAAACACTTGATCCTAAGGACTGGAAGGTTGATATTTCTTTAATGAGTTTAAAGCTTTGTAAGAATTGAGTCCTAGAAACTCCCACAGACCAGCTCATTTGTACGTGTGTTTGCCTAGGGTATGAGGATCTTGTTATGTTCAGTATTAATTTCCTGTCTTTATACATGTACCCTGTTTATTAGCCAATCAGCTCATTAGATTTGTCACAGCAGCACTGCTAATCTTTTCCATTTGTAAGTCAGGACAAGTTGGCATGTGACATGGACAGTTTCATAATGTGAAGAATGGGGTTAAGCAAGAAGCCACACCCTGGAAGGTATATAGTGGAAGGAGGAGAGGTCCCAGTATACAGAGAAGTGATATGAGGCTCCTTATATGATGCAGGAATATTGTGGTGTGAAGTGGAACTTTACATAAAAACTTCATACATCAGTGTCTGATAATATTAGGAGTGCTGGTACCTTAAAACTGTACTGTCACTGATAAGCACCACAGTTTATATTGAGCTCCCGGAGAAAAATAATTGATCTTATGGTGCTCGGGGTGGGCTTTTTAGATTAGCAGCAGCACCTGGGATGTCCATATATTCAATAAGAAACAAAGTAAAGTGTCAAATGTGTACATAATCTAAAGGTGATTGGAGAAGTCATGAAATATAAACAAATTGATATTTTAAGGTTCAGTAATAATATTAAGTGTCATATTAAAATGTTAAACAATAAAAGGGTTAATGCCTGAAGTGACTGCATTAATTCGGGATCTACACTGGTGGCCAAAATTGCGGACACATTTTGGAATTTTAATGTTTTTCAACTTCGAATGCTTGTAAAAACTGTTACACTTCATGCAGTTCAATGATTCATATATCAAATGAAAGGAAATTTAATGCTGAATTCAACACAATAAACAGAGGTGAAATATTTGCATTACAAGGGAAGTTATGCTACTTTCAGTCAGGCAAAGAAGCACAGATGCGTGTGATTCAAGAAGCGGATTTTAGTAACAGCTACTACCAGCCAATCAGAATCGTAGTTCTGAGGACCAATCAGCTGTTGTTTATTAGTAGGTGCAAGGTCATGTTCAAAGGTGGGAAAGGTCAGTTTGGCTGTTTGATTTTGCAGAATAAAGTTGGTTACTAAAGTGCAATTATGGTTGGATGTTTGTGTGTATTGTTTATTGCTAACGACGGTGTAAAAAATAAATACAACAATGTCGTCCAGGCAAAGTGGTGACTGGTCACCCAGGAAGAGATCCAGGATTGTGGTGTTACGTGAAAATAGTCTTTCGTATGCAGCAATTGCGAGAGAAGTTGGTGGGAATGTGACAACATCAGGAGTACGAAAGTTTTGTTTACGCTATCAGGAAACACAATTTATACAAAACAAAGAAGTAAAAGGCCGGAAAAAGTGCACAACAGCTGTTGATGATAGGAGAATAAAACTAATTTGCGTCAGGGACAGATGGATGTCATCTGTGGCCATTAGCAGTGACCTGAGTGCAACTGGTGTTTTTGTCAGTGCAAGAACATTACGGAAAAGACTAACGGAGGTTGGCCTAAAAGGTAGGATTCCCCGAACAAAACCATTGCTGAGTAAAAAGCAGCGGCAGAAACTAATACAGTGGGCAAAAGAACACATTGCATGGACAGAAGGTCAGTGGAAACTAGTGATATGGAGTGACGAAACTAAGATATCGATTTGGTAGTGATGGGAGAAAATGTGTGAGACGTCGCATCGGGGAAGAGGTACATCCAGATTGCATTCAAGTGACAACAAAGAATCCTACAAGTGTTATGATCTGGGCATGTATGACAGCAGATGCTGTAGGCCGCCTTTATGTCATAGACGGCACACTGAACAGCAGAAAGTACATTGACACCATCCTACAACCAAAACTTCTACCTTCTATCAGGGATCTTTGTCCAGATAATGTCCCATTTTTTTTACAGCAGGATTCAGCTCCCTGCCACACTGCACGGACATGCAAAAAGGGGTTCACGGAGAATGACATACAGGTGCTGGGATGGCCAGGAAACAGCCCAGACCTGAACCCCATAGAACATTTGTGGTTCTGTTTGATAAACATCTTAGGCATCCGTCCAATAAAAGACAATTAATTGAGGCTATAATTGTCTCATGGCATCACATAATAAAGAAGGAAGAGCTTCCAGCTGTGCTGCTGTCTTGAAAAATAAAGGATACCCAACGAAATACTGATAGGACAGTAACATCATAAATACGCAGGGATTTTCACCCTAAGTGTTGTTTTCACTGCATAACTTCCCTTGTAATGCAAATATTTGACCTCTGTTAATTGTGTTGAATTCAGCATTACATTTCCTTTCATTTGATATATGAATCATTGCACTGCATGAAGTGTAACAGTTTTTATAAGCATTCGAAGTTGAAAAACATAAAAAAAATTAAAAAAGTGTCCGCAATTTTGGCCACCACTATATATAAAAGAATGGGAGACAACAGTGTTCCCACTAGGAAGAGGGGCGGACGGGGGTCCTAGCGCTCACGCCCGAAAAGGGGGCATGACCGGTTGGCAAAGGGGGCGGGGGCAAACCAACGCCCAGCCGGCGGCATCACTAATGGGGGTGTGTCCAGCGCTTCTCCGAAGCTCTTCCTTAATGTGAATAGATGCCGTGTGCATCTGCACAGCATCTATTCACGCAGCGGCCAGGCTGTTTTAGCAGGGCGTCGCTAAAAGTGTCAGGGTGCATTTTGCTCCTTAAAAATCGGGCAGGGCACGGCGCCCTTCTAAGACAGCCTAGTGTGAACACTATAGAGACATACGAGCATTATTTAATCCTTCGCATAGACACTATAAAAGCTGTGCATAGATGGCAGTACATTTTAAGCGCATCCTAAACCGCTTTGTTGAAACTCGTAACTAAGAATCATACTTTTTTTGTTTTTTGAACTTGACATTGAATACAAATGCTTTTACTGAGTTCTAAGTGCAGCACTTTTTCAGTAGCTAGTAAAAGCTTGAAAAATTTTAAATGAACTTTTCCTTGGTACATCACCCTATCGCACAAAGAAATTTGTAGGTTAATCTAATAGCAAGAGAACAGTTACAATCAGTGTGCCAATATATGCTTTATTACCACTTGAGAAATGTTTTTTTTCCCTTTTAAATGTTGGGTCTACTTTTTTTTTTTTTCAATATTGAATATAAGTTTTTTTTTAAAACAACAAAGTCAAAGGGATACAGAAGAAAAAAAGGGGGGATACAAAAACTGGGTAAGACCCGCAGGTCAGGGTACATCAGTCACAAATACAAAGCAATGACAATTGCTCAAACGTAACTTGACAAAAAGACCTCTTTTGCATAAAAAAAAAAATTTGAAGACCAATCCGAGTGAAGGCATCACAAGTCAGAACACAGGAGTATGCAAACCAAAAGTCAAGGACGGTGACCGGGCAATTGGGATTGTGTATGAGGACTTCAACCCAATACTTATTCCATTCAGACCAGCGTATCAAAGGGTTAGAAGCAGATGAGAAGTCGGCACACACCGCTATCTCAAACTCATAGTGAGCCTGTACTCTAGATTCAATAATGTCCACACACTGTAAAATCGAGGAGCGCCAATGGTGGGCTATCAACAGTTCAGTCCAATAAGTATATGCCCCATTATGTATCTATCATTATTAGTAAGGTCCCCAGGATATATGTGGAATAACGCCAGCAGAGGGTTTGGGGAGATGGTAACCTTTAAAACTCTAGCAATAAACATCTGGGTCAAAGCCAGACATGCCCAGAATATATGAAACAAGGTACCAACATGACCACAGTTACCCAAACATTGGTTAGAGAAGGAGGGCCAAAATGTATGGAGTTTCTCAGGGGTCAAATATAATCTTCGTAGCAGTTTATAAAACTGCTCAGCACGAGAATTACATTTAGACAGATAACTGGTTTGGAATACCAAATTCCAATCAGTCTCCCTTTCTTCTTCAGGGTCCATAGGCTCCACAGGGAGACCTTGGGATATAGGTGATGGCAAAGGCATCCAGGCACCACGCAGTAAAATTTTTCTCCCAGGATGCACTGGGTCTCTCTATACCCCCCCCAGGCCATAGGCACCTCAGTTTTGTTGGGTGCCCGGCCGGAGTCAGATCACTGGTAACTCCAGGGACACAGGTGGACTCAAAACCAACGTCCCAGGGGTTAATTGCCGGCCAGGGGAGGCAGCCTTCCCTGTTTGCAGCCGGCTCCTGCCCTCTCCTCAGAGCGCCATTCCACTGCTTTCTGGCTGGGCTGAGGCAGCACTCTTCCTGCGGGTACGCCCCCTCTGAGGTCTCCGGGGGCCATTTTCTCCAGGCTAGTCGCAGATCTTTTCAGGACGTGCGGAGCCCGGGTCCCCCTACATACCTCTCCTCCGATTTGGTCAGCGCTTGTAGCACTATAGCCTACCAGACTCTGAGTCTGAGTAGTTGATTTGTAGTGCCATTGTGCAGGTGGTGTTCTGCATTGTATGTGACTTGATGCTGGCGCTGGCTCTGTCTGTAATTCTTTCTCATTCTGTCAGCCATATTACTATACCTTTGCCTTTTTTTCTCAGAATCCTTACAGTACAAGGGTTGTCAGGGTGTGCCTCGCTTTTGTAATTTGTCTCGTTTTGTCACATACAGAGTGCATGTTCTTCTCTATGTCATGTCTGGTAGTGAGGATTATGTGCAAAATTCTGCTCCTGCCCTGCTGTCATGCAAAGCATGGGCTTAAGTGTGAGGTGTTATAATCCTCCAGGCCCCTCTAATGTCTCAGCTGCCGCGCAGGAGCCTCCTTGCTGCCTCGCAGGAGCTTTGCTCATGTATTGACGGCCACTGCGGGGCGTTAGGCAGTACCTCCTGTGTTACCCCCGATGGGGTTCCCACAGCAGTCGGTTTTGCCCTCACTGGGCCTGCCTCAACAGGTCTCACCCTTGCAGGTTACATCTGCGCCTCCTCTGTGGATAGATACATTCTCTACTACGGTGCAGACCCTGGCGGATACCTCTACGGCCCTCCAGGCTATGCTGCAGGGGATAGACTCTTGAGACCGTCTAAAAGGCCTATGCCGTCATCTCAGTCTACACTACATGATGATGATGACATCTGATGATGGGGAGATTAGAGATGTTTCTGACTCCGAGCCCTCTGTGAGAGGCGGAGACTAAGTCTAAAATCAATATTCCGACTCTGATATGTGCAGTCCGTTCGGCCTTAGTCATAGAGGAGGACGAACCGCCAGCTCCCCGGTCCAAGCATGTCCTGTTCAAAGAAATAAAGGTTACTTTTGCGGTATTTCCTTTATCTGATCAGCTAGTAGAGCACATGGAAGTGGCTCGGCAATCGCCTGGGAAGCTTTACCAGCCTCAGAGACGCCTGGCTTATGCCTATCCCTTTCCTGAGGAACATTGTACCAAATGGGAAACACCCCGGCGGTGGATTCTTATGTGACGCGCTTAATTAAAAGTGTTATTCTACCTATGCCGTCTGTCTTCCTTAAGATACTACAGATAGGAAGGTGGAGGTTTGTTTAAAATCAATATATTCTCTTTCAGGGGCAGCTTCCAGGCCGGCCATGGCTATCTCCTGGGTGGCCAAGGCTATGGAGTTCTGGGCGGACTCCCTAGAGGAGTCTTTTTCTTCAGAGGCTTCCGGAGATCAAGTTAATCTGGTGGGCAATATCCGTGATTCAGCTACCTATATTAATGAGGCTGCTTTGGATGTCAGCCTCTTAACCTCAAGGATTTCGGCTGCTGGGTTAAATCTTGTTTGGTCCGGACCTGGACAAGATTGTGGATAAGTTGGCAGCGGCTAAGTCTGCGGGTCTGCCTTCGGCATCTGCTTCTCAGGGTATCGGCCCTCATCCTTTCGGTCCTATTGGCCCCAAGGTAAGCCTAGGGGTCAGCCCTTTCCTAGGCAGTCCGCCCCCAAAATGACTGCCAAGCCCAAGAAGCAGGCTTGGACTACGAGACGTCCAACGACAAGTCCTCGGCCTGACGTGACGGGCCTCCACTTGGGGGATCCCAGGGTGGGAGGCCGACTTCTTCAGTTCGCCAGTGCTGGTGTCAGACCACCACAGACACCTGGGTAAGAGAAGTGTTCTCTCATGGGTGTACACCCTCTACTTCTGCAGAAGACCTCCCCATCAGTTTTTCTGCACAGGCCCTCTGTCAGACAAAAGTAAGGCCTTACAAATCCAGAAGGCTGTGCAATCCTTTCTTCAAGCAGGAGTCATAGTACCTATTCCGTTACCTCAGAGAGGAAACGGTTATTACTACAATCTCTTTCTGGTTCAGAAACCGAACGGATCTTATCGGCCTATCCTCAATCTCAGGTCCTGAACAAATTCCTCAGGGTACCTCGGTTCAGGATGGAAACCCTATGCTCAATTATACTGGCTATGGAACCTGGGGATTTTATGGTGTCGCTGGATATTCAGGATGCATACCTGAATATTGCGTTTGCTTAATCTCACCAGCGTTTTCTCAGGTTTGCTGTACTGCAACAACATTTCCAGTTTCGGGCTGTGTCGTTTGGCCTCTCTACTGCACCTCGGGTGTTTACCAAAGTTATGGTGGTAGTGGCAGCCCATCTGCGGATGCAGGGTGTTCGCCTGTTACCTTACCTGGACAACCTTTTATTGTTGGCAGGGGCTCCAGAGGTACTTCCTCACCATCTACAGCTTATGATTTCTGTGCTTCAAACTCACGGGTGGTTGATCAATTGGATGAAGTCCTCCTTGACTCCATCCCAGAGGATGCTCCATCTGGGAGCTCTGTTGGATTCACAACAGCAAAGGATCTTTCTGACTGCAGAAAAGATCTCCTCTTTGCAGACGCGAGTACGCAGATGCGTTCATAGTCGCCGAGTGTCAAACAACTCAGCAGTGCAGTTACTGGGATCCATGGTATCGACATTCGACATGGTGGAATATGCCCAGTTTCATTCCCGGCCTCTGCAGAAATTGATCCTCTCCAGGTGGGACGGATTACCCCATCGGGGAAAAGCACAAACGACAGTGCTCTCTAGGGAGGTGCGTCTGTCTCTTGCTTGGTGGCTGCAGACGTGTCACCTCACCAAGGGTGCCCCTTTTGGATTCCGGATTGGGTCGTCCTGACGATGGACGCCAGTCTCCGGGGTTGGGGTGCAGTGACAGGTTAATTCTCCAGACTTCTTAGCAGGTGAGGCCTCATTGGATGTGGTACGGGCCCTCTGAATTTATGCGGACCGTACCAGTTCCCCTCGGAAGTCATTCTCTTTGTTTGTCCTATACGGATTTCACATGAAGGGTTGGCCAGCCAATAAGCAAACATTGGCTAGATGGTAGATGGCTGCTTATGACGATCTCTGTGGCTTATACTCAGGAGGGCCTTCCTATTCCACCTCCTGTGACTGCTCATTCTACTCGGTCTGTGGGTTCCTCGTGGGCAGCTCGCCGTGGTGCCTCAGCTGTACAGCTTTGTAAGGCGGCCACGTGGTCTTCTGTCCAGACCTTTCTGAGGTATTATGCATTTGATACCTTTGTCTCTCAGCATGCTTCCTTTGGGCGGCGGATTCTCCTTTCAGCTCAGGAGCGTCCCCACCCTTAAATGGACTGTTTTGGGACATCCCCAAGGTCTCCCTGTGGAGACTCGGGACCCTGAAGAAGAAAATGAGAGATATGGTAAGAACTTACCTTTGTTATCTTTTTCTTCGAAGTCCATAGGGTCCACAGGGCACCTCTGACAGTCCTTGCTTCAGATGGGTTTTCGCTCTGGTCACCGGTTTTTCAGTCTCCTCTGTGAGAATGTGATTCTTGAGTGTACCAGACTTTCTCTCTTATCCTCCTCCGGCCTTTGGCTTACTGCGAACTGAGGATCCTCTGGCCTGGGGGCGGGGTATAGAGGGAGACCCAATGCATCCTGGGAGAAAAATTTTACTGCGTGGTGCCCGGATGACTTTGACATCACCTATACCCCAAGGTCTCCCTGTGGACCCAATGGACTTCGAAGAAAGTGAGATACCAAAGGTAAGTTCTTACCATATCTCTCATTTTGCACTAGTACGGAAAGCCTCAAAGGTTTTAGCGCCCCCAAAAGAAGGTTCTACCACCAAGAGATGCCCCATTTGTATGTGGCCTTGATATATTTTTGAGGGGTTTATCTAGGAGTCACCGACAATGGACTGAAGTTGGGTCTACTTTTTAATAAGCATCCTGAATGCACAAAGCTGGATTGCTTCAACTTCCATGGCAAACATATGGCAACTTCACACACTTACTTTTCTTTTTAAAGTGAGGAACATATTTGGCGTGAGATACAGAGAGACGCTGGTTTGTACCTGTACTCTTGTAAGTCTGTTCATACAGGTTGCTGCAGTCCTTTGTGTGGTCATATGGTATTTAAATTTGCTATACCTTTTCTTAACTTATATTACATACTTCTTAGTTCCACATGCCACAGGTTTTGCTGACTGAGCATGTCTTGTCTGTATTTATTGAAAGCAAACACAATTGAATGATGTACATTATTTGCATTAATTGTCTGTTTAAGTAAGCATCTGAAGGCAAATTAAATATTCTGCAGTGGACACCCACACATTGCTAGTAGGATGAGGTATTTACTATTGACTAGGATTGTTGTAGTAATTTCATTAAAAAAAGTATGGAAACATCCGATGAACAATGTCTGGAAGCTTTTCCAAGCAAAACAATGTAGCTCTCATCATTGAAACTTGGAACTTTAAGTGCAATAGATCAGTATTAAACCATAACAGTCAAATAACTTATTTTTACATTCTTAAATGTGTTCTCATATTGATATACAATAAAGAGAACAATTTGCTATATAATATAAACCCCAGTAGAGTTCACATTATTAATGATCAAATGATTTGGCTTAATGAGACAGAATGGTGGTAAAATTCCTTTTATGGGTGAGGGCGGAATATAAAATGTACTATCTATGTTTGTAGAATCAGGATCATTATGCAGTGCTTGGACTGAAGAATCTGAGGTACAAGGCCACACAGAAACAGATCAAAGCAGCACGTAAGTAAAACAGAAGCAGCAAGAACAGCTGAGCACTTTCATATCATTTTTGAAAGGAAATAAGGCATGAAGCAATGTATATTATCATATAGTCTATTATTGTACGTATTTCTTCCTCTACACTGTCCCTCTTCTTGAAAACTTGGTTGTGGAGCATTATTACAGAAGAAACTATTTCTGATTTGTCGCCAGATAAGGCAATGGTACTGAAACACCATCCTGACAAGAGAAAGGCAGCAGGAGAGCAGATTGTTGAAGGCGATAATGACTATTTCACGTGTATTACTAAAGGTAATGTTACTCATTGCAATTGTATGCAAATAAAGGATTACAGACTTTAATCATTATGAAAAATTAGAACATTATATACAATTTCATAGCTTAAACTTCAAAGAGCCTTATCAGAACAAAGTGCATGGTACTAGATATAGAGATTATATAATATATATAAATAACAATAATGAGCTAAGGGGTCTATGTACTAAGGAAAAAGGCCAGGGCCGGATTATAGGGAGGGCGATAGGGGCGATCGCCCCGGGGCCCCCACACACTGTCCCCAGCCCCCAGGGCCGGCGCAACCAGCTCATCAAGTCCTGCACTGCAGGGAGACGCCAGGCTGGAGAAGCGCTCTCCCTGCAGCAGTTCTTGCTTCTGCCGCTGCGCCTGTCACACTGAGACAGGGAGCGGCAGCCTGATGCTGCGAAGAGTCCTGTTGAGCTCTTCATAGATGATGGGGGGGGGAGCGCTAGAGGCAGAGGGCTGATTGACAAGACGATCGTCAGCTCGAACTGAAGGAGAGGAAGCCGCCAGGGTGGATGGCTGAGCTTCTGCTCCTCCTCTCTTCAGGTCTCTCCCTGCATGAAAGCTCCTCACGCTGGGAACATCTGCCAGTATACAAGTGTATTCAAACACTGTTGATTACACTTGTATAGTGACAAGTAGTTTGTACACTGTCCCTGCTTCTTCCCAGCGTGACCCTCTGACCTCCCAGTGAGAGAGCATGTAGAGAAGGGACTGGGAGACAGCGAGCACTGCAGCAGCAGCCAGCACAGTAACTATGTTCTACTATGAAAGGTAATGTCCAAATCCCCCTCTTGGGGAGGACGTCTATTAAGAAAGGATGGGTGTAATGGGGGGGAGCATTATCTGACTTTGTGTGTCATATATATATATATATATATATATATATATAAAATATGGAGCCCCACATGTTTGTTGCCCAGGGGCCCCCACAGACCTTAATCCTGCCCTGAAAAAGGCAGAGGAAATCCCTGTACATATTGCTTCTCGATATGTATTAAAGTGATTTCTCTGCCTTCAGCAGGTTAGAAAATCACGCCGGCAGCACCTTTTTGGCAGCGCTAAGTGAACCAGCTGTTACTAAGGTGACGTCACTTACCGTCAGCTGTCTTCTCCAGTGCTGATAGTCACCTGAGGGTCCTGTTATCTGCCTCCACGTGAAGAGAGGCAATCCAGATGTCATCTGTGTAGCTGCTATTGTCAATAAAGTTTGTATAGGAAAAAAGCTCACAAAGCAGCACTGCAAGTGTTGCGTATGTACTTAACACATTCAAGTCGCACTGCCTCTCTGAGGACACCCCGTGGGGGGTGACTTTTTACTTTACGGTCCGGTTTTAGAAAACAACGCAGTAGCCGCCTCCTGCTTCGCACCGATAGCAGGCGAAGCAGGAGCTGCATTATCTCCATGGAAAGCGGAGTTTGAGTACATGGACCCCCTATATTTAAACCAATTCCTGATTTAAAAATGTCATTTTATTATTACATTTAATTAAAGGATCAGTGGCAAGACGGAATGAATTGCAGATCCATATAACATCTTTACTAATTATAGTGCTGCGTAACATGACATGATAAACCTTGAATTCTGGGTTTGTATATATCTAATGCGCCAATTGTATATTTTAGTTCATTGTAATGGTAAATATTCACTTGTTATATTAGCAGGAAGCCAGTTTTATATTTGCTACTGAAATAATTCTCTCCCCCTAAAAAAATTGTAAACAAGGAACAGTGAGGAATTGTTTGAAATTATTAGCTAATTATGGCCCTGATTCAGAGCCGGACGCTCTGACCAGAGCGCTCGCTCTGAATCAGGGCCCTCCTCCATTAATATGGAGCGTCCTCCTGGATGCTCATATAGCTGTGGGTCACCACCCACAGCATATACGAACGTGCAAAAAGATGGTCGCGATGGTCTTGACCATCGCGACCATCGGACTTGCGAGGGAAACCCTGCGGTCGGGTTTCCCAGCCGCAAGGCCAGGAGTGATTTTGGCTCTATCAGAGCCAAAATCACTCCCACTGACATCACTAGTGATGTCAGTGGGGCCGGCTTCAGACGGTAGGCGTTCCCATGGGAACGCCTCCGTCTGGCAGGCACGCCCACCAAAGGGGGCGTGCTGTCACTCAACATCGACAGCACGCCCCCTTTGGTGCGAGACCCGGAGCGATGGAAAGTCCTTCGCTCGCCGGGTCTCACGCATGCGCACGACGGAGCTCCCTCCGTCGTGCGCATGCAGAGTGGGGACCATCGACCCACTTGCGAGCATACTGAATGACCCCCTATATTTGTAAACCTGTTTAGCTGGTATATTTACAGTAAATTGGTTTGGTTTAGCTATTATTCTAAACAAGTTAGTAATAGTAAAACAAAAACGTACGTGTCGGGATCTTCTCTTGCCGGTCTTCCGGCGTCTGGATTTGAACCGCCGGTGTTTCATACCGATCCCAATTGAAGTATGTGTCGCTAGCAGTATTACAATGCAAGTATTTGGCAAAAACAATTATTTAATATTTTCATGAAGTTCATCCTCTGCTGCTCTTCTCGCGTATCACGTACAAATTTCATGTTTCCTGGTGTCAAAATGGTTGAGACATTGATGTATATTTGTTGCTTTATTTTTTTTTAAGCTAATGAAATGTTATCTGACCCTGTGAAAAGGAGAGCATTCAACAGTATTGATCCCACCTTTGACAATTCTGTACCATCTAAGAGTGAGGCAAAAGACAACTTCTTTGAAGTATATTCTTCTGTGTTTGAGAGAAACAGCAGGTACTGCACTAGACACTGTCTGATTTATTTATTTTGTCTCTTTTTTTTTTTTTTTTCTTCAACTGAATAAACTCATTTTGTTTTGCATGAAGAAATTATCACATTTATTACACACTTAACTCAGATATTTCACAATATAGGTGGTCAAACCAGAAAAATGTTCCAAAGCTTGGTACCATGAACACCTCAATTGAGGACGTAGATGCATTTTATTCTTTCTGGTAGGTTTATCGATCTATCCTGCAAATGCATCATAGAAATGAATACGCTTAGTTGCTGCATTCATGTGATATGTTATATATTAATTTTATATTATCTGTCTTTTTCTGTGTCAAAATACTAGGTACAATTTTGATTCTTGGAGAGAATTTTCTTATTTGGATGAAGAAGAAAAAGAAAAAGCTGAATGGTAAGTAGTTTTAGCCAACTTACATTATACTTACATTTGTAATTATATTATAGGTTTTGCTCTAAAGCTGTGTTACCAACTTAATTGGTGAACAATTTTGTTTACCTTTTTAGAATGGTTGTAAAAGAGGATGTGAGCTAGAGGACCAATCAGAAACTGCAATGTCAGTTATTGGTTCTCCTGCTCAATCCTAACCTTGATTTGAGGCCGTTAGACACATTACATTACAGTTTTTTAGAATATGTACTGTACTGTTCTTTACTTGTCCATGGTCAAGTCTAAAGTGTGTATACTATGTGAACTGTCTGGGCATAGGGATGAATATTTCTATATAGGCTTCCATCCAGTAATCAATAAATGCAATGAAGCAAAAGCAGATCAATGTATGAGCCCTTATAGGTGCAAATTTGCTATTTCTACTTCAGGGTCCATAGGGTATCCACAGGATACCTTGGGGTATAGGTGTGACGTCAGTCGCTGGGCACCATAGAGTTAAGCTTTTCAGCCTCCCAGGATGCACTAGGGTCCCCCTCCTATACCCCGCCCCCGAGCCAAGGCACCTCAGTTTAGTTTGGTGCCCGGCCGGCGTCGGGTGCACCTGTCGGAGTGGGGGGCTAGAAGAGCCCCTGAAGCTTTCTTCAGTGCAGCTGTGGCTGCACATCTGGATGTACAGCATGGACAGTCAGTCCTGACGTCCATGCTGTCTTCCCTACACCCCCGCCGGTACCAGAACGCCGGTACCGATCCGGGGATGCTTGTGAGCATCTGGGGTCACAGCTAGCGGTGACCCCAGATGTTCCGGACCATGGCCGGATCCAAGGGGGACAAAGGTAAGCAGCGGGGTCCCGCGGTGGGTCCCCGCTGGTCACATGGTCCTAAGTCCCCAGGCAGGGGGCTCCCTGGGGACTGGCTGCAGCGTGGAGCCAGGCGACCAACCTGCGCTTTCCACTACCCCCTGGGACAGCGGACCGCAGCAGAGCGGTAGCGCTGCAGAGTCCCAGGGGTTAAATGCATGCCAGGGGAGCGCGCCTTCCCTGTCTCACAGCCGGCGCCTCCCCCGCTGCACACAGCCCTCTCTGCATGCTGCCGACTGGTCCTGTGGCAGCGCTCCTCCCCCAGGCCAGCCTCCTCTCTGCTCCTCGGCGGCCATCTTCTCCAGAACGCATGGTGAACGCTGCTGGAAGCGCTGGACGGAAGCATCGTGGTCTGGGTCCCCCCGCATACCTCTCCTCCGCTGTGGCTCAGGTCTGTGTATGCAGCGCTGTGTCCTAGCAGGCCCTGTGTCTGTGTAGTTGAGTGATCAGCGCTGTTAGTGCAGGAATTGTTATTTCTCTGCATTGTATGTGACTGTGCTAGCGCTGCCTGTAACTTTTCTTCTCTAAACTGTCAGCTTTATTACTGTCCCTGTTCTTCTGCTAAAGCCCTTGCGGTGCGGTGCTGCAGGGTGGTCTCTCGCCTATTTAATACTTAATTGGTGAGAGAGGTCACATACGTGGTGCCATCATGTCTGAAAGTGATTTTCCCCTCCGGCTACAGTGTACCACGTGCAAAGTACCGTTAGCGGAGGGGGAGGGTAGCGCGGAGGGCCTTTGCCAGCAGTGTTTGTCCATGGCGCGGCCTATTACGGTTACAGCACCGGTACAGGAGCCGCCCTGGGCTTGTTTCGCTCAGGCGTTAACAGCTTTAGTGGGCCAGTTAGCTCCGCAGCCCGCGTTTACTCCGATGGGTTTGTCCCAGCAGTCTGTGGTGTCGTCACCCATGCAGGGGTTCCCACGACAATTGGTGGTACCCCACAGTCTCCCTATTTCCCCGCTCCCGGGTTCTCGGGAGCCAGCGTGGGTTAACTCCCTGACGAGTTCTGTACAGCACTTGTCGGATGTGTTGCAAGGGGAGTCTGTGATGCGGCCTCATAAAAGGCCGGTGGCGTCTCTGTCCGCTCCTTATGAGGATGACGAAGGGACGTCTGATGATGGGGAGATTCTGGATCCTTACGATCAGGAACCTCTCCATACTAAGGACGCTGATGCTAAGTCCAAAGTATATATTCCTGGACTTATTCGGGCGGTCCGCACAGCCTTGGTGATTGAGGACGAAGTTCCCCCAGCGGCTAAATCTAAGTATGCCTTTTTCAAAGATGTGAAGGGCGATGCCACAGTCTTTCCTCTTTCGGGTCAGTTGGTGGACCATTTAGAGGAGGCGTGGAAACAACCTGGCAAAAGATACCAGCCGCAGAGACGCCTGGCGGTGGCTTATACGTTCGCGGATAATTATTTTGCTAAGTGGGAATCCCCTCCACAGGTGGATTCTCACATGACCCGTCTTGTCCGTAGTGCCACATTGCCGATGCCATCCATGTCCTCCCTTAAGGATGCTACGGACCGCAAGGTAGAAATCTGCCTCAAGTCCACTTATTCCCTTGCAGGGGGGGCAGCACGGCCGGCTATGGCCATTTGCTGGGTTGCCAGAGCGATGGAGCGCTGGGCGGATTCATTAGAGGCTTCTTTTGAATCCGACTGTCCGGCCGAACAGGCGGAGTTGATTGGCAATCTCCGTGATTCGGCCACCTACATCAACGAGGCGGCTCTAGACATTAGTACTCTGGTGTCTAGAATTTCTTCAGCAGCGGTAGCTGCTCGTCGCACCTTGTGGCTGCGATCCTGGAAGGCGGACGCAGATTCCAAGAAAGGTCTGGAAGCGTTGCCGTTTACCGGAGAAGTTCTCTTCGGTCCGGATCTGGATAAGATTGTGGCCACGCTGGCGGCAGCCAAATCTGCTTGTCTCCCGTCGGCCGCTGCTCCTTCTGGTTCGGGACCATCGTCCTTTCGGTCATCTAGGGCCCAGGGCAGGCCCAAACCACAGTCGTTTCCTCGACAGGCTGGCCCTAAGAAATCGGTCAAGCCCCGGAAGCAGGCATGGAGTACCAGACGTCCGGCCCCCAAGCCAGATGACAAGCCTGCGGCCTGACGGTCCGGGCCTCCCTTTGGGGGATCCCAGGGTGGGAGGCCGCCTGCTACAGTTCGCCCAGTGTTGGTCGACCACTACGACAGACACTTGGGTTCTGGAGGTGGTTTCCCACGGATACGCCCTCTCCTTCCGGCACAGACCCCCGGCTCGCTTCTTCACCACGGGTCTCCCATCAGACCGGAACAAGGCTACGGAGCTGCGGAAGGTATTGCACACTATGCTCCAGGCTGGAGTTATAGTGCCTGTTCCATTCTCCCAGAGGGGCCAGGGTTTCTATTCAAATCTATTTTTGGTACAGAAACCCAATGGGTCATATCGTCCGATTCTCAACCTCAAAGCACTCAACAAGTCTTTGCGGGTCCCGAAGTTTCGGATGGAGACCCTACGGTCCATCATTCTGGCGCTGGAACCTGGGGACTACTTGGTGTCATTGGACATACAGGACGCTTACCTGCATGTCCCTATTCTTTTGCGCCATCAACAGTTCCTCAGGTTTGCAATCCACAGCGACCACTTCCAGTTTCGGGCGTTACCTTTTGGCCTGGCAACAGCACCACGTGTTTTCACCAAGGTGATGGCGGTCATGGCGGCTTCTCTGCGGCTGCAGGGAGTCCGCATGTTGCCGTATTTGGACGACCTGTTATTGGTGGCAGGATCTCCAGAGCTCCTGTTGCGCCACTTGGACCTGACCATTGCACTGCTGCAACGGCACGGCTGGCTAATCAACTGGCAGAAGTCCACTCTAATCCCGTCTCGGAGGATTCTGCATCTTGGAGCCTTATTGGACTCGGGACAGCAAAGGATCTTCGTGACGGAGGACAAGATCTCTGCTTTACAGTCAAGGGTGCGCAGTTGCCTGCACAGCCGCCGGGTGTCCTTACACTCGGCGATGAGGTTACTGGGCTCCATGGTGTCGGTGTTCGACATGGTGGAATACGCCCAGTTTCACTCCAGACCTCTGCAGCACCTGATCCTGTCCAAGTGAAACGGGCTGCCTCAGTCTCTGAAGTCCCAGACGATTGTGCTCACCCAGGAGGTTCGCCTGCCCCTTGCGTGGTGGTTACAGACGACCCACCTCAACAAGGGACGTCCGTTCTGGGTTCCAAATTGGGTCCTGTTGACAACGGACGCCAGTCTTCGGGGCTGGGGAGCAGTTTCGGGTCCACACTTGTTCCAGGGCAGGTGGACGCCGACAGAAGCGGAGCTTCCAATAAATATCTTGGAACTCCGTGCGGTCTTCAATGCTCTCCAGCAGGCACAGCGGTTTCTCCGGGGTCGCCCGGTGCAGGTCCAGTCGGACAACGCTACCACCGTGGCCTACATACACAGGCAAGGAGGAACTCGCAGTCGGGCGGCTCTCGTAGAGGTCTCTCGGATCCTGGTTTGGGCGGAGCGCAATCTTCCGGCCATATCAGCGGTCTTCATCCCGGGAGTGCTAAATTGGGAGGCGGACTTTCTAAGTCGCCAGGACGTTCATCCGGGGGAATGGTCCCTGCACCCGGACGTTTTTCAACTACTGGTGGACAGGTGGGGTCTTCCAGAAATCGACCTCATGGCGTCCCGGCACAACAACAAGTTGCCGGTGTACGGGTCTCACACAAGAGACGAAGGGGCGTCTCTGGTGGATGCTCTGTCCGTCCGGTGGACGTTCCGGTTCGCATACCTGTTCCCTCCGGTCTCCCTTCTTCCACGGGTAATCCGGAAATTCAAACAGGAAGGAGGGACGCTCCTGTTGATAGCTCCCGCGTGGCCCAGACGGCACTGGTTCTCAGACCTTCAGGGTCTGTCCGTGGACAGTCCTCTGCGGTTGCCGCTACGACCGGACCTTCTGTATCAGGGTCCTTGCCTTCACCCGGACCTGACTCAGCTGTCTTTGACGGCGTGGCTGTTGAGACGGCCATGCTGAGGTCCCGGGGGTTTTCCAGCTCTGTGGTGCGTACCATGTTACGAGCTCGGAAACCGTCTTCCGCGAGGATATACCATCGCGTGTGGCATACGTTCTTCCAGTGGTGTCGACCGAGAGGTTATGCACCGCGGGAGTTTCGTCTGTCTCGGATTCTCGCCTTCCTGCAAGCGGGACTAGATCATGGGCTTCGCCTTGCTTCTTTGAAGGTACAGGTTTCGGCCCTATCTGTCTGGTTTCACCGTAGGATTGCTACAATCCCAGATGTGCGCACCTTTATGCAGGGTGTTCTCCGCATTCAGCCGCCCTTTGTTCCACCTGTGGCGCCTTGGGATTTGGCTGTGGTCCTGAGGGCTCTCCAAGGACCGCCGTTTGAACCACTGGGCTCAGTGGATCTTAAATGGCTAACAGCTAAGACTGTTTTCCTTCTGGCCATTGCTTCGGCCAGACGTGTTTCTGAGTTAGGGGCTCTTTCTTGTAGACTCCCTTTTTCTTGGTTTTTTATGGGAACAGGGCAGTGCTCCGCACTCGGCCCGAGTTTCTTCCCAAAGTTGTTTCCCAGTTTCATGTTAACGAGGAAATAGTTGTTCCGGCCTTTAACTCACCGGGTCTTTCCGTGGGTGAGGCCTCTTTGGATGTTGTGCGGGCCTTAAGGACTTATGTTGACCGCACTTCTTCGTTTAGGAAGTCGGACGCTTTGTTTGTCCTCTATGGCTTCCGTAAGAAGGGTTGGCCTGCTTCAAAGCAAACTTTGGCAGCCTGGATCCGTATGGCTATTTCTGAAGCTTATCTTCATGAAGGCCTACCGGTCCCTCCTTCTCTGAAGGCTCATTCCACTAGGTCTGTGAGTCCTTCGTGGGCAGCTCGACGTGGTGCCTCGGCAGTTCAGATCTGCAAGGCTGCTACGTGGTCCTCTGTCCATACCTTCGTGAGGTATTACAGGTTTGACACCTTCGCCTCTCAGGATGCTTCCTTCGGGCGGCGGATTCTCCTTTCTGCACAGGAGCATCCCCACCCTTAAAGGATACTGCTTTGGGACATCCCCAAGGTATCCTGTGGATACCCTATGGACCCTGAAGTAGAAAATATGAGATATGGTAAGAACTTACCCTTGTTATCTCTATTTCTACGAAGTCCATAGGGTTCCACAGGACTCCCGCCCTGTCGCACCTGTGCTGCAGATGGGCTTTGCTCTGGTCACCGGTTTTCCGTCTCCCTCTGGTGAGAATGTGAATCTTGTATGTGTCCAGATCTTTTTTCTCTCTCTTCCTTCTCCTCCTCCGGCCTATGGCTTGATAACTAACTGAGGTGCCTTGGCTCGGGGGCGGGGTATAGGAGGGGGACCCTAGTGCATCCTGGGAGGCTGAAAAGCTTAACTCTATGGTGCCCAGCGACTGACGTCACACCTATACCCCAAGGTATCCTGTGGAACCCTATGGACTTCGTAGAAATAGAGATAACAAGGGTAAGTTCTTACCATATCTCATTTTTTTTTTTCCTTTGAACCCAACTGTGAATCCATTGACTGACAATTTCACTGCATTCTATGCATTATGTGTGTGTGTGTGTATTTATTACAACAGGAGAAGGAATCAACTTAATAATTAATGCAAGTGATTTTGGAGACTTAATATAGTTAACTGGCTAATATTTTTTTTTCAAGAAATGTCCCCAAAATTTTAGCTATTTTAAACCTGATTCAGTAGTTTTTGTTTTTTTTATATACAAACATGTAGATTTGTTAATATAATTCACTGAATCACGTTTATGTAGCTATTATTAACGTCATTTGAAAATTATACAAAAATAATTATGGGAACATATTTGGAAATAATTTTTAATACAGTTAAAAAAGCAAGAGAAGCCAGCAGCAGGGGGTAGGGCACTACTGACGAATGCCCATCACTGCTGTGGCACTGCCTGGGAGGGGGAAAATACTTGGGAGGCGCAGCTGCTTCAGGATTGCCGATCATTGTCTGATGTGGCAATGAAGAGCTGCCCGCGGGTGTTCTGAACTCCCTAACCCTGTGGTGAAGGAATATTGCCTTCCTGTAGCTGTGGCTGAGCAATCCTGCTAGGAACGCCCTTCACTGTGGCCTGTGCAGAAGATGGGGACTGCAGGGGATTGGAGGGAGCAGAGGGGCCGACACTGCCTACTAAGCCCGGCGGCTGCTGGAAGATTACCTTCAAGCTGCCGTCCATCGGCGGTTCTGACCTTGTTGCATCGGATGTGACTGTGTCAGGGAATGCCCAGTTTGGCGTGGTCGCCTCTCACACCATGCCATCTCATTCATCCACAACAAGTGAAGTGCTTCACACACCTATACAACTTGTTAGGTTAGTAGTTGTCTTTAGTTTAAATCATGCATCATTTTGGTAAGCCTGTTTTTTATGTTTAATTTTACCATTAAATTGTATTACATGTTTCTGCTGACAGCCGTGATGAGAGGAGGTGGATTGAAAAACAGAACAGAGCTGCACGAGCACAAAGGAAAAAAGAAGAGATGAATAGGATAAGAACATTAGTTGGTATATGTCAATATTTTCTCAGAGCATTGACATACAATGCTACTTACATTCAGCTTTATCTGTTACATGTACCAATCCATAAATATTTTTCCTACATCTTTCTTCCACTTAGTGCATTGAGACAGTATGGGAACATCAGTAATATGCAGTCTGCTGTGTTCCAGATTACCCAACAAACTTCCTAAATAAACTAGTTTAGAAGCCCAGATCACACATGAAAGTATAGATCCTTTCCCATGTGTGCAGGCTCTACATATGCAACTCTTCTGTTCTTCTAGACAATGCATATAGCAGTGACCCTAGAATAAAGAAATTCAAAGAGGAGGAGAAAGCGAGGAAAGAAGCAGAAAAGAAAGCCAAAGTGGATGCTAGAAGAAAAGAGCAAGAAGAGAAAGAAAAGGTGATATCATCCATGCAGCTCACCCATATGTATTCACATAATACACATTTACCACTATATACAATTAAACTTGCAAATGCTGGTAGAAAAGCAATTACTAAACGAAGGCTAGCAGGAGAAGTTCCTCAACACTGATAAAGAGCAATGCATTAGAGGAATCTGCTAAGGGAAGTTATTAGCATACAGTCAGGTCCATAAATATTGGGACATTGACAGAATTTTCAGATTTTCAAAGCCTTTGTGGTGGTGAATAGAGGACAAAATATGAAAATTCTGTCAATGTCCCAATATTTATGGACCTGACTGTATATCCCTGGTGTTGGATGATAACAATCATGGCTTTAGGAACCTAGATGGTGCTTTCTGTGCTATCCATAAGAGACAGGGCCCTGGAAAAATAACTGACTCATCCAATGCTTTTTCCAGTGTGTTACATAGGAGGTTGGCGCAATATAGAGTGTTTTTTAGAGTGTGAAAGGTCCCCCCCCCAAAAAAAAGTAAAACTTAACCAGTGGGCAGTTCATAGTGAAATATTAGTAATCCTTGACATCCACCACTCTGTCTAAACGTCATTGACTAGCTGTAGACTCAGTGCCTATAGGGTCTATTTACTAAGCCTCGGATGGAGATAAAGTACCAGCCAATCAGCTCCTGCCATGTAACAGGCTGTGTTTGAAAAATTGTTAGTTAGGAGCTGATTGGTTGGTACTTATTCTCCATCAGAGTTCTCTCTGTACCTTGCTGTGTTGAATACAGTATAGGTACATGGTCTGGTCCTTGCTTCCACTCAGCAGACTGCAGCATGAACAGGGGCACCTAGCTTGCAGATTAGCCTTGGTGTTTAAATGGATGACATGGGTTACTCATATATTGGGGACTGGGTTATAATTCTGGTATTTTACTCAAATCTGAATTTTCTATTTAATTTCTCTTTAAGGTAAGATTGTAATAGAATCGTACACAAAAAAACAGGTATTTTGTGATCTATTAATTCAGTGTAGCTAGTGGCTGTCACACTCATTTAGGCAACTCATCATGATGTAGCCCAGAGTTTCCCAAACTCCACCACTACAGTCCAGGTTTTAAGGCTATCCAAGCTTGAGCCTGGATGGTTAAATCAAACTGACTGAGGTACTAATTAAGTCATCTGCGCTATGAATATCCTTAAAACATGAACTGTAATGGCAGGGTTTGGGAACCTGTGTCGTAGCCTATTTTAGCAACCATCTTCCCTCTCCCCGATCTCGTATCTCCCATTCATCACATGCTTGAACTTCATCTTATTTCTCCCTGCCTTTACACCCTTCTTCTTACAATTCTACCTTTGTCTCCTCTCCCCTAGCTACTATATTTCAACATTCCCATTGACAATGCTACCTTCAGGCTCCTCACTTCCTCCCATGGTCTTCCTGTTTTACCCACAGCCTCAGTCATGCCCTTGACCTTTTCTCCCACTCCTGAAACATTTCTAATTTCTCTAGCTCTTGTTTCCTGCTTTCCAACCACCACATTCTCTCCTCCTCCTTCTCACCCCCTGCTTCCAAAATCTCCTCCATCAAGTGTGATTGACAACCTTGATCCTGACACCTTCACCACAATCAAATCCTCTCTGGTATTTCTGTCCAAACCATATTTCTACTTCAGGGTCCATAGGGGGTCCACAGGGTTGACCTTGGGGTATAGCTGGATCTGGATCCACGGGCACCACGCAGTTAAAGCTTTGCTGCTCCCAGGATGCACTTGGGTCCGTCCTCCTCTATACCCCGCCCCGGCCACAGGCACCTCAGTTTTAGTTGGTGCCCGGCCGGAGTCGGGTCACCCTGTCTCAGTGGGGCTGCAGGAGCAGCCCCTAAGCTTTATTTTAAAAGAGAAATTTTTTATTTTTTTCTTCTTTTTTTACACTTTTAGAGCGGCAGCATCAGACTGTCCTGTAGGACGTCCACGCTGCCGCTCCTTCTCCCCGCTGGCGCCGCGACGCCAGTACAGCTCTGGGGATCGCGGCGGGACCCCAGAGCCTGTACTAGCCGGGCTCTGGGGACTCCCTTGACTGCTGCCGGACGCGACGGGGATCAGGTAAGCCGCGGGTCGCAATGCAGTCAGGAGCCTCCGGTCTCTGGGGACAGACCGGAGGCGCTAGCGGCGGCGGCGGGCTCCCCCTCAATTGAGGAATACCCCGCGTGTCCGCTAGACCACCAGGGTATCAGGCTGGTAGCGGGACCGGCAACCCGGGGGTTAATTGCTAGCCAGGGGAGGCAGCCTTCCCTGTCTAGCGGCTCCTCCCCTCAGCTCAGCGCGCCTTTCAACAAGCAGTCTGGCGTCGCTGAGCTGCTCTTATCTCTCGGCCACTCCTCCTCTGAGGTCTCCGGCGGCCATCTTTACTGGCACATCGCAGACTCCCAGGCGGTATCAAGTGGACCGGTCCCCCTGTGTACCTCTCCCCTGCTAAAGGACAGTGTACACAGCGCTATAGCCCTCCCAGACACTGAATCTGGGCGGTTGATTGTAGCGGAAGGTGCAGTGAGTACTAACTTTTCTGCATTGTATGTGACTATTGCTAGTGCTGCCTGTCTGTGACTTATTCTCCTTGCTGTCAGCTTATAACTATCCCTTTCCTTCTCCTACGGCCCGGCAGGTGTGTGGGGGAAGGGCGTTTTTCTGAGACCCTCACTTATATAAAACACGTATTTGTGGGGTCAGTCACATACTGTTGTGTGCTACACAGTACCATATCTGAGCTGTTGTGTCGCATACTGGTGAGTGCGCGGGTGTTAAAACCGTAATTCCTCTGGTGATACCTATTTCTTGTGTATTTACGGTATCATGTCGGATGAGGAGACTGAGCGCTCTGTGGCTCCTGTGCTATTTTCCTGCAGACGCTGTGCTGCTGGAGTTGATGGGGAGGACTTATCTCAGGATGGTCTGTGCGGGCGGTGCCAGCTGGTACCGGGCCCCTCCAACCCCCCTGTATCACAGGACCCTCCTTGGGCGATGTTTTCACAGGTGCTGGCGTCTATTGCGGACCGGTTATCGGTCCCTTCTAGGGCGTTACCGCAGCCCACCATCCCCCATTCCCCGAGGGTTCCACAAATGTTGCGGTCTTCCCCCGGGGCCCAGACTGTGGGTCCTTACTCGGGACTGCCTGTGTATGTGCAGTCTTCCCCAGGGACGTGTCAGTCTGTAGTGCCTTTGCAGAGTGTTGCTCCGACGGCTCCTCCGCCTTGGGTGGATGTTCTATCCAGCTCCGTACAGAGTCTGGCGGCTTCATCCTCGGCGTTTCAGTCTATGTTGCAAGGTGATGTGCCACCAAGGGTGTCTAAACGTCCGGTTGTGAGTTCACTAGCTGCGCAGTTGTCGGACTCGGAAGTGTCCTCAGATGATGGAGAAATCCATGAGGACTCTGACTCTGATGTCATGGGGCAGGAGGTGGAAGCTAAGTCCTCCATTAATGTTCCAGCCTTAGTTAGGGCGGTGCGGGATATCCTACATGTTGAGGATGATGCGCCGGCTCCTAGGTCGAAGTTTCCTAATTTTAAAAAGGCCAAGGTGACCTCAACTGTGTTCCCCCTGTCTGATCAATTATCGGATCATATGGCGGCGGCCTGGCAATTACCTAGTAAGAGGTTCCATCCACAGAAGAGGTTGGCGGCGAACTATCCTTTTCCTGAAGCTCATTGCAGGAAATGGGAAACTCCGCCGGCGGTGGATTCCCACGTTACCCGCTTGATCAAAAGCGCGACGTTGCCATTGCCGTCTATCTCCTCTTTGAAGGATCCCACGGACAGGAAGGTGGAGACTTGTTTAAAGTCCATTTATTCTCTTTCCGGGGCGGTGGCTCGCCCGTCCATGGCTATCTCCTGGGTGGCTAAAGCCATTGAGGCATGGGCCAATGCCTTGGAGGATACCTTTCCTGATGAGGCTCCGGATATCCAGAGAGCGTTAGTGGGACAGATGCGGGATGCAGCTTCCTATATTGGGGAAGCGTCTTTGGATGCCAGCCTGCTCACTTCTAGGGTGTCGGCTGCAGCGGTATCTGCTCGGCGCTCCCTGTGGCTGAGGTCCTGGAGGGCTGATGCAGATTCAAAAAAGGGTCTGGAGGCCTTGCCTTTTAATGGTGATTTACTATTTGGTCCGGATTTGGACAGAATAGTGGATACTTTGGCTAAGTCCAAGTCGGCTTTTCTCCCTTCGGCCTCTGCGCCGGCTAAAGTGAGGAGCTCTGCCTTTCGGTCCTTTCGGGTTCAGGGTAAGGCCAAGGGCCAGTCCTTCCCGAGACATTCGGCGACCAAGGCCGCACCCAAGCCCAAGAAGCAGGCATGGAGTGCTCGGCGCCCTTCTTCCAAGCAGGAGGATAAGCCTGCTGCCTGATGGGACGGGCCTCTCTCTGGGGGACCCCAGAGTGGGAGGCCGACTTCTCCAATTCGCCCAGTGTTGGCACAATACCACCACGGATGCCTGGGTTCGAGAAGTAGTCTCTCAGGGGTACGCCCTGTCTTTTCGGTTCAGGCCGCCCCACCAGTTTTTCTGTACGAGTCCTTCTCTGGACAAGACCAAAGCTGGTCAGATTCAGGTAGCTATAGAATCCTTGCTACAAGCAGGGGTCATTGTTCCCGTTCCGCAGTCTCAGCGCGGGACGGGGTACTATTCTACTCTGTTTCTGGTACAGAAACCCAATGGTTCTCATCGCCCTATCCTGAATTTGAAGTCTCTGAACAGATACCTCAGAGTTCCCAGGTTCAGGATGGAAACGTTACGTTCCATCATTCTGGCGATGGAACCCGGGGATTATATGGTCTCCCTCGATATCCAGGACGCCTATCTCCATGTGCCCATAGCACCGGCACATCAGCGGTATCTGAGGTTTGCTATCCTGAACCATCACTACCAATTTCGGGCGTTGCCTTTTGGCCTTTCCACGGCTCCGAGGGTGTTCACCAAGGTGATGGCGGTTATGGCTGCCCACCTTCGGGGTCAGGGTCTACGTCTGTTGCCGTACCTGGACGATCTTCTGCTGCTGGCGAGCTCCCCGGAGGTGCTTCTTCGACATCTCCACCTGACCATTGCTTGTCTTCAAGCACACGGGTGGTTGATAAACTGGAAGAAGTCCTCCCTGATTCCATCACAGCGGATGGTTCATTTGGGAGCCCTGCTGGATTCTCATCAGCAGCGGATTTTCCTGACTCCAGAGAAGGTCTCCTCCCTGCAGCTGCGGATACACAGTTGCCTGAGCAGTTGCCGCCTGTCGGTCCATTCAGCTATGAGAGTTCTGGGGTCCATGGTGTCGACATTCGACATGGTGGAATTTGCCCAGTTCCATTCCCGGCCCCTGCAGGGGCTGATTCTATCGGAATGGAACGGGTTACCTCACCGGATCCGCTCTCAGATGCTGGTGTTGTCCGCGGAGGTTCGGCAGTCTTTGGCTTGGTGGCTTCAGACGGTGCATCTGGTCGAGGGGCGCCCCTTTTGGATCCCGGACTGGGTCCTGCTCACGACGGATGCCAGTCTTCGGGGTTGGGGGGCAGTGACCGGCTCATTATCGCTTCAGGGTCGTTGGTCCGCGGAAGAAGCACTTCTCCCCATCAACATCCTGGAACTGCGGGCTGTGTACAGGGCCCTGCAGTCGTCCGGCCCCGCTCTTCACGGAAGGGCGGTTCAGGTGCAGTCCGACAACGCCACCACGGTGGCGTACATCAATCACCAAGGGGGAACTCGCAGTCGGGCAGCAATGTCGGAGGTGTCTCGCATTCTTGCTTGGGCGGAGTGTCACGTTCCAGCGATCTCGGCAGTCTTCATTCCCGGAGTCCTCAATTGGGAGGCGGACTTCCTCAGCCGTCACGATGTGCATCCCGGGGAATGGTCGCTTCACCCAGAGGTGTTTCAGCTACTCGTGGACAGGTGGGGGCTGCCGGAGCTGGACTTGATGGCCTCCCGTCACAATCACAAGTTGCCCGTTTACGGGTCAAGGACAAGAGACGCAGGCGCCTGTCTGGTAGACGCTCTGTCGGTGAAATGGACGTTTCACCTGGCGTATCTGTTTCCTCCGATATCCTTACTTCCTCGGGTTCTGCGGAAATTCAAGCAGGACGGCGGCACGCTCGTGCTGGTGGCTCCGGCGTGGCCCAGACGTCCTTGGTATTCCGATCTGAGGTGCCTCTCCATCGACGCTCCGTACCTTCTTCCTCAGCGTCGGGACCTGTTGTCTCAGGGGCCCTGCCTTTACCCGGATCTGGGTCGGCTGTCTTTGACGGCGTGGCTCTTGAGACAGCCGTCTTGAGGTCTAGGGGTTTCTCCAGTTCAGTGATTGGTACCATGCTTAGGGCACGCAAGCCTGCCTCCGCGCGGATTTACCACAGGGTGTGGCGCACTTATTTTCAATGGTGTGAATCCAGAAACTATGATCCGCAGGTGTTCCGGGTTTCCAGAATCTTGGAATTTCTTCAATCGGGTTTGGACCTCGGCTTACGCCTGGCCTCTCTGAAGGTTCATGTGTCTGCTTTGTCCGTGTGGTTTCAGCGACGGATTGCTACACTGCCAGATGTTTACACCTTTTTCCAAGGTGTTCTCAGGATCCAGCCTCCCTTCGTGCCTCCGGTGGCTCCGTGGGACTTGACGGTGGTACTGAGGGTCTTGCAGGGTCCTCCTTTTGAGCCGCTTGAGTCGGTGGAGCTCAAGTGGCTGACGTTTAAGACCATTTTTCTCCTGGCAATTGCTTCGGCCAGGAGGGTTTCAGAATTGGGGGCGCTTTCCTGTCGCCCTCCTTTTCTGATTTTTCACCAGGACAGGGCAGTGCTCCGCACGCGTCCTGAGTTTCTGCCCAAAGTGGTTTCAAAGTTCCACATTAATCAGGAACTTGTTGTGCCAGCTTTTCAGTCACCTGATCTTTCGGCTGGTGAGGCTTCCTTGGATGTGGTCCGGGCACTTAGAATCTATGTGGACCGGACTGCTTCGGTTAGGAAGTCGGATTCTTTGTTTGTCCTCTTCGGTTTTCACAAGAGGGGTTGGCCTGCCAACAAGCAAACGTTAGCCCGTTGGCTTCGTTCAGTTATTTGTGAGGCTTATGCGCAGGAGGGTTTACCTGTGCCAGCCTCTGTTAAGGCTCATTCCACTCGTTCTGTGGGTCCCTCTTGGGCTGCTAGACGTGGCGCCTCCGCTGTTCAGCTGTGTAAGGCGGCTACTTGGTCTTCAATTCAGACGTTTTTGAGGTTTTATGCGTTTGACACCTTCGCCTCTCAGGATGCATCCTTTGGGCGCCGGGTACTCCTTTCAGCACAGGAGCGTCCCCGCCCTTAGTTGAACTGCTTTGGGACATCCCCAAGGTCAACCCTGTGGACCCCCTATGGACCCTGAAGTAGAAAACAAGAGATATGGTAAGAACTTACCTTTGTTATCTCTGTTTCTACGAAGTCCATAGGGTCCACAGGGCGCCCGCCCTGACGCACCTGGCTTCAAATGGGCTGTGTGGCTGGTCACCGGTTTTCCGTCTCCCATTTCTGTGAGTATGGTTTCTTGTGTGTTCCAGTCTTCCTTCTCTCTGTTTAGTCTCCTCCTCCGGCCTTAGCTGCTTACCAACTGAGGTGCCTGTGGCCGGGGCGGGGTATAGAGGAGGACGGACCCAAGTGCATCCTGGGAGCAGCAAAGCTTTAACTGCGTGGTGCCCGTGGATCCAGATCCAGCTATACCCCAAGGTCAACCCTGTAGACCCTATGGACTTCGTAGAAACAGAGATAACAAAGGTAAGTTCTTACCATATCTCTTGTTTTACCCTGTGCCACTAATCCTTTTCTTCCTCTCCTGACTCATCTGCCCCTGCCACTTAAGTCAGCTGCCCATGGATCAAATATACCAACTCTTTGCCAAATGTCTGTGGAAAAAGTCACACTTGCTGACTTTTTTTCATTTTTCAATTTTTCTCTCTTCCTGTAGCCCTGTCTTTACACTTGCCAAAAAGTTATTCTCCTAATGATGTGGGGATTGGCAGGCCAGTCACTGTATCTGGACTAAGTGGAGCCGTCTGTGTAGGCTAAGCTTTGTTCCCTGGGGGGATGGGGGTCAAAAATATACCAGTTTGCTCTGCCATTAATGGTGGTGAACCATTGGACCTCCCATTGATGGCAAAACCATCGACTATAGGTGGCCATCCCTAGTTGCTCCTCACTGCTTCCGCTCTACTTGCCCCCTTGAACCCACAACCTCCCATCTGCTCTGATCTCTTTTACCAAACGCCTTTCTAGGGTTCTCTCACTTTTTCAAGCTTTGCCTCTTCTCTGGTATTTCCACCTCCTTCAAACCTGCATTTTTGTTCCCCATCCTCAAAAAACCTCCTCTGACCTCTTCCATTCCCTCTTCCATTCCCTCTTCTCTTTCATTTGTAACTGTCTCTCCACTATCCCCCGTCAGATGGCTCAATGCTTTCTCAAGTTTAATATGTTCAAAACTAAGCTCATTGTCTTTCAACCTTGTCATACTGTATATCCAGGCCTCCTCATCTCTCCTTCACTGTTGTCCGTTATCTCCTCAGTGAATCAAGTCCACTGCCTGGGCCTCACACCTTATTTCGCTTCTCATTCACTCCCCACATTCAGATTTATCAACCAGTTATATCCTTGTTATCACTCGTTACTAATCATAAATGGTGCTCCAACCAATCAGCTCCTGTCATTTTTCAAACACATGACCGTTAGGAGCTGATTGGTTGGAGCACCATTTAAGATTAGTAACGAGTGATAACAAGACTGTCACTGGTTGTTAAATCTGGGCACTTATCAAATGCGGTCAGTTCCATCTTCAGGGCAGAATTTGCCTTGCTTCTCCCTCAACGCTATGAAAACACTTGTATATTCACTCCTCTCTTATCTCAACTATGTTAATAGCGGCGATAAGAAATTACATTTATCAGGTCTAAAACCTTTTGATACATTTGTTCCAATATTTTTTTTTTTTTTAATAACAAAAACAAAACTATTGAAGTATCCAAAGACACAGGAGTATTTCTTAATGGTTGCTGTGCAATGTCATAATTGAATCCAAAAGGTAAATCCTTCCTAGAAGTAAAAGGACATGTAATGGCATCCTGTGCTTGTCCAGATTTCCAACCACCACCTCTTACCCCTCTCCCCCTCAGAAACTGTTGCTTGCTTAACTCTAGGTCATAGTTGTGAATATCGGCTGCATTTTTATAAACACCGATCATCTCAAAGGCTTAATTTGAGCTTTGATTTATACTAACAAACCTATAAACTGATTACAGCAAAGGCAAGCTGAGCTGGAGGCTGTTCGTTTAGCAAAAGAGAAGGAAGAGGAAGAGGCTCGTCAGCAGGCACTGCTTTTGAAGAAGGAAAAGGAAATACAGAAGAAAGCCATAAAGAAGGAACGACAGAGGCTGCGCACTTCATGCAAGGTATGTTAGCCTAGTTAGGCCTCATCTGCCATGGTTATTCTATCTTCTGTGACTATATACTAGGGGTGGGCAATAAGCGGCCCCCCAGATGTTGTAAAACTACACATCCCAGCATGTCCTGCCACAGTTTTGCTATTTGGCCATGCAAAAATGTTGCATTGCATGCTGGGATTTGTAGTTTAACAACGGCTGGAGGGCAGCTGATTGCCTACCCCTGCTCTAAACCCTACAAGTGCCAGATTTAGAGAGACTGCTGCGAGAGGGGGCCCTGACTGTGGCGCGGGACACACAGGACACCTTGCCTCCCATGATGGAAAGGACGGACGGGATGCGACACACTCTCGGAGGAGGTGGGGCACACACAGGCACATGTCACCCTCAGCCTGGACCCTCATGCTTCCCAGCCTCTCTGTCATTAAGTGAGGAATGTCTGTACAAGATTGTGCTACCACTATGGACATGTGTCTCACTGCTTATGAAAGCCCCCTCCCACCCCACTAATAGTAGTTGCCCAGGTGGGACTTCGGCATCTTTCTTAAAATAACTATAGCAAATGTGAAGTAAATCCTTAATTATATACGATAATTCCTTGTGCCTACTGGGAAGTTCCTAGCTGTTTGGGAAAGCCTATGATTTCCCCACTAGTCTTTGATAATCTGCTGTTACCTATGAACGTTAAGTCAGGAAGTTATTTGTGTTAAAGTCCTGTGCGGCTCAGAAGGCTCTGAGACCCCCAGAAAAGTGTAAACAAGGTAACCTGGGCAATGGAAGGGCTCCCTCTGTGGCCAGGACACCTTTTATTATTATCATTTATTTATATGGTGCCACAAATATTTCGCAGTGCCTTACAAAGTACATAAACAAGTTGTAGACAAGCGACTTACAGAACAATACACTACAGGACCAGGACATGGATAATATATATTGGTACATTAGCGACCATAACACCCAGATAAGCAACAGAGCATAAGCAACCAAGTGTTAGGTGCCCTAGTGGGGAGTAAGAAGTAGATGAAACTAAAGTGGGGAGAAGCACAAGAGGGTAGAGAGCCCTGCTCGTAAGAGCTTACATTCTAAAAGGGAGGGGAAGACAAACGGGTGACCCAGATGGGGTAGATGGGGGAGGAAGGAGCATGTAGTAGGGAGTTAGAATGATATATATCCTCGATTAACGACCGAGTCGTAGGAACGGCTAATCTGTCTATCCTGTTGTCAGACTAGGATTCATAGAACCAGAAACCGCTTTACCTCCTGTAAAATGCCATTTATTATTATTTGTTTGTTTTCTTCTCGCCACAGAATTCAAATTACTTTTCTGAGAGTGAAGCAGAAAGTGTGAAAATGATGGAAGAAATTGAAAAGTTGTGTGATCGCCTTGAGCTAGCTAGGTAATGGATATTATATAGTGCTTTTAGGACACTTTCTGTTTCCATTATGATATAATTTGATGCAATACTAGAGATTTTCCCCTTGCATACCACCCGTAACTCAAAGCCAATGGCCGTCTCATGGAATGAATGAAAGAATGGTCTATTTTATTGATTTTTACTTGCGCTTTATTCAGTGTAATCCTGTCCTTTCAGTTTACAGTCTCTGAATGAGATCCTTTCTGGAAGCTCTAAAGAAGAAGGTAAAACTGCTGTTGAAAAACAGGTATGTGAAATAGAAAATTTTTCATTTATCATTTGTAATGCAAGTACCAGTATTTTATTAGTTCATGTTTATGTAATGTTCTTCCAGTGCTGCATGTTAACAATATTGAACAAAGGTGTCCATAGCGTATGTTATACACTAGGACTCCCTTTCTAACTACTTTCTAAATTGTTCAAAACAATTCTAAATAATGGGATTTGGGTTCTTACCTGATAAATCCTTTTCTCTAAATTTCTTGGGGGACACTGTAAAGACACTGGTTATAAGTGGTGCTGGAGGAGTCTGGGGACTAAATAGCTAAAACTTGACAGCAAAGACCCCCCCCCCGGCCAGTCAGTTGTCTGGAACAGGCTTGTTCACCAAATTGTAGGCTTCGTGGATGACCAGTTTAATGCACCTGGCAATAGTCTGCTTGAAAAAAGGCAAAGCACGCTTACTAGCATCATAAAGCAAAAAGCAAAGAATGAGGGATGGAAATCTCTGGTGCTGTCTACATAAACATGTAGAGCCTGCACTAAGTACAACATAGCAAGCAACGAAGGAGTGTCCAACTGATCCTCCACCCAAAGAGAAAGTACCACAATCTACTGGTTGATATGGAACCTCTGGACAATCGGAAAGGGCGACCTGTGAGACAGGGGCTCAATTCAGAGACCCTCCAGGCAGAGGGGATAGCTAGAAGGAACACCGGTTTACACATAAACCACTGGAGGTCCAGAGGTTTAAAGGGATGGTGCTGAAGAGCATGTAGGAACAGAACCAGGCCCAAAGGGGCAACCGGGGAAATAAAGGTGGTTGAATGTGACGCAACCCCTGGAGGAAAGTCTGCACCGCAGGAATGAGTGCAGTCTTCCGCTGAAAGTAAACTGAGATGGCCGAAACCTGTACCTTGAGGGTTGAGAGGAGGAGTCCCAAGATCAAAACCTCCAGGAGAAAGGACAGGAGTTTGAAGAGGTGGACAACCGCTGGATCCAGTTTCCTAATGGCACCCCGGAGCCCCGCCGAGAGTACCCAGCCGAGGGCTGGTGTTGCGGCACCGTGGATGGGTGATGGAGCAGCAGTGCAGACGTCCAGAGGACTGTCTAGCGCTGCTGCTTTGTAGTAAAAATGAACATAAAGGTAAATCATAAAAATAAAGCTTTTTTTTTATCCAATAATTTTTTATTGAGTTTTTAAAATATGCAAAAATTTACATTATACAACAATATAAACATTACAATGAAAACAAAACAAAAAAAAAAAATAGTACATAAAGCATAAATCTTGTGTGTGATTTCACTTATTATCCACATATCATGTGTACGATATATCAATCATCGCATGCATGTCAAACAACAAATAAAGTATTATGGTACATATACACATGGTAAAGACATTCTGCACAGCATTATACAAATATAATTATTGTTGTTAAATTAATATAGCAGCTTAAGACTGGGTAGTAGACAGGCTGGGTGCCAACAACCTTGAACGACTATATGGAGAATCGAGCCATCTTTCCCAGGTATCATAATACTTCTGTACAGAGCCTCTAGCTGTATAAACATACTTTTCATGTGCAGCAACCACCCCAACCAAAGATAACCAGGTTTCCATATTTGGCCCAGTGGTTGCCATCCAATCCCTTGCTATGCAGACCTTGGCAAGCGTACAGAGATTAATAGTGTAACGTAAGGCATGTTTGTCGATTATGTCTGTATCTATCACCGCCAGAATGCATGCCTTGGGGGTAAGAATATCCTGAGGTATACCCGTAGAGACAATAACACGGGATACCCCTTGCCAAAAGGAATATATAAAAATAAAGCTTGGGCTGCTTAATAGCAGCCTTACTGTTCTAATGGTGATCCAGCTCCTGCCAGACACCAACGAAACTGAGTTGCCCTCAGGCTGTGGGCGGGGTATAGGGGGAAGGACCAGAGCATCCTGGGACAGGAAAAAGCGTTGCTGTTTGTGTCCAGTCCTCCAAGTACCACCTACACCCCACTGTATCCCTTTGGAGCCCTATGGTCCTTGAAGAAGAAATAACTATTTTACCACAACAGTTTCTTATAACGTAGGTTGGTTAAAATTAAATCTGGCAAATTGAACTGATATGATTCTGCTGACACCCCCTCATTTCACTTCTTGACATGACTATACCACTGTTTACAGCATGTTGTTCGTTGTTTTAATAACCTATCTTTCTTTTTGTTTATTGTTCACCTATTTTGCTCCTTTTATTACAAAAAAAATAATATTATTTTAAATAATTTTTCCCATATAATCTCATGCTGTATTTAGATTGCAGAGGTAAATGCCCAGCTGAAAAGAGAGAAGGAGCAGGAAGAGGCACGTATGAGGCAGTCCACGAAGGGGGCAGAGCAGTCTGCATTTGGAGGCGGGGGCAGCAGCAAGTCTTGGTCAGAAGATGATTTACAGCTACTTATTAAAGCTGTGAACTTATTTCCTGCTGGAACAAATGCAAGGTATGAACAGTTATTACTATGGCTTATTTATTGCTTTATGTTCGCCCAGTCCTGGTAGCATTTCACATGGAGTCCTCATTCTCATAAGCAGCACATCTGACTTGTTTGCTCTGCGCAGATGCTTGTTGGAACTTCAGGCATAAAATGTTGAAAGAGTTATTATATATTAATATAGTTCACTTTAGGTTTAATAAACTCCGATCTCAAGGTCAGTTTAGGCTGTTTGATTTTAAACTTGAAAAGTTTTTGCCATGTCATTTATTAATCACTTATTTTACAAGTATCTGGAGAGATTGGCTGGGACTTAGTTATTGTTAGACAATCCAGTTATTAAATAAAATGAAGGTGTTCATGTTCTATTTGGCTAAAGAACACAAATATACCTGATTTCAGTTTGTATCTTTACATGAGAGTATGTTACTAACATGTATGGCTGCATTGTAGTGGTGTAGCAACATAGTCAAGAGACACCAATTAGTATTGTGCTGATTTATAGCTAGCATTGTCCAGCATTACTGTCAGACCATACTAATTACATGTCTAAAGTCTGTAATCAAATGTTATTTCATTCTGTTCTGAGCTATACGAGTGATAACTCATAGCAAACCTGTATTTTTAGACCTATGAACTTAGTGTCTGAGTCCCACGACCATAACACCTCACACTCCTTTGTTAAAGGTTGGAAGGATTCTCCATAACACAAATGTGGTAGGATAATTGGAAAACGCACAGTAAAACAATTCAGGAATATGAATAATATAAAAGGGTCTAAATTGACACTACCAACCCAATTGTCTATTTTACGGCTATCTCATATGAACAGTGTACATTTGCTCACTTTCTACTTCAGGGTCCATAGGGTATCCACAGGATACCTTGGGGTATAGGTGTGACGTCAGTCGCAGGGCACCATAGAGTTAAGCTTTTCAGCCTCCCAGGATGCACTAGGGTCCCCCTCCTATACCCCGCCCCCGAGCCAAGGCACCTCAGTTTAGTTTGGTGCCCGGCCGGAGTCGGGTGCACCTGTTGGAGTGGGGGCTAGAAGAGCCCCTGAAGCTTTTTCTTCATGCAGCTGTGGCTGCACATCTGGATGAACAGCATGGACAGTCAGTCCTGACGTCCATGCTGTCTTCCCTACACCCCGCCGGTACCAGAACGCCGGTACTGATCCGGGGATGCTGGTGGGCGTCTGGGGTCACAGCTAGCGGTGAACCCAGATGTTCCGGACCATGGCCGGATTCAAGGGGGACAGAGGTAAGCAGCGGGGTTCCGCGGTGGGTCCCCGCTGATCACATGGTCCTAAGTCCCCAGGCAGGGGGCTCCCTGGGGACTGGCTGCAGCGTGGAGCCAGGCGACCAACCTGCGCTTCCACTACCCCCTGGGACAGCGGACCGCAGCAGAGCGGTAGCGCTGCGGCGTCCCAGGGGTTAAATGCATGCCAGGGGAGCGCGCCTTCCCTGTCTCACAGCCGGCGCCTCCCCCGCTGCACACAGCCCTCTCTGCACTGTGCTGACTGGTCCTGTGTCAGCGCTCCTCCCCCAGGCCAGCTTCTCTCTGCTCCTCGGCGGCCATCTTCTCTGCAACGCATGGTGAACGCTGCTGGAAGTCTGGAAGGAAGCATCGTGGTCTGGGTCCCCCCGCATACCTCTCCTCCGCTGTGGCTCAGGTCTGTGTATGCAGCGCTGTGTCCTACCAGGCCCTGTGTCTGTGTAGTTGAGTGATCAGCGCTGTTAGTGCAGGAATTGTTATTTCTCTGCATTGTATGTGACTGTGCTAGCGCTGCCTGTAACTTTTCTTCTCTAAACTGTCAGCTTTATTACTGTCCCTGTTCTTTCTGCTAAAGCCCTTGCGGTGCGGTGCTGCAGGGTGGTCTCTCGCCTATTTAATACTTAATTGGTGAGAGAGGTCACATACGTGGTGCCATCATGTCTGAAAGTGATTTTCCCCTCCGGCTACAGTGTACCACGTGCAAAGTACCGTTAGCGGAGGGGGAGGGTAGCGCGGAGGGCCTTTGCCAGCAGTGTTTGTCCATGGCGCGGCCTATTACGGTTACAGCACCGGTACAGGAGCCGCCCTGGGCTTGTTTCGCTCAGGCGTTAACAGCTTTAGTGGGCCAGTTAGCTCCGCAGCCCGCGTTTACTCCGATGGGTTTGTCCCAGCAGTCTGTGGTGTCGTCACCCATGCAGGGGTTCCCACGACAATTGGTGGTACCCCACAGTCTCCCTATTTCCCCGCTCCCGGGTTCTCAGGAGCCAGCGTGGGTTAACTCCCTGACGAGTTCTGTACAGCACTTGTCGGATGTGTTGCAAGGGGAGTCTGTGATGCGGCCTCATAAAAGGCCGGTGGCGTCTCTGTCCGCTCCTTATGAGGATGACGAAGGGACGTCTGATGATGGGGAGATTCTGGATCCTTACGATCAGGAACCTTTCCATACTAAGGACGCTGATGCTAAGTCCAAAGTATATATTCCTGGACTTATTCGGGCGGTCCGCACAGCCTTGGTGATTGAGGACGAAGTTCCCCCAGCGGCTAAATCTAAGTATGCCTTTTTCAAAGATGTGAAGGGCGATGCCACAGTCTTTCCTCTTTCGGGTCAGTTGGTGGACCATTTAGAGGAGGCGTGGAAACAACCTGGCAAAAGATACCAGCCGCAGAGACGCCTGGCGGTGGCTTATCCGTTCGCGGATAATTATTTTGCTAAGTGTGAATCCCCTCCACAGGTGGATTCTCACGTGACCCGTCTTGTCCGTAGTGCCACATTGCCGATGCCATCCATGTCCTCCCTTAAGGATGCTACGGACCGCAAGGTAGAAATCTGCCTGAAGTCTGCTTATTCCCTTGCAGGGGGGGCAGCACGGCCGGCTATGGCCATTTGCTGGGTTGCCAGAGCGATGGAGCGCTGGGCGGATTCATTAGAGGCTTCTTTTGAATCCGACTGTCCGGCCGAACAGGCGGAGTTGATTGGCAATCTCCGTGATTCGGCCACCTACATCAACGAGGCGGCTCTAGACATTAGTACTCTGGTGTCTAGAATTTCTTCAGCAGCGGTAGCTGCTCGTCGCACCTTGTGGCTGCGATCCTGGAAGGCGGACGCAGATCCAAGAAAGGTCTGGAAGCGTTGCCGTTTACCGGAGAAGTTCTCTTCGGTCCGGATCTGGATAAGATTGTGGCCACGCTGGCGGCAGCCAAATCTGCTTGTCTCCCGTCGGCCGCTGCTCCTTCTGGTTCTGGACCATCGTCCTTTCGGTCATCTAGGGCCCAGGGCAGGCCCAAACCACAGTCGTTTCCTCGACAGGCTGGCCCTAAGAAATCGGTCAAGCCCCGGAAACAGGCATGGAGTACCAGACGTCCGGCCCCCAAGCCAGATGACGGTCCGGGTCTCCCCTTGGGGGATCCCAGGGTGGGAGGCCGCCTGCTGCAGTTCTCCCGGTGTTGGTCGTTCACTACGACAGACACTTGGGTTCTGGAGGTGGTCTCTCACGGGTACGCCCTCTCCTTCCGGCACAGACCCCCGGCTCGATTCTTCACCACGGATCTACCATCAGACCGGAACAAGGCTACGGAGCTGCGGAAGGTATTGCACACTATGCTCCAGGCTGGAGTTATAGTGCCTGTTCCATTCTCCCAGAGGGGCCAGGGTTTCTATTCAAATCTTTTTTTGGTACAGAAACCCAATGGGTCATATCGTCCGATTCTCAACCTCAAAGCACTCAACAAGTCTTTGCGGGTCCCGAAGTTTCGGATGGAGACCCTACGGTCCATCATTCTGGCGCTGGAACCTGGGGACTACATGGTGTCATTGAACTTACAGGACGCTATGGCGGTCATGGCGGCTTCTCTGCGGCTGCAAGGAGTCCGCATGTTGCCGTACTTGGACGACCTGTTATTGGTGGCAGGATCTCCAGAGCTCCTGTTACACCACTTGGACCTGACCATTGCACTGCTGCAATGGCACGGCTGGCTAATCAACTGGCAGAAGTCCACTCTAATCCCGTCTCGGAGGATTCTGCATCTTGGAGCCTTATTGGACTCGGGACAGCAAAGGATCTTCGTGACGGAGGACAAGATCTCTGCTTTACAGTCAAGGGTGCGCAGTTGTCTGCACAGCCGCCGGGTGTCCTTACACTCGGCGATGAGGTTACTGGACTCCATGGTGTCGGTGTTCGACATGGTGGAATACGCCCAGTTTCACTCCAGACCTCTGCAGCACCTGATCCTGTCCAAGTGGAACGGGCTGCCTCAGTCTCTGAAGTTCCAGACGATTGTGCTCACCCCGGAGGTTCGCCTGTCCCTTGCGTGGTGGTTAAAGACGACCCACCTCAACAAGGGACGTCCGTTCTGGGTTCCAAATTGGGTCCTGTTGACAACGGACGCCAGTCTTCGGGGCTGGGGAGCAGTTTCGGGTCCACACTTGTTCCAGGGCAGGTGGACACCGACAGAAGCGGAGCTTCCAATAAATATCTTGGAACTCCGTGCGGTCTTCAATGCTCTCCTGCAGGCACAGCGGTTTCTCCAGGGTCACCCGGTGCAGGTCCAGTCGGACAATGCTACCACCGTGGCCTACATAAACAGGCAAGGAGGAACTCGCAGTCGGGCGGCTCTCGTAGAGGTCTCTCGGATCCTGGTTTGGGCGGAGCGCAATCTTCCGGCCATATCAGCGGTCTTCATCCCGGGAGTGCTAAATTGGGAGGCAGACTTTCTAAGTCGCCAGGACGTTCATCCAGGGGAATGGTCCCTGCACCCGGACGTTTTTCAACTACTGGTGGACAGGTGGGGTCTTCCAGAAATCGACCTCATGGCGTCCCGGCACAACAACAAGTTGCCGGTGTACGGGTCTCGCACAAGAGACGAAGGGGCGTCTCTGGTGGATGCTCTGTCCGTCCGGTGGACGTTCAGGTTCGCATACCTGTTCCCTCCGGTCTCCCTTCTTCCACGGGTAATCCGGAAATTCAAACAGGAAGGAGGGACGCTCCTGTTGATAGCTCCCGCGTGGCCCAGACGGCACTGGTTCTCAGACCTTCAGGGTCTGTCCGTGGACAGTCCTCTGCGGTTGCCGCTACGACCGGACCTTCTGTCTCAGGGTCCTTGTCTTCACCCGGACCTGACTCGGCTGTCTTTGGCGGCGTGGCTGTTGAGACGGCCATGCTGAGGTCCTGGGGGTTTTCCAGCTCTGTGGTGCGTACCATGTTACGAGCTCGGAAACCGTCTTCCGCGAGGATATACCATCGCGTGTGGCATATGTTCTTCCAGTGGTGTCGACCGAGAGGTTATGCACCGCGGGAGTTTCGTCTGTCTCGGATTCTCGCCTTCCTGCAAGCGGGACTAGATCATGGGCTTCGCCTTGCTTCTTTGAAGGTACAGGTTTCGGCCCTATCTGTCTGGTTTCACCGTAGGATTGCTACAATCCCGGATGTGCGCACCTTTATGCAAGGTGTTCTCCGTATTCAGCCGCCCTTTGTTCCACCTGTGGCGCCTTGGGATTTGGCTGTGGTCCTGAGGGCTCTCCAAGGACCGCCGTTTGAACCACTGGGCTCAGTGGATATTAAATGGCTAACAGCTAAGACTGTTTTCCTTCTGGCCGTTGCTTCAGCCAGACGTGTTTCTGAGTTAGGGGCTCTTTCTTGTAGACCCCCTTTCTTGGTTTTTCATGGGAACAGGGCAGTGCTCCGCACTCGGCCCAAGTTTCTTCCCAAAGTTGTTTCCCAGTTTCATGTTAACGAGGAAATAGTTGTTCCGGCCTTTAACTCACCGGGTCTTTCCGTGGGTGAGGCCTCTTTGGATGTTGTGCGGGCCTTAAGGACTTATGTTGACCGCACTTCTTTGTTTAGGAAGTCGGACGCTTTGTTGTCCTCTATGGCTTCTGTAAAAAGGGTTGGCCTGCTTCAAAGCAAACTTTGGCAGCCTGGATCCGTATGGCTATTTCTGAAGCTTATCTTCATGAAGGCCTACCGGTCCCTCCTTCTCTGAAGGCTCATTCCACTAGGTCTGTGGGTCCTTCGTGGGCAGCTCGACGTGGTGCCTCGGCAGTTCAGATCTGCAAGGCTGCTACGTGGTCTTCTGTCCATACCTTCGTGAGGTATTACTGGTTTGACACCTTCGCCTCTCAGGATGCTTCCTTCGGGCGGCGGATTCTCCTTTCTGCACAGGAGCGTCCCCACCCTTAAAGGATACTGCTTTGGGACATCCCCAAGGTATCCTGTGGATACCCTATGGACCCTGAAGTAGAAAATATGAGATATGGTAAGAACTTACCCTTGTTATCTCTATTTCTACGAAGTCCATAGGGTTCCACAGGACTCCCGCCCTGTCGCACCTGTGCTGCAGATGGGCTTTGCTCTGGTCACCGGTTTTCCGTCTCCCTCTGGTGAGAATGTGATTCTTGTATGTGTCCAGATCTTTGTTCTCTCTTCCTTCTCCTCCTCCGGCCTATGGCTTGGTAACTAACTGAGGTGCCTTGGCCCGGGGGCGGGGTATAGGAGGGGGACCTAGTGCATCCTGGGAGGCTGAAAGCTTAACTCTTTGGTGCCCTGCGACTGACGTCACACCTATACCCCAAGGTATCCTGTGGAACCCTATGGACTTCGTAGAAATAGAGATAACAAGGGTAAGTTCTTACCATATCTCATATTATTTCAGCAAAATTATCAACATGCATTTTATGGGGAGTGAATTATGTATCGCCATATCCATGCGTGTTTGTCAAACATGGTCATCAGTTATTACTTTAGTTAAGACCATATCATTAAATTAAACCTGTCTGTATAACATTATATTCACCTATAGGTGGGAAGTTATTGCCAATTATATGAACTTACACTCCATTTCTGGAATAAAAAGGACAGCAAAGGATGTAATAAATAAAGCAAAGTCTCTACAGAAGCTAGGTAAGTAAGGAGCCATGTTTCATGTTGTATCGCTAATTATATGTTACAGTCTTGAAGTAACATTGTCTTCTGTGTAATGTTTTTTTTTTTCTGGGTATAGCATGGTATTCTCTAGATCACGATGAAAAGCTATGTACTACTTACTATACACTGATCAGCCATAACATTAAAATGACTGAAGGGTGAAGTGAATAACATTGATTATCTCATTACCGTAGCATCTGGGGTAGGATATATTAAGCAGTAAGTGAATAGTCAGTTCTTGAAGTGTTGGTTCAGGCTCAGTCATGCACGTGGGGAGTGAAGGCTAGCCCATCTGGTCAGGTTGGGTATGGGATGCTGACTCAGAATATAGACAGTGGCATCACAACGGATTTTAATATGTATTCTAACTCTGCCCCTAGTGTCTAACCTTAACACTCACCGTCTGAATCTGTCGGTATTGTGACCGTTGGGATCCTGACTAAATGCGTCTGAAAAAGTTAATGCTGGCTATGATAGAAAGGTGTTAGAACAAACAGTGCATCACAACTTGCTGTGCATGGGGCTCCATAGCCGCAGACAGACCAGAGTGCCCCAGCTGACCCCTGCCAAAAGTGCCTACAATGGGCATGTGAGTGTCAGAAATGGAAGACGGTCTAGTCTGATGAATCATGTTTTCTTTTAAATCACGTGGTCAGCCGGGTGCATGTGCATCATTGACCTGGGGAAGAGATGGCACCAGGATGCACTATGGGAAGAAGGCTAGCCACCAGAGGCAGTGTGATGCTCTGGGCAATGTTCTGCTGGGAAACCTTGGCTTCTGGCATTCATCTGCATTTTAGTTTGACACTTACCTAAACATTGTTACAAACAAAGTACCCCCCTTCATGGCAACAGTATTCCCTGATGACAGTGGCCTTTTTACAGCAGGATAATGTGCCCTGCCACAGTACAGAATGGTTTGAGGAACATGACTAGATCAAGGTGTTTATTTGGCCTCCAAATTCCCTAGATTTCAGTCCGAAGGAACATCTGTGGGATGTGCTGAAAAACAAGTCCGAGCCATGGAGGCCCCACCTCGCAACTTAAAGGATTCTTCTGCTAACTTCTTGGTGCCAGATACTACAGGCACCTTCAGAGGGGACCTACACAATATTAGGCAGGTGGTCTTAATGTTATGGCTGAGGGGTGTATATTTGTGTATTGTACCTATTTCTAAAAGTTATTGTTTGATTATGTTTTATAATGACTGGGGTGTGAGTACTTCCTCTGTATCATGTTTGCTACATGCTAAATGTGCTCTTAATTTAATTTCTTTAGCTATAGAATAAAGCATACGGTGATCAACTCACACCCACATTTTATTTCTGTTATAATTACATGAAACTGTCTACAGTTACAATATACCTACCAGCAGTACAGCCGTGGCCAAAAGTTTTGAGGATGACACAAGTATTGGTTTTCACAAAGCTTGCGGCTTCAGTGGTTTTAAGGTGTGTACACACTGGGCAATTAGGAAAGACTGTACGATTACGACATTGTAGTCGTTCCTGATCCCCTGTAGTGCCTACACTGACCGATCAGTGGTTCAGTGTAGGCACCCTCCATCATTCCAGAACATGGCCAATCTGTCGTTATCGACAAATTGGGCTGCATGTTCAGGCGATGGACAGTGTCGGGAACGACCACTGGGAGCACGCATTGCTGGTAGTTTCCTACATTATAGTGCACGATTACGCTGTCGTAATCGTGCAATTACTCAGTAAAATCGCCCAGTGTGTACGCACCTTTAGACCTTTTTGTCAGATATTACTATGGTATACTGAAGTAAAATTACAAGCATTTCATAAGTGTTAAAGGCTTTTATTGACAATTACATTAAGTTTATGCAAAGAGTTAATATTTGTAGTCTTGACCCTTCTTTTTCAAGACCTCTGCAATTCGCCCTGGCATGCTGTCACTCAACTTCTGGGCCACATACTGACTGATGGCCGTCCATTCTTGTCTAATCAATGATTGGAGTTTGTCAGAATATGTAGGTTTTTGTTTGGCCACCCGCCTCTTGAGGATTGACCACAAGTTCTCAATGGGATTAATGTCTGGGGAGTTACCTGGCCATGGACCCAAAAGCATTGATTAGGCCAGGGCTCGACAAATCCCGGTCGCCATTGTGACTAAGATTTACTCCTGGCGACAGAGTCCCCAAACCCCCCCACTATTACAGGGGACTTACTACTAGGTTGAGGGGCACTGAAAGGGCATGTGTGGTGGTCTATACAAGCTTTCATATATTTTGGTAATTGACGATGGTCTGGCTCCTAAACTTTTAAGATGTCTCCTGGATTTTACAAAAATGGGTCGAGCCCTGGATTAGACAAGAATGGGCAGCAGTCAGTCAGTATGTGGCCCAGAAGTTGATTGACAGCATGCCAGGGCAATTTGCCGAGGTCTTGAAAAAGAAGGGTCAACAGTGCAAATATTGACTCTTTGCATAAACCTAATGTAATTGTCAATAAAAGCCTTTGACACTTATGAAATGCTTGTAATTTTACTTCAGTATACAATAGTAACATCTGACACAAAAATGTATAAAAACACTGAAGCAGCAAATTTTGCGAAAACCAATACTTGTGTCATTCTCAAAACGTTTGGCCATGGCTGTACATACAAATCAGTATAGCATAACGGCCACTCTTCTCATAGTTGCTATTTAGAACTTTGCAAGTTCTTTTGAAGGAATTCAGCCAGAGACCAGAACTTGCTTGGTACCTCCCGACAGTTACCCTTTCAATATATCATCACTGGAGGAATGGAATGTTTTTAGTTTCTAAATTAATTCAGGTCAAAAGCTACCAGAGTTATTATAAATGCAACCAGTAGCCTTTATGCATATGTATCCATCTACTGAAGATGGGGTACACTTCATATAGATTTGTTCATGGAAGTCATCTGCTTTGTTTTTAATGCAGATCCCCAGCAAAAGGATGATATCAACAAGAAAGCTTTTGACAAGTTCAAGAAGGAGCACAAAGTTGTACCTCAGTGTGTGGATAATGCTATGCCTTCAGAGCGCTTTGAAGGTAAGTGTATGATGTGTTGATGCACTTGTCCCTCACCCTTACATGCTTGCCTACCCGCAGGATTCACAATGTACACCCTCTGCCGTGATCATAAGTGGTCAGTTCTCCAGTGATTAACACCCTTGAGAACTTTGAATGAACACAGCAAGCCGTACAGATACAGCATTGAGTTTAAAATGACAAACCGTGACACCAGTAGTTGCTTTGAAAGGATAAGGACGTTGTCAGATATTTGGATCTGGATCTACAAATAGGCAAAATTTGATTTACACTTTGGAAGGAAACTAGATTGCATGCTAAATGAAGCTTTAGTTGGTGGCAGTATTGAGGCTGGTCACCACATCTCATATTTTTTAAAAACTAGTGTATAAATGACTTGTACTTAGGCAGTAGGAATGATGAATTGAGCAAATCATTGTGTTTTTAGTAAGGACAAGGAGTGCCAAAGACACATAACCTGCATTATAATACTTTCCTAAAGGTCCTGGTGCAGAGTCCACTCCCTGGACCACCGAAGAACAAAAACTTCTAGAGCAAGCGCTGAAAACCTATCCTGTAAATACTCCTGAGAGATGGGAGAAGATTGCAGAAGCTGTTCCTGGCAGGTCCAAGAAGGATTGCATGAAAAGATATAAGGTTGGCTATACTTTGTTCTAATTGTATCAGATATAAAAGTAGGGTGTGCTTTAGTTTATCATATCAAAAGTGGCAATAATATAGTTTATTAAACCACAATAAAACTTAATGAAATTAAAAATGTGAAACATCTAATTGGGAGGCATCTTTTCCATGTCAGAGGCAGGTTCCTGCATGGACACACTTTCACGTATTTCATGTGAAATTTAGCAGTGGATATGTTCCTATTGCCATTTCCAACTATAATTTCCCTGTTCTCTTTTTTTCACAGGAACTTGTAGAAATGGTAAAGGCCAAAAAAGCAGCTCAAGAGCATGTAGTGAATGCAACCAAGGCCAAGAAATGAGTCCATCTGTTTGTGTTATGTTTTATAATAAAAATAAGCAAAATACTGCACAAGTATTTGGTTGGATAAATTATATTAAACTTTTCTTAATGTACACAGTCAATGTTCTTAATGAGTTCTGTAGTATTTACAGCAAACACCGAAACCTGTTTAAGGGTCAACTAACCCATTAATCTCCGAGTCCTACAAGGCTCATATAAAAAGAGAAATGTAAAAATCCTGCAAACTATGTGCTTTACAAAAAAGAAAAACAGCAAAAAACTACTGGTATTGAAAAGATATATTCATTGTCTAAGCCAATACATTCCGCTTCTGATCTGGTCATATTCAGGGAGTTGTCCAATGGGACCTGGTAAAGACAAAAGTGAGCACGTTACATGTTTGCTTAATGCAACAACTATGTACAGCAAAGCAAGGTGGTGTTAGCAGCCCTTGTAATAACAGTTATGTTTATGTAAGATACCAGGTTACATTTTACTATTTATACTGGATCTGTATACTTGCATTAACTCCTTTCAGCGTCTGCACCATAGGGCATGAAGGTTTTGTCTAGGACTTTGAAATAATAATTAAAAGTTTCTGCTTGTCCCCCACTGTATCCCTCAATATGCAGGGAATTCAAATATTTGTTTAACTATTCTCCTACAGGATTGGCCCTGAATGTATGGGTGCAGAACATCCCCCAATATTATCAGAGAACAGGATTGAGGGGACAATGTACCAAGCTGATTTTTACATAAAATTATGCAGAAACTGTAGTTTCTTCATAAATTTATGAATCAATCCTATGTACTAATGGCACAATGCAGTCCCTATTAACAATGGGGACTACGGGATGCCGCAGTCAATACACCGATGCCCGTCAGAATGCCGACGCCGCCATCCCATAGAGATCAAGACACCGATGTCAGCATCAGGGAGGGGGGGGGGGGGGGGAGGGTTAGGTTTAGGCTACTTACCGACCCCTGTTGGGAACCTGAACATTGGAATACCACTGTCTGGCGCTCGAGATGCCGGCGGTCAGAAGACAGTCAATCGTATGTTTCTACCTCAGGGTCCTTAGGGATCCACAGGGATACCTTGGGGTATAGGTCTTGGCTCCAGCCATGGGCACCACAGAGTTAAAAGATGTCCTCCCAGGATGCACCGGGCCCCCTCCTATACCCAGCCCCCAGGCCAAGGCACCTCAGTTTCAGTAGGTGCCCGGCCGGGAGCTGGTCATCGCATAGGGGGGCTGTGTATAACAGCCCCTGAAGATCTTAAAGAGCGGTAGCATAGGGCTGTCCAGCGGATGTCAATGCTACCGCTCCGACACCCCCGCCGGCGTCGACCACCGGTAGCGATCCGGGGAGCTCGACGGGCTCTTGGGGGTTCCAGCTAGCGGAACCCCCGGGGGCCTTGGACTGTGGCCGGACCTACGGGGGGCTGCATAAGGTAAGCAGCGGGCGTCTGCGGTAGGCGCCCGCTGACTCACAGGCCGGCGTCCCCAGGGCTGGGGGCTCCCTGGGGACGGCAGTATAGTGGAGCCAGGTGGGTGCCTGCGCTCTCCACTAGACCACCAGGGATACGGGGCTGGAGCGTTGCGGAACACGCTCCAGCATCCCGGGGGTTAATGGCCTGCCAGGGGAGGACGCCTTCCCTGTAGCGCACAGGAGGCTCCTCCCCATCACTGCTGTTGGCGCCTTACATTAAGGCTTTGGCGGGCTGAGGCAGTGATCCTCCTCAGGCCCGCCTCCTTTCATCCTCCGGCGGCCATTTTATGTGTCCCAACGCTGTGGTGACAAGGGTGCGGAGCCTGGGGTGCCCCTTACATACCTCTCCTCCAAACAAACAAAAATGGCAGCTGCTCAATCAATCTAGCAGTACTAATCAGGTGCTTGAAAGGGAGGGGTCATACTAAGTAGAGAAAGGAGGGGGATTTAACCCCCTATTGTACCTCAGCACACTGAATAATACCTGCAACAATATATGAAGACTATATGGTCATAGAAATTCAGAGATATTAGTTGCATGCATTTGCAAACACATGGGAGGCTGCTGGGCCACGTCACGGCTTCTCTGTTACCAGCAGTCCCTAACACTAAGGGGTTCACATCCGGGGCGCAGTGCACCCCAAAAAACGTCCAGCCCAGGACCCCCCCAGGGCATCACACGAAAATGGAAAAAGAGTGACAGTGCAGTGTAAAGTATAGCTGTGTGTGAGTAATCATTAAGTGTGGAATGAGAGGTTAAAATATATGTGAAAAAATACATGAATAATAAACAAACCTAAAACAATTATAAGGCCTTTATCATGAGGCCTTATAATTGGTATATTTTACATTTGGGATGAGCGTTTGGGCGTAGGGCCCCCGGGACTGGTCTGGCTGGGCCTCCTCAGGGCATCACCACTTAATACACATAGTTGCTTTTCACATCACCTTTTATGTTTGTTTATTATTCATGTATTTTTTCACATATATTTTAACCTCTCATTCCACACTTAATGATTACTCACACACAGCTATACTTTGCACTGCACTGTCACTCTTTTTCCATTTTCGTGTGATGCCCTGGGGGGGTCCTGGGCTGGACGTTTTTTGGGGTGCACTGCGCCCCGGACGTGAACCCCTTAGTGTTAGGGACTGCTGGTAACAGAGAAGCCGTGACGTGGCCCAGCAGCCTCCCATGTGTTTGCAAATGCATGCAACTAATATCTCTGAATTTCTATGACCATATAGTCTTCATATATTGTTGCAGGTATTATTCAGTGTGCTGAGGTACAATAGGGGGTTAAATCCCCCTCCTTTCTATACCTCTCCTCCAGTAAAGGTCAGCGTATGTAGTGCTATAACTGCCAGACTGTAAGTCTGTGTATGTGATAGTGCAGGGTTTTTCTGCATTGTATGTGACTTTATGCTAGCGCTGTGTGCCTGATCTTTCTCCTGTCGGCCATTTTAGCTATCCCTATTTCTTCCTCCTGACCAGCCCTCTCAGTGCCAGTACTGTCAGGGTAGGAATTTACCTCAGTTTTAGATTTATTTCTGTGAAAGGAGTGTCACATACCACTATGTCCAGTGAGGACTCTGCTAGAGGAGCACCTCTCCTATTTTCCTGCTCCAGATGTAAAGCAGGTGTGGGGGAGGGGGCGGTACTTCAGGATGGGTTATGTGCTGCATGTTTGGCCATCCCTAGTACCTCTGCTGTACCCAGCACCTCTCGGGAGCCACCTTGGGCTTGTTTTGCACAAGCCCCGACTGTTCTTGTAAATAGGCTTGCAGCCCCTCCTACGTTTCCACAATTGGGGTTTGCACAGCAGGCGGTAGTCCCGCCTCCTGGGAGTTCCAGGACTCATAGTAATGCAGTGCCCCCCGCAACAGGTCCTTAATCAGGCTGACCCAGGTTTGTCTGATCTTGGGGTGCGGGGCTCTCAGCAGGATCAACCTAGACCTGCTAAAAGACCGTTAGTGTCATATCCATCAGCTCAGGATGATGAAGATGACGGCTCGTCCGATGAGGGCGAATTTGTAGATTTTTCGGACACTGACACTCCTCAGTGGAGGGCGGACACAAGCGTCTGGCTCGTACATATCCCTTTGCGGAAGATTACTTCACTAAATGGGAGTCTCCTCAGGTGGATTCTCACGTGACGCACTTAGTAAAGAGCGCAACTTTGCCTATGCCGTCTATGTCTTCTCTGACGGATACTACAGACCGTAAAGTGGAGGTGTGCCTAAAGTCTATCTATTCCCTTGCTGGAGGAGCATCTAGACCAGCTATGGCTGTCTGCTGGGTGGCCCAGGCTATGGAAAGGTGGGTGGACGCTTTGGAAGCGTCATTTGCTTCTGAGGGTACCAGCGAACAGGTTGTGTTAGTGGGTAACCTTCGGGATTCCGCGATGTACATTAACTAAGCAGCTTTGGACTTGAGCCTGCTTACTTCTAGGATTGCTGTGGCCGCTCGACGCTCCTTGTGGTTACGTTCGTGGAGGGCGGACGCTGAATCCAAGAAAGGCTTGGAATGCTTACCCTACAATGGGCAGGTCCTGTTTGGACCAGCTTTGGACAAAATAGTGGACACTTTGTCGGCTGCCAAATCTGCATGTCTACCCTCAGCCCCGACTTCGTCTGGGTCTAAAAATCCGTCCTTTCGGCCCTATCAACCTCCGGGAAAACCTAGGGTTCAGTCTTTTCCGAGACCTTCAGGTCCCAAAAAGACCGCTAAGACCAAGAAGCAAGTTTGGAGTACCAGACGTCCAGCTGCCAAGCCGGACGACAAACCCTCAGCCTGACGGGTTGGGCCTCCCCTTGGGGGATCACAAGGTGGGAGGCCGACTTCTGCAATACGCCCAGTGTTGGTTCAAAACCACCACAGACACTTGGGTAAGGGAGGTGGTATCTCAGGGATATGCCCTCTCCTTCCGCAGAAGGCCTCCTCATCAGTTCTTTGTAACAGCACGTCCTTCAGATCCAACGAAGGCTCTAGCGATCCAAGAGTCAGTGCGTTCTATGCTTCAGATGGGAGTAATAGAACCTGTTCCGTTATCCCTGAGAGGGACCGGATATTGCTCCAACCTTTTTCTGGTTCAAAAACCAAATGGATCATACCGACCTATACTCAACCTCAAGTCCCTGAACAAGTTTTTAAGGGTCCCTCGGTTCCGAATGGAGACTCTGCGTTCTATTGTTTTAGCTGTGCAACCTGGGGATTTTATGGTGTCCCTGGATATTCAGGATGCTTACCTGCATATCCCCATTGCCAGGGCTCATCAGCGTTACCTCAGATTTACAGTGTCGGACCTCCATTACCAGTTTCAGGCTCTACCGTTTGGCCTTTCCACGGCTCCTCAGGTGTTCACAAAAGTAATGGCGGTTATGGCGGCACACCTGCGGTTGCAGGGAGTTCGCCTGTTACCTTACTTGGACGACCTTCTGTTGTTGGCAGGGTCGCCACAAGTCCTTTGCAGCCATCTACAACTGACAATATCTGTATTGCAGGCTCATGGCTGGATAGTGAATGGTCCATCTCGGGGCATTGTTGGACTCTCAGCAACAGAGGATCTTCTTGACGGAGGAAAAGATAGCCCTGTTGCAGTCCAAGATACGCAATGTTCTAAGCAGTCGCCGAGTGTCTCTTCTCTCAGCGATGAAGTTACTGGGTTCCATGGTGTCAACGTTCGACATGGTGGAGTATGCCCAGTTCCATTCCAGGCCTCTACAAATGTTGATCCTGTCCAGATGGGACAGAAATCCTCGTCGAATAAAGACACAGATGATAAGGCTCACTCCGGAAGTGCGCCTGTCTTTGACGTGGTGGTTACAAAAGTCTCATCTCAGCAAGGGACGTCCGTTTTGGATTTCGGATTGGGTCCTTCTAACAACGGATGCCTGCCTTCGGGGCTGGGGCGCTGTGACAGGTCCACACGTCTTCCAGGGACGGTGGACGTCAGAGGAACCGGACCTGCCAATCAATATATTGGAAATTCGAGCAGTGTTCAGGGCGCTGCAGTATGCAAGACCGTTCCTGCTGGGGAAACCTGTGCAGGTTCAGTCAGACAACGCCACCACGGTGGCTTACATAAATAGTCAGGGAGGAACTCGAAGCCAAGCGGCTCTACGGGAGGTGTCCCGCATTCTGACTTGGGCAGAAGGCAATCTTCTGGCCATCTTCATTCCGGGTGTGCTCAACAGGGAGGCGGACTTCCTCCGAGTGTCTATCCATCGACACTCCTTGGCTGTTACCTCAGAGGCCGGACCTATTGTCTCAGGGTCCTTGTCTCTACCCGGACCTGAGTCGGCTATCTTTGACGGCGTGGCTCTTGAGGCTTCCCTCTTGAGGTCCAAGGGTTTCTCTAGAGCGGTGGTCAATACCATGTTACATGCTCGTAAGCCGGCTTCAGCTAGAATTTACCACAGGGTGTGGCATACCTATTTTGAGTGGTGTCGCCCTAAAGCGTACGATCCTCGAGAGTTTAGAATCTCGAGAGTATTGGCTTTCCTTCAGGCAGGCTTGGATTTAGGTCTACGCCTTGCTTCACTGAAGGTGCATGTTTCTGCCCTGTCGGTTTTGTTTCAACGAAGGATTGCTACGCAGCCTGATATCCGTACCTTTATGCAGGGTGTCCTTCGCATCCAGCCTCCCTATGTCCATCCGGTAACTCCATGGGATCTGGCTGTGGTCCTGAAGGCGCTACAGGATCCTCCATTTGAACCTCTGGGTTCTGTGGATCTGAAATGGCTTACTGCAAAAACAGTGTTCCTTTTGGCTATTGCTTCAGCCAGAAGGGTGTCGGATTTGGGGGCTCTTTCGCCTCGCCCCCCTTTCCTAATTTTTCATTCGGATAGGGCGGTACTTCGTACCCGTCCCGAATTCCTTCCTAAAGTGGTGTCTAGTTTCCACATTAACGAGGAAATTGTGGTCCCAGCTTTTAATTCATCTGATCTCACAGCTGGTGAGGCTTCTTTGGATGTGGTACGACGGGCTCTGCGGATTTACGTGGACCATACCAGTTCTTTGAGAAAATCTGACTCTTTGTTTGTCCTATATGGATTTCATAAGAGGGGTTGGCCCGCCAATAAACAGACTTTGGCACGCTGGATCTGCATGGCGATCTCTGAAGCATACACTCATGAGGGACTTCCAGTGCCACCCTCTGTAAAAGCTCATTCTACAAGATCTGTGGGACCTTCGTGGGCAGCTCGACGTGGCGCCTCAGCTCTTCAGCTTTGTAAGGCGGCCACGTGGTCCTCTGTCCATACTTTCGTCAAACATTACGCCTTCGACACATTTGCTTCTCAGGATGCTTCCTTCGGGCGGCGGATTCTCCTCTCGGCACAGGAGCGTCCCCTCCCTTGAAGGATACTGCTTTGGGACATCCCCAAGGTATCCCTGTGGGACCCTGAGGTAGAAAACAGGAGATATGGTAAGAACTTACCTTTGTTATCTCCGTTTCTACAAAGTCCTTAGGGTCCACAGGGCGCCCGCCCTGACGCCCTGTGCTTCCATAGGGTGTTGTTCTGGTCACCAGTTTCTATCTCCCTTTTCTATGAGAATGTGAATCTTGTGTGTTCCAGACTTTCTTCTTCCTCTCTCCCGGCCTATGGCTTGATACTAAAACTGAGGTGCCTTGGCCTGGGGGTGGGGTATAGAAGGGTGCCCGATGCATCCTGGGAGGACATCTTTCAACTCTGTGGTGCCCATGGCTGAAGCCAAGACCTATACCCCAAGGTATCCCTGTGGACCCTAAGGACTTCGTAGAAACGGAGATAACAAAGGTAAGTTCTTACCATATCTCCTGTTATTCCAGGACTACGATCTGACCATTAAGTTTTTCGGAGGTTAGCACCGGTAGTTTACACCATATTCAGATCATGTAAACTTCTTTGTCTATAGGGTCTCCAGGGGAAGGAGAGAGATCTCTCCCCTGCAGCCCCCAGAAGCTGAACTTCTGTGAAAGACTTCTAAATGCCGAGATATAACTCACAGGGACAGCAGGGGGGGGGTCTCCATAATGAATAATGTACACCACTGCCAAGGAATACTCCGAGTCCTTATGGGCTTTCCCCACAATAGGTCTCACTGAACCAGAGCATTTCTCACCATTCTCAATCCTAGAACACTAAATGAAAGCAAGGCCATGAAGGATTATACCCTGAAAATGGCAATGAAGGGCAACAGGCCTTCATCCCCAGAGGCTGGCATAAGTCATCACAATTGTACAATCCCAAAAGGACAGTCTCGGTGAATGGTTGAAATAAACGTGACTTGTAAAATTTGAAAATGAGTTTGATCTGGAACACCCTTGACTGAAACCCTGCAAATTATATGGTTTTGCACGTCAAGACCATCTACTCCAGGTATTACATGCAGGACTGGAACAACATCCCTTTGCGAACCAATAGCCTTGGTTAATAAAGCATTTGTCTTATCCCCTTGTAAGAAAAACTCTGCTGTTGAGTATTGAACAGCAGACCCAAAAAGACAAGTCTCAGTGTAGGGACTAGATTGTTAGTTTATAATCCAACCATGAGACTCTGACTTTGGTTTAGGTGCCTTACAAGATATTAAGAGACTCCATCTTCATCAAAAGATCATCTAAGAAACGGATCATTATAACACCCCTTGGATCTTAGAATTTTATCCATAACCCTTGTAGAGCTGTTACTAGCCCGAATGGCAGAGATCAAAACTAGAAACATTTAGACTAAACCACAAACCTGAGAAAACATTAGTTATTTTACCAGAATGGCAAGAGCACTGTATTCTCGACAAAGCGTTACCTTTTCGAGGCAGCAAGAAAGAACCGGAATTGAGTGCCCGCAATTTTGGCATATTAACTGTTGTCCAGCTAATAATTTTATCCAGCTCCGGATCAAATAAAATATGACTGGAAAAAAGACAGACTTGAGTCTTATACTAAGGGTCCACCTCCCAAGTTGCCAGATGGTAGAGCAAGCAAACATCACTGAAGCCAATACTCTAGCCCCAATAAGAAGCCCCATTTCCCCAGATATTTAGACACCACCTCGCATGTGCTCAACCAAGATCAGACTGCAAACCCTCCTTAACTAACCAGTTTTCCATAACATGTTGGTCTCAGAGAAGTATAAAATATACTTAGGTCTTGAATTTCTGATCTTTAATGACTGTGGCATTTGGTATTCAGAATAAAATGGCCTTAAATGGCTCGCTAGCAGTTCATGTTTTAGAGATATCCATGGTTCAGCACAGGTGGTTAAATCAAATTGACTGAGGTACTAATTAAGTCACCTGTGTTCAACCATGGATCTCTCTAAAACCTGGACTGTTAGGGTGCCTTGAGGACTGCGTTTGGGAACCTCTGGGACACAGGGTTTGTAATCTAAACCAGAATCTTTCAGTGAGGTGCTGAATGATGAAATTTCTGGGATGTAGATTTTGAGGAGTTTTCCAAAATACTCACTAAAGAAAATAAACCATTGAGAAGACCATGCATGGCCTTAGCCAGGGCCTGTGCTCAGGCCGGTTCGTCTAGAGCACAGTTTCTCAAACTCTGTCCCCAAACAGTGCATGTTTTCCAGGTCTCCTCACAGAATCGCAAGTTAAATAATTAGCTCCACCTGAGGTTCTTTTAAAATGTGTCAGTGAGTAATGAATGCATCTGCTGGGTGACCTGGAAAAAGTGACCTGTGTGGGGTCCTGAGGACAAAGCTTGAGAACCTCTGGTCTAGAGCAGTGGTTCTCAAACTCTGTCCTCAGGACCCCACACAGTTCACAGTTTCCAGGTCACCCAGAAGGTGCACAGGTGTATTCATTACTCACTGACACAAGTGAGTAATGAATACACCTGTGGAGCTAATTATTTCACTTGTGATTCTGTGAGGAGACCTGGCAAACATGCACTGTTTGGGGTCCAGGGCACAGAGTTTGAGGACCTGTGGTCTAGAGCAGGGGCATACAAATGTGCCATATACAAATAAAAAGGGCTTTAAATGGAGGACCAAAAGATTTTATTCATAAGGAAGAGATTTTCATCGCTAATGCACATCAAGGTTGGCCCCCAGTTCACAGTATGTCATAGTGCATTTCCTCTAGTTCACATTATGCCACCATTTAAAAAGTAGTGACCAGATTTAAACCCCCTCCCCCCAGTTCCTTTTACCGACCACCAGGGAATGTGCAGCAAGGTGTGTGTGTGTGCGTGTCTGTTTGGCTTGCATGTAAAGCAGCATGTGGTTTTTTTGTTTTTTTTTTAAACAACCAATTTACAAAAAATTGTATTTCTACATTGGACTATGAAACATTACATTTATAATTTGTAAATGTTCCTTCGTGTGACATCAGTACAGTGACCTCTGACATTTGGCTACAGTCCACCGAGGTCTCCGGAAGGCAGCCTCCAGCAGTAGAATACCATTACATGCAAAGGCTTGGTCTGCATACTGGCAGTGTTGGAGTGTGAAAGTGAGCAAACATTTTTCATGCGCCTATTCAAAAATGCCTAAAAAAAAATTGTATGACCTAAGTCTCCCCCTGCACACCAGCAATCAAATAACTAAGATACAAAAAGGTATAGCAAATGGATATCTGATGTGTGAAGTCATAAAATCAGACTTACCAACAGCTGCTACAGCTGGACTCTTATCATAAATGTATTTGGTGCAAACATCTCTTATTGTTTGAGAATCGATCAACTAAATAAAAGGAAAAAAATAAAGATTTAGACAACAGAAATAATTAGGATAAACTGCATTATCACATATAATTACATTTACATAGAATAACTTCTATGGGGTTTTAAATGTAACATTGGGGAAATGTAATATATATTAAAATTGCATAAGGTCTTATTTTCCTGATCACTAGGAGTGAAATGTAATAGCCTGCGACTGGCAAGCATTGCCGAGATTCCAGTGAGTCAGCCCATGATGGTTTTGCCATTTAAATGACTTCCATATTAAAACATTGGGCAGACTCGGAGGACTCTCAGCAATGCCTGCCAGTCGCAGGCTATTACCTAGGGAGAAATGTATGTGAGAGTGAAAGTTGGTGTTTTATAGTCTGGCTTGGCAAATTTAGAAATGCAAAGCCGTTTTCTGCACCCCTCCTCCGAGTACTTTCTAGTGCATCAACACTGCTCTACCTGTTTGAAGCCGGTTATAAAATTGCATGAATAGTTGTGCATGTTACAGCTGCGTGGCTCATCTTCCTCGACAAACATTCACCATCTGCTGATCCACTCTGTCAGTCCCTCCCATTGGTTACCGGTTTTCTACCCTAGTCAGTATAAAATACTTTACTTGAACATACAACCACACCTACATAAATCTCTTCGCTTTTCTGAAAATATCTCCCAACCTGACTTCTCTACCCTGCTCAAGATCTGCGTCTCTCATCGTGTGGATGAGAGATGTAGAGCAGTTACAGGACTTTTTTCAATCTGCACTCGCTCTGTGGAGTGCCCTCCCATGCATAATAAGACTTTCTTCTAGTCTCCAAACCTTCAAGCATTCCCTGAAAACTCACCTCTTCAGAAAAGCTTATCAGATTCCAGAACCACCCACATAAGCTTCATAGCTTCCCTATCTAATTACATCCCCTCTTACAGTCCACACATACCCTCACATTTTTTTTTTCACTTCCTCCCAACCCTAGGCCAACATTCCTGTGTGACTGGATCATACAACTCACCAAGAACCTCTGCACTCTGGCTGGACCATTATGCAATAGGTAGCACCTATCCTTGTGTATCAATAGCTATTTCCTGATAGATTGTACACTTGAAAGCAGGGCCCTCTTAACTTTATGTCTGTCTGGTATTACCCAGTTTGGTTCTATTAGTCTTGTTTCCTATTGTAAAGTGCAATGGAATATGCTGCACTATACAAGAAACTTAAAAAATAATAATGTTACCACCAATGGGACTGATTTTGAGTTGGGAGCAAAGCAAAAATCAAAAAAGCAAGTAACTTTGTATCTGGAACAATCCATTTGCAATGCAAGGGGTGCAAATACATTTATTTTTTTGCATGCAAGGTAATTGCTCCTTTTGCATGTAGCCTACAAATAGTGGACAACTTCATTTTTACAGCGCATTGGAGGTTCAATACACCCCTCAGGGTTAAATCTCTCTGCACATTTTAAATCTACTCCACCTGCCATGCAACATGACTTTGCCAAGGTGCAAAATTACAAGCTTTTGTTTTTTGCTTTAAGCTCAAATCAGAATCAGCACGAATGTGTGCAAATCAGGGTCTCGTTTAACTTAGAAGGAGGAGTGTGGCTCGTGAACAGTGATCCTTTCATGTATTAGGTCTTTATTTTATTTTTTTACATGGCTGTAAAATAAAGGCATAACAAAAATCTGTGTGTGGTCACAAAGATTTTCTCAGGCTGTTTTTTTGGGACACTTTAAAGAGTGGAGAACAGGCAAATGTAACAGAGGTGCCATCAGCATGAAAACGTGTTCCAGCCATAATTGGTGTGGGAAGAAGGGGTGAATGCTTTAATGCAGGGTGCATAAAACACATTATAAGAGATGTTCCATTCCTTCCAAGTGTATATGGTTTAGTATCTGAATTCGGGAAATAATATGTACAGTACATGTAAGTTTATAATATCTAGCACTAAAGGCTTACATCAATTCTTGCTTCCAGTTCAGGCAATGGTATTCTTCGGTTATAACACAACATCTGTCGGCCGATATCCTCACAGATAGGGGTTGATCCTACAGACAGCAAGTAACATGGCATAGTAAAAAAAAATGATATACCGTATATATAAAAAAATATATAAATGTCTAGACTAGGGATTATAGTACTAAAGCAAGTTAATTACCATCCAACTGAAGCAACATGTTGGTTTTCAGTAGATTCTTGGCTCTTGCAACTTCATTTTCTGTGACACTAGTGCAGAGTCTTATCCTAAAAAAAAAAAAGTGAATATTGGAGACTTCATCTACACAAACTACTTGCTACTGTAACTTGTCTAATAGGTAATCAATCTAATTATTAATAAAATGGTACAAGCTCTTGCCTTTTGATGGACATATTTTTCGGATTAATACACTGTATTACTTCTATATCTATACCCTTATTGGGTATTTATTTATTTTGTCTTATGACATATGATGTGTAATGTATTATTGCTCTGATGAATATTTATTTTATTTTTTAAATGATACCAAAGTATCCAATGCCACTTTAAAAGTCAAGGGTTCTGTTAAAACAAAGACTGCAAGACTGTAAAAAAATTCAAGAAAAGCAAACTTAAGAGTTATGCACTTAAAACTATTTATGAAAGTAATTTCCAGCCAATTAGTAGGACCTCAGGGAATAATGGAGAGATACCCTTGTGTCTGTTTTTTTTTTTTTCTCTCTCCTGATTGTACTTTAAAAAAGGTCAATTACTTTTTATGGGCAGTGGTTCAGTGCAGGCACATCAATCATCTGCAAACATGCTGAACCTGACATTATAGTCAGGTTGTTCAGCATGTTTGTCCGATGATAGATGTCTAAACGACCAGCGGGAGCGCACGACACTGGCCGTTTTAGACATTTTTGCAAACAATTGAACGATAAAGTTATCGTTCAATTTAATCTAGTGGATGGGCACCCTAACACTGCTGCTCACCTCTATGGGGGAATTCAAGTGTTTTGTGTGCCGGTGGCCACTAGATGGCGCCAACATGTTTGTAAATGACGTGTGCTGCAAGTGTTTACTAAAACAAAGTACGAGTCATTTGCTGTTTGGAGTTTGCTCTCAGTGGTTCTATATTTTGCCGTTTCTTAAAAATCTCTTGTATTAAACAGTTTTTTGGGAAAACGTTATACCAAACATAACTATTCCTACTGACTATATTTTCCACATTTCTTGGTCTTTTTGGGGTTGGTTTATGTAGGTTTTTGATGTGGCAGTTACAACTTATAACGACATTTTCTATTCAAAATGTACTGAATTTGCTATCCATTTGTTTTATGTGCACTTACTGTTAAATTAATAGGAATACACTAATTGAATTGAAGCAGCAAAGTGTAACTGCGATGCCATCTAAAAGGACAATGTCTGCTGTGGGAGTAACTGCACAGCGAGTAGCCGCGAAAGACGAAGGGCGGAGCGGGATAAAGCCCGACGACAAACTATGACTGATGACTAAAGAGAACGTGATCACCATGCAAATATGAGTCTTCAACAAATTCCCCCTCACAAAGAAAGCAATCGAAGAGTGAACAGAATAGAGGTAATATCACGTCAACGCCTACAAAGTCCGCAAACAATCATGCCACGCCAGATGTGCGGTATTTAACTGTTACCAAAAACGGTCCAACATGATCTTACGGTTATTCTTTTCAGTCATTTTGACTGGCTTTTAACTAGTTATAATACAATTGTGAAATTATAAATACTTAACATACAAATGTGGCTTAACAATGGTACAATGATGTACGCTTCAGAAATATCTTTATGTCATTGTCAACAATATAAATATTAGGAAACACAGAAAGAAAAGGATGATAATTTGCATTAATCATTGTAGGTAAGGGGTAATAAGAACAATCAGAGGGAATAATAACTAGGACACCTAGATAAGAAAAGATAGGATGAGAAAGGTGCAGGTGTAGTGAGTGTATCTCAGGGCTCGACAAAACCCGGGGGCCAGGTCGCTATGGCGACCAGATTTGGTTGCCTGGCGACCAGATTTTCAGCAACCCCCGGGCCCTGTAGTCAGTGGCGGGCTGGGCCGGGGGGCAGGGTGACACAGACTGCACCGCGCGTATAGCGCTTACCGGACGGAGTTCGGTCAGCGCTACACAGTGACTGACAAACACGCTGGCGCCGGCAGCTGTGTGTTTGTTTTGAGTGGCAGCCAATGAGAGTCTGTTAGACTCTCACTGACTGCCGCTGCGCCCACCGCAGGAGCCGCTCCATCTTCTGGCCCCTGCAGTGGGTATTGGGAGAGACGTCTCTAACATAATGTAGAGCGGCCCGGGAGGACGAACGGAGGAGCGGATGGTGGCGGCGGGAGCGGGGATTCAGGTGTTTTGGTTTTTCTCCTTCATCCACTAGGGGACACTGGTTCAAGACAGTGGGGTATAGACGGTGGTAGAGCAGAGCCTGGCACTTTAAATAATTTAGAAGTGTGACTGGCTCCTCCCCCTCTATGCCCCATCAGCCCCAGTTTTTAGAATGTGCCCGAGAGAGCCGGTCGCACATCAGGCTGTCTCCAGCCTTTCTTATTTAGTTTTAGTTTTTATTAACAAGCATTGAGGACAGGCAGGCTGCTTACTGTGGCAGTCTGCCTGCTACGTGGGAGCCGCCGGGAAAGGCACCACACGGCTACTGCAGCCTGTGTCCGGTGACCTAGAGGAGGCGGCACACACCTGGAGTCATCGGACTCTGCGAGGACCCGCCACTGCTGACACCGGCATGTGTCCGGGTTCCTCGCCGCCCCCTCAGCCCAGCATCCCGGCCGCAGCAGTTGTAAGTATAACCACTGCTCCTGATAGCAGGAGCAGTGGATGCATAGCTGGGCTCAGTGACATAATGTCACTGTTAGGAGACCCGACCATCCCCCCCGCACGCACCCGAGTCCCTTATCGGGTAACAGAAGGTGCTAAGTGGGCCCGAAGAACGCGCTGCAGGGCTGTCGCGACTTAATGGCTCCTTCCAGCACCCGCCGCTGCTCTCAGCAGGCAGTGTCCGGGTCTAGGGCTTCTCCATAGTCGGCCAGTTACTAATGTAACGATGACAGGACATCGCGGTCCCGGCTAGCGGGGGTGGAGTTTATTACCAGCGGCCATAGCATCAGCCGCCTATTCCGAATGGCGCGTCCTGCTTATCTAGCGGCGCCATTTGTAGTCGGGCTCTCCCACCTGCCATATTAAGACCTCGCTACTGAAGGTACATGTGTAGCGCTGGGGTAGGCGCGCTGAACGCCTGCCGCATGCGGACGCCTACCATTTCCTCTATCAGGCTGCCTGTCCTGTGCAGCCGGCCAGTCCTGGACAAGGAGTTTATTAAGAGAGACCCACCACGGCTTACAGTGGTCAGTGTCCGGGTCTCTGATTATAGGGAGTGGCTCGATGGCAGCGTTTAGGTCCCCGTTGCACCGCTCACCCTCCCACCCTGTGCACCCGCTATGCAAGGCTTCTGGATTTACTCTCCGGTTAAGTGCACTCCAACTGGGCTGTGTGCACTATAGCAGGCGGGCTAGGGTATCTCCAGCTTAGGAGGTAGGCAGGCACAAGTGTGTCCCATCAGGGAGAGATTACACACAGCAAGGTGTCCCTATGCTACAGCTTGTTTTGCAGCACATGGAAGCATCCACAGTAGAACTACAGGTACCAGCATAGCATGTACGCCGCAAGGGAGGAAGCACAAGCACTGCCTTGGCTATTTAGCAGCTCTCCTCAGAGCAGGCTTCCCTGTTATCCCTAGTCTATAGTAACAGGCTAATAGTACCAGCGCAAGGCTCGGATCCTGCCGCTGCCCTTTCTGTGTGGAGTTTGTATGTTCTCACTGTGCTGGCAGCACTGCCTTAGCTATCAGCATCTCTCATCTAAATATCAGGAGGAGACGCCGCGTCCCGCAGCTCCTGGCTGGGCTGAGCAGGCTTCCCTGTTAGCTACTGCATAGCATAGAGCTAATAGCCTTACGTTATACAATGCAGCGCTGTATGACGTCACGCTGCTACCACAGCAGCACAACTTCAGTGCTCCCGTGAGTTAGCCCCTCTCCTGTCTTGCAGGAGAAACGTTGGTTTATGCGCAGTGTTGCGTCAGGAGCCTTGATGGCTCCCCGTATTCCCGGCACTGACCGGACCTTCAACTACTCCGCTTATACGATTAAGGGGGCTAGCAGCGCTATGCTGAGAAGTGTAGCAGTTTGCGCACACACAGCGTGGTATTCATGATCAAACAGCATTCCCTGCTTCCCTTTTAAGGACAGTAGTTATTACTGCACACAAGCAGTATAGCTCAGGCACTACCTGCAGCAGGAAGTGCTTTAGCGCGGGTCCCTTACGCCTACCACACTGCGAGTGCTTCAGCAAGGGTTGCCTGTCCTTGTATGACAGGAGTTTAGTACTAGCTACAGTGGATAGCTGGTCGCTAGCGGTAGACTAGCCCTATCCCGCTTTTCCACTATGACACCGTGTTAAGCGGTTCTGAAAGGGGCCAGTTGTTCAGCCTATGCATCACGGCTAGAAGCGATGTGCTGACATTCTTCCAGGACCGGTGCACAAACGCAGTCCTGCCAATTGCAGCGCCGCTTGGTTTACCCAGTCAGGCTCCCCTTCGTTCTGTAACATAGGGCGTCTAGATTAATCTAAGGGCCTGTTATGTCATAGCCTCATGGTGTATTAGCTCCACTGTTATGGTGCTGCTGCCAGAACTTATGGTCATAGCATACCCTTCACCCAAGGTTAGCACATTTTTGCGTCCCATCCCCAGGCTTATGCCTCACATTGGCTTCCCATGCATTTGTGGATACCATTTTAGGCTGGTCTTAAAACTTTTCTCCCGTTTTCTGTGCTTACCTTAGAAGGTATGCATAGGTGCATCTTTTTATATCATGTGTTCCCTTTGGCAGCACATACAGGAAGAGGTTAGTGACGCGCAGCTGGTGTGGTTGTTGGCGTTGCTGCCTCACAGCGCTGGGGTCTTCCTGTTGATTCCCACTTCAAAAAATGGGTTCATCTGGTGTTAAGATGGCTCACCTGATAAGGCGAGTATGCCAGTAACAGAAGGGTCCCAGGATCGAAACCAGTCTGGGACAGCACACTGCTAAAATATCCTGCCCCTACGCCGTAACAGAATGACGGCCACCTGCGGCACATGAGCAGTCTATGTATGTATATTGTGTTTTATACTAGCCCTGCTGTATAACACACATGCTGGAGTGATTTTGTCCTTGGGCTCAATTCCTTCCATGGCTTCAAGTATTGCTCATGTTCTAATTTTTAAATGTTACGTCACCTACTAAATTTGTATGTAGGTAAGCGTATCCATTTGTGGATATCGCTTCTTTCCTTACCGTAGGAGCAGCGGTAGGATCTGTTCTTATCAATTTATGTCCAATACCTAGCATATTGATAGAAGGAGGCTGCGATTGGAGGCTGGACTCTCCTGATGCGGTAGTTTGTATAATGACTACGCCTTACACTATCTCTTCCTGGGGATTGGGTTGTGTGTGCATATACATATATATATTTGTGTATATGGGTAGAATGCCTATACTTCCACAATCATTAGATTTACCTATAATCCACACAAGGGAAGCCGCCTGGGATTACCAGAAGCTGTAGGCTATATCCCTACATATTAATATTATAGGGTGGCTCTATAAACTAGTCATGTGCTGCAGCTTACATGGTGATAGTCACAATTCTCTAAGGCATTGCTTCTAGTATGGATCCTAGACATGTCACATGTATATAAAGTTATGTACTTCCACCCTCCTGGAGTTCTAGTTCCATTCCTGCCAGTTTATACGGCACCCCGTTTCGGGGGACCTATTATCATTACAGTGATGCACTGGGTAGTAAACTTGTAAGACGCCCATTTCTTGTATGAATATTTCCTAATAATTGGGAAACAAAAACCTGTGTTTTGTTTAAACTACTGGGGTTATCACTATTGATATCTCCCTTCTTTACTTGGGATAACCAACTCGTTCTATGTCTAAGTACAGGTACTCTTCTCAGTATCTATTCCGGTACTACATATTATTGTAGCATATCTCAATAAAATGGGTCTAAAGTGCCCTTAGGTACAATTCATATCTGGAAGGCCTAGGGCCACTTGCCGATATAGGCAGGGTCAGACCTGAGTTATATTAGACTGGTCGGCATAAGACGCACTTCACCAATAGAAATATTTATGCAAGGATACTTAAACTAGCAGACCGTTTTTGGGGTTGTATGTATAATCTAACACGGCTATACAGATACACGTCTCTAATGGAACAGGCTCAGGTATAGAGTCCTGTTCTACGACCTTCTTGTCTCGACTAAAATTTTGCTAGTTTCCACAGGTGTTTTCTACTGCACATCTCCAGACTGAAGTCTGTGCTGTAGAGCAATTGGTCTTAGCCCACTGAAGCTACTCTCTATACCTAATGTGGTGGGTTGCTGTGTGATGGTAAAGGTCAGTGACATTCTACATAGCGTCCAGAGGGATTCTGGTCGCTCAAAGGTAAGAGCTTACTAATGCCTCGGATGATGCTCCTAATTCATGCAACCTGACATACATAGCTTTATTCTCCCTTACGCACCCTAGCTGCTGTCCTAGCAGCCATCCGCTCTTTTAATCAGTTGGCTCTACACTTTAGAGTTTTCCTGGAGTGTGGGTGGTGCATAATTACAACACTGGATTGGCGACACTATTCTACTAGAACCTGTTAAGGTTCTGGACCGAAGCACACCTATAGGCTATTGCACATCTTTACATAAGTGTGATCCGCGCAGGGGACCTGGTTGGGTTCCTGTTCAGTATCTGTTGATATTTTTATCACACTCACATGGTTGTCCTAGTGCTCTGGCCTTGTTGTATGGGATGCTTCCCTATATTGATAGCTCTCCCTGGGTGGCTGTTGCATTCGTGCTGTTTTACTGTTAGATTCCTGGTTGTTTTCATACTATGTTCGGGCCAGCAGTTGGTACTAACTACGCACTTACATCATGTTGGAAGTTATCTGTTATTTCCTTTTAACGGCAGCATTTCAGTTCCTGTTTTATCCCGGTTTTCAAAATGGGTTGTACTTCCGTCTGACCCTCTGGAAGGTATTGTAGTCTCAATCCTCTCTCTCTCTCTCTCTCTCGCCTCGGTCTCACGCCCAGTGGGATCTCCACTCGTTGGAGACTTCTATGGTCTAGCCCTTCCACTGGTTAACAACTTTGTTGTAGTTGGACCTCAAGGATGGTTCGGGGCGACTGTTCAGTCTTGTCTTTTGACTCCCTGCATACTCTTGTTGGGAGTCTGTGGACAGGATCAGCTCTATCTGTAGTTTGGTATTGTTATACTTTTATATATACGATTATGTCCAGCAGTGCTGGGATTCTGCTGTCTGCGGCTGCTGCAGCTGCCTGTTTAGACTCTAGTAAGGTTCTCGAGTTTGTGCTCGTTTACTGCCCTTCTCCTATAGATTCTTGTTGGGGCTCTCTGCCACCAACAGTCCGGTTTGGTCTATTTCAGCTGAGATTACAGATTCTGACGTTTCCCACCTGTGTTTGTTCTCTCAACAGCTGTTCTGTTCCTTTTGACTTGCACTGTAAGTTGTGGAATTTTCTGTGACTGTTTAGTGAGGAGTAGTGTTTGTCTCCTGTGCTACGACACTTGTTCCTCAGCTTCCGCTGGGCCTCAGGTTCTTGGCGGTCCCTATTTCGGTTTGGCCAAGGGATCAGCAAGTTCTCCGCGCTCCCACCCGGGAGGTTGGCTTTGGGACGTCCCCACTGTCTTGAACTCCAGTGTCCCCTAGTGGATGAAGGAGAAAACAGGATTTTGGTACTTACCGATAAATCCCTTTCTCCGATTCCACAGGGGACACTGGACGCCCGCCCAGCGCTGCGTACCTGCCGTTTTGTTTGGTTTCTATAGTTGTGTGACTGCAGGGTTCCCTGCAGTGGGTTCCTCTGTTCTACTTCAGTCGGTCTTGTTCCGTTCTGTGGTCTTCTCCTTTTCCTCTTTTTTTTTTTTTTTTTTTTCCTGTTGTCCTCCGTCTCCTCTCGGGCTCAGTTCTTAAACTGGGGCTGATGGGGCATAGAGGGGGAGGAGCCAGTCACACTTCTAAATTATTTAAAGTGCCAGGCTCTGCTCTACCACCGTCTATACCCCACTGTCTTGAACTCCAGTGTCCCCTGTGGAATCGGAGAAAGGGATTTATCGGTAAGTACCAAAATCCTGTTTTTTTTACGTGTGGCACTACAAGGGGGAGAGCACTACTGGGGGCACTAGAAGGGGGAGAACACTACTGGGGGCACTACAAGGGGGAGAACACTACTGGGGGGTGCACTACAAGGGGGAGAACACTACTGGGGGGTGCACTACAAGGGGGAGAGCAATATTGGGGGCACTACAAGGGGGAGAGCAATATTGGGGGCACTACAAGGGTGGGGGCACTACAAGGGGGAGAGCAATATTGGGGGCACTACAAGGGTGGGGGCACTACAAGGGGGAGAGCACTACTGGGGGCACTACAAGGGGGAAAGCACTACAAGGGGGAGAGCACTACTGTGCACTACAACGGGGATTACTACTGGGGGCACTACAAGGGGGAGAGCACTACTGTGGGCACTACAAGGGGGGGGTGACTACTACTTGGGGCAGTGCATGGGGGGAACCACTTCTGGGGGCACTGATTAAAGGGGCACTACATAGGGGGACCACTACTGGGGGCACTATATATGGGGACCACTACTGGGGGCACTGCATAGGGGGTGTGGCCGCTACTGGAGGCACTGCATAAGGGGGGTGGCCACTACTGGGGCACTGTATAAGGGGAAGGGGTTACTAGGGCACTGTATGGGGGGCGGTACTAAGGACAATGCATAGTGGGGACTACTACTGGGGGCACTGCATAGGGGGGACTACTACTGGGGGCACTGAAGAGGGGGGACTACAATTGGCGGCACTGCAGAGGGGGGACCACTACTCTGAGCACTGCATAGGGGTGCCCAAAGCATATTCTTGCATCTGGGCCCATCACTCTCTAGTTTGCCCACTGCCGGCGGTGGCTATGCTTGCCCAGGGTTTTTTGGCTGCGGAGGGGTGGTCTTTCTGGGGGTTGGTTGCCTGGAGAGGCGGGTTAGCTGCTCAATAATGTGGCTGTGGGAGAGTGGTTTACCTGGAGTACCCCGTTAGTGGTGTGGCCATGGGGGTTGGTTGCCTGGGGCGTAGGTGCTCAGTAATGCTACCCTGGGGGAATGGGGGGGGGGGTCTGGCTCCTACACTTTCATCCTGGCTCCTAGGTTTTAGAAAAAACAAGAGATATGGTAAGAACTTACCTTTGTTATCTCTGTTTCTACGAAGTCCATAGGGTCCACAGGGTGACCTTGGGTATAGCTGGATCCTGGATCCTCGGGCACCACGGAGTTAAAGCTTTTAGCTGCTCCCAGGATGCACTTGGGTCCAACCTCCCCTATACCCCGCCCCCGAGCCACAGGCACCTCAGTTGGTAAGCAGCCCAGGCCGGAGGAGGAGACGAAACAGAGAGAAGGAAGACTGGAACACACAAGAACCATACTCACAGAAATGGGAGACGGAAAACCGGTGACCAGTCACAGAACCCATATGAAGCCAGGTGCGTCAGGGCGGGTGCCCTGTGGACCCTATGGACTTCGTAGAAACAGAGATAACAAAGGTAAGTTCTTACCATATCTCTTGTTTTCTACTTCAGGGTCCATAGGGGTCCACAGAGTGACCTTGGGGATGTCCCAAAGCAGTCCAACTAAGGGCGGGGACGCTCCTGTGCTGATAGGAGAACCCGGCGCCCAAAGGATGCATCCTGAGAGGCAAAGGTGTCAAACGCATAGAACCTCAAAAAGGTCTGAATGGAAGACCAGGTGGCCGCCTTACAGAGCTGAACAGCAGAGGCGCCACGGCTAGCAGCCCAAGAAGGGCCCACGGACCGAGTGGAATGAGCCTTAACAGAGGCTGGCACAGGTAAACCCTCCTGCATATAAGCCTCAATAATAACAGAACAAAGCCAACGGGCTAGAGTCTGTTTGTTGGCAGGCCAACCCCTCTTGTGAAAACCAAAGAGGATAAACAAAGAATCCGACTTCCTCACAGAACTAGTCCGGTCCACATAAACCTGGAGTGCCCTTACAACGTCTAAGGAAGTCTCCCCAGCCGAAAGATCAGGTGACTGAAAGGCTGGTACAACAATTTCCTGATTAATGTGGAACCTGGAAACCACCTTAGGCAGGAAATCAGGACGAGTGCGAAGCACCGCTCTGTCCTGATGAAAAATCAGAAAAGGGGGACGACAAGAAAGCGCCCCCAAATCTGAAACCCTCCTGGCAGAAGCAATTGCCAAGAGGAAAACAGTTTTAAAAGTTAGCCACTTGAGCTCCACTGACTCCAAGGGCTCAAAAGGAGGACCCTGTAAGGCCCTAAGAACCACCGCCAAATCCCACGGGGCCACAGGTGGCACAAAGGGAGGCTGGATTCTCAAAACACCCTGGAAAAAGGTGTGTACGTCCGGCATAGCAGCGATCCTGCGCTGGAACCACACCGACAGACCAGACACGTGTACCTTCAGTGAAGAAAGACGTAATCCTAAGTCCAAACCGGACTGAAGGAAAGCCAGAATACGCGAAACTCGGAACACCTGGGGATCATAGTTTGTGGCCTCGCACCACTGAAAGTAAGTGTGCCACACTCTGTGATAGATCCTCGCGGAAGCAGGCTTGCGCGCCCTCAGCATGGTGGTAATAACGGAGCTAGAAAAGCCCCGAGACCTCAGGACGGCTGTCTCAAGAGCCACGCCGTCAAAGATAGTCGACCCAGATCCGGGTGAAGACAGGGCCCCTGAGACAACAGGTCCCGCCGTTGAGGTAGGAGGTACGGAGCGTCGATGGACAGGCTCCGCAGATCGGAGTACCACGGCCTTCTGGGCCACGCTGGGGCCACCAGGATCAGTGTGCCTCCGTCCTGTTTGAACTTGCGCAGGACCCGAGGCAGCAGAGATATCGGAGGGAACAAGTAAGCCAGTTGAAACAGCCATTTCACCGACAGCGCGTCTATCAGACTTGCGCCTGCGTCCCTTGTCCTTGACCCGTACACAGGCAGCTTGTGATTGTAACGGGACGCCATCAGGTCCAGCTCTGGCAGCCCCCACTTGTCCACGAGTAGTTGGAATACCTCTGGATGAAGCGACCATTCCCCGGGATGCACATCGTAACGGCTGAGGAAGTCTGCCTCCCAATTGAGGACTCCTGGGATGAAAACTGCAGAGAGAGCTGGAAGATAGCGTTCCGCCCAAGCCAGGACGCGAGACACCTCCGACATCGCAGCTCGACTGCGAGTCCCTCCCTGGTGATTGATGTACGCCACCGTGGTGGCGTTGTCTGACTGCACCTGAACGGCCCTTCCGTGAAGAGCGGTGCCGGACGACTGCAGGGCTCTGTATACTGCCCGCAGTTCCAGGATGCTGATGGGAAGAATCGCTTCCTCCGCCGACCAACGACCCTGAAGTGACAAGGAGCCTGTCACCGCCCCCCAACCCCGGAGACTGGCATCTGTCGTGAGCAGAACCCATTCCGGGATCCAAAAGGGGCGCCCCTCCAGGAGATGCGCTGTCTGCAGCCACCAGGCTAGGGACAGACGCACCTCCGAGGACAACACCAGCATCTGAGAGCGGATCCTGTGTGGCAATCCGTTCCATTCTGAAAGAATCAGCCCCTGCAGGGGCCTGGAATGGAACTGGGCAAACTCCACCATGTCGAATGCCGACACCATGGACCCCAAAACTCTCATCGCTGAGTGCACCGACACTCTGCCACTGCTCAGACAACTGTGAATCCGCAGCTGTAAGGAGGAGACCTTCTCTGGAGTCAGAAAAATCCGTTGCTGACGAGAGTCCAGCAGGGCCCCCAAATGAACCATCCGTTGTGATGGGATGAGGGAGGATTTCTTCCAGTTGATCAACCAGCCGTGCGCCTGTAGACAAGCGACCGTCAGGTGGAGATGCTGGATCAGTACCTCCGGGGAGCTTGCCAGCAAGAGGAGGTCGTCTAGATACGGTAGCAACCGTATCCCCTGGCTCCGAAGGTGAGCCGCCATGACCGCCATCACCTTGGTAAATACCCTTGGTGCCGTGGAGAGACCAAAGGGTAGAGCCCTGAATTGGTAGTGGTTGTGGAGAATAGCAAACCGCAGAAACCGTTGGTGCGATGTTGCTATAGGCACATGGAGGTAGGCGTCCTGGATATCCAGGGAGACCATATAATCCCCCGGGTTCCATCGCCAGTATGATGGAAGGCAAAGTTTCCATCCTGAATTTGGGAACCCTGAGAAACCTGTTCAGGGACTTCAAATGGAGGATGGGGCGATGAGAGCCATTGGGTTTCTGCACCAGAAACAGCGTAGAGTAATACCCCATCCCACGTTGAGACTGTGGTACGCGTATAATGACCCCCGCCGTCAGCAAGGCCTCTATGGCTTCCTGAACCTGCAAGGCCTTGGTTTTGTCCTGAGAAGGACTTGTGCAAAAAAACTGGCAAGGCGGCCTGTGCCGAAAAGACAGGGCGTACCCCTGGGAGACCACTTCTCGCACCCAGGCATCCGTGGTGGTATTGTGCCAGCACTGGGCGAATTGAAGAAGTCGGCCTCCCACTCTGGGGTCCCCCAGAGGGAGGCCCGTCCCATCACGCAGAAGGCTTATCTTCTGGCTTGGAAGAAGGGCGCCTAGCACTCCAGGCTTGCTTCTTTGGCTTTGAGGCGGTCTTGGGTGCGGACTGCCTCGGGAAGGACTGACCCTTTGCCTTGCCCTGAACCCGAAAGGAACGAAACGCCGAGCTCCGGACCTTAGCAGGTGTAGTAGCTGAAGGGAGGAAGGCTGACTTGGATTTTGCCAGGGTATCTACTATTTTGTCCAGGTCCGGACCAAATAGTAATTCCCCATTAAAAGGTAAGGCCTCCAAGCCTTTCTTTGAATCCGCGTCTGCTCTTCAAGACCGCAACCACAAGGATCTACGAGCAGACACTGCTGCCGCCGAAACTCTAGAGGTCAACAGGCTAGCATCCAAAGATGCTTCTCCAATGTAGGAGGCGGCATCTCTCATCTGTCCTAACAACGCCCTCTGGACGTCCGGAGATTCATTCGTAAACGTGTCCCACCCCTCAATGGCCTTGGCCACCCAGGAGATGGCCATGGACGGCCGGGCTACAGCCCCTGAGAGAGAATAAATAGACTTTAGACAAGTCTCCACCTTCCTGTCCGTTGGATCCTTCAGCGAGGATATAGACGGCAATGGCAAAGTAGCACTCCTGATGAGGCGTGTTACATGGGAATCGACTGCAGGCGGAGTTTCCCATTTCTTACAATGCGCTTCCGGGAATGGATAATTGGACGCCAAGCGTTTCTGTGGCAGGAAACGCTTACTGGGCGTCTGCCAGGCCACCGCCATGTGATCAGTCAACTGATCAGACAAGGGGAATGCTGTAGAAGTAACCTTAGCTTTTTTAAAACTAGGATACCTTGACTTGGGAGCGGGTGTCTCATCCTCAATCAGAAGAATAGCCCGCACCGCCTTAACCAGAGCCCGCACATTGATGGAAGACTTAGTGTCTACCTCCTGGACTGAGGCATCTGAGGCTGAGTCATCCTGTACCTCACCATCATCCGAGAACCCCTCAGAATCCGAAAGATGCGCAGCCTGTGCCATGACTGAGCGTTTAGACGCCCTGGAGGGCACGTCACTGCGCAACATCGACTGAAAAGCCGAAGATGCTGCCGCCAAATCTTGGACAGTGTGGGAAAGCGCATCCACCCAGGGTGGAGGAGCTGTCACAGGAGCCTGAAACGGCACCACAGCCGGCTGTGCCACAGGGGTGGACTGAATATACATTGGCAACCCCGCATAGGGACCAACAGGCTGAGACCCCGGGGGAGTCTGCAATAATTGTGGGACACCCGGGGAATGGGGGATGGCAGGCTGGGGCAACGCCCTAGTAGGGGCGGCAGTCGGGACCGACAGACGGTCCGCGATGGACACCAGCACCTGGGAAAACATCGCTCATGGTGGCTCCTGCGAAATGGGAGGTTTAGACGTACCAGGGACCGCCTGGCACCGTCCGCACAGGCCGTCCTGTGACAAATCCTCCCTATCCACTCCTGCAGAACAGCGCCTGCAGGAGAACAATGCTGGAGCCCCGGAGTGCTCAATCTCCTCCTCAGACATGACTTAGGAAGAAAACGTGCGCACTCACCAGTGTGCTGAACAACAGCCCACAATATGGCACCGTGTAGCACACAACTGTATGTGACGGACCTCACAAATACGTGATCTATATAGGTGAGGTCAGTAGAAACACCCTTCCCCCGCACACCTGTAGGGCTTGTAGGAGAAGGAAAGGGATAGGTACAGGCTGACAGTAAGTAGAAAAAAGACACAGACAGGCAGCACTAGCAAAAGTCACATACCATGCAGGAAGATATACTCACTGCACCTTTCCACTACAATCAACCTCCCAGATTCAGTGTCTGGGAGGGCTATAGTGCTGTGTACGCTGTCCTTGTCGGGGGAGAGGTACACAGGGGGACCGGTCCGCGTGCTCCCTGAGAGTATCCACGCTGCCAGTAAGAAAATGGCCGCTGGAGACCTCAGAGGAGGAGTGGCCCGAGTAGCTGCAGCTCAGCGACGCCAGACTCCGAGCTGAAAGGCGCGCTGAGCTGAGGGGAGGAGCCGCTGACAGGGAAGGCTTCCTCCCCTGGCTAGCATATTAACCCCCAAGGTTGCGGCATCCCGCTTGCCGCTTAATTACCCTGGTGGTCTAGTGGTCTGGCGGGGTATGCCTCCGATGGAGGGGGGGCCCGCCGCCACCGCTAGCGCCCCCGGTCTGTCCCCTAGACCGGGGGCATGGGACTGCATATGAAAGGCATTACCCGCGCACCGCCGCTAATCAGCGGTGCGCGGCTTACCTGATCTCCCCGGCGTCTTCCGGCAGCAGTCCCGGGGGAAGCCAGAGACCGGCTAGTACAGACTCTGGCTTCCCCCGCCGCGATCCCCAGTTCAGTGCTGGCGTCGCGGCGCCAGCAGGGAGAAGGAGCGGCAGCGTGGGCGTCTGTACAGACAGCCCATCGCTGCCGCTCTGGAAAAAAAGAAAAAACTGTAGTCAAAAAATAAATAAATTTAACTAAGTTAAAAAAGCTTTAGGGGGCTGCTCCTGCAGACCCCCCCCGCAGGGTGACCCGACTCCGGCCGGGCACCATCTTAAACTGAGGTGCCTGTGGCTCGGGGGCGGGGTATAGGGGAGGTTGGACCCAAGTGCATCCTGGGAGCAGCTAAAAGCTTTAACTCCGTGGTGCCCGAGGATCCAGGATCCAGCTATACCCAAGGTCACCCTGTGGACCCCTATGGACCCTGAAGTAGAAATTTGTCAAGCCCTGGTGTATCTGCATATAGAGAAGAGGGATCAGCATATGAATAAAGGCAGTTTGCCTACACAACTTTTATTCTGAGTGGGACAGACCAAGGTAGCCACCCAGTCAGCTTCTAGGAACACGGAGTTCTGATCAGATTTAAAATTCTCCGGATGAAGAGGGTGTAGTTTTGAGGGGGGCTCATGTATAAGGTAAAATATCATATTAAATAAAGTTTTATAGATTTGATTACCGTAGTTTAGAAAATATTTTTCACTTACCACTCTCTCTGCACAAAGTGCATCATATCTTCCACTGTGTTTGGTTCACAAACCATGTACAAGCCCCAAAGACCGGTGTCAGTGTAACAGGTATTGAAGGACTGGAAGCTATGGCACAGGTTTCCGTGACAGGTGATCTGAGCAAGTTTACTGGATAAATTCTACTCAAAGACGAGAAAAAAAAACACAACTCATACATAGGTGTCTCTATGGAACAGGACAAGGTTCAGTATTCGTAATGCTGCTGTCCTGCAAGTAAACAGGCCTAGAAAATGAGCTCTAACAAACTAATTGGGCATATAAAATGCATATTTATTGCTTTGGGCAAACATGGGATTTATGGGACTTTTCTAAAATACATTGGAGCAAACTAGCTACTTTGGAGTATAGGAGTGAACATACTACATCATTAAAAGGTGGAAAAAGAAACTGAATTTTATTTTATTTTGCTAAACTTTGTCCAATTTGAATTGGTCTCTTTATGGTTATATCCAGGTGTAATATAGTAAGTTTCAGCTCCATTGATTTTCTACAGATGTGTCCTCATACACTATTGCTGTAGTTGCGCCAAACAGCCCCTCTCGGCGCAGCAGGTCCCGTGAGACTCTTGTAGCGTAGAGTGCCTTTCGCCTGAAAGTGCTGCTTAGTAGCAAAGCGCTGCTAGTACGTCACACCAGGAGACTGCACTGATTCATTTGTTGTGACACTTGTATATAGGTGTGAACCTGAGTCTGAATCTGTTTCCGAAGTGCTACGATGCAGCGACTTCGGCTTTTTTCCATGCCAACTTCTGTTGTGCCTGGTATTTCTGTGTGCAACAAGCTGTATACAAGTATCGTACATCAGATTAATTAGTGCAGTCTCGTTGTGCGTCCTTGTTACATCACATTGCGATTAAGACACATTTTCAGGAGAAAAAGATGCTCGGTGCCAGCATTGTTGCACAGGACCTGGCAGCTCACTAGGCCTCTCGCGCCACATGGTGTACTGAGGCTAGATGTATGAGGACACATCTCTAGGTGCGATATGTTAATGAGGTCATTGGACATTAATGCCAGAAGAGGAGTAGACTATTATTAAATAAATACCTGCACATAATAGCACCGACAGATACATCATGTGGCCAACAGCATTCTCTCCTGTCTTTCCTGTCTCTATGATCACATCACACCCATGGTTGTAGATGATTCTTTGCCAGCTAAGCAATTTATAATGGTGAGTGTGTTCTTCGCCAGCTAAGCAATTTATAATGGTGAGTGTGTTCTTCGCCAGCTAAGCAATTTATAATGGTGAGTGTGTTCTTCGCCAGCTAAGCAATTTATAATGGTGAGTGTGTTCTTCGCCAGCTAAACAATTTATAATGGTGAGTGTGTTCTTCGCCAGCTAAGCAATTTATAATGGTGTGTTCTTCGCCAGCTAAGCAATTTATAATGGTGATAGTGTTCTTCGCCAGCTAAGCAATTTATAATGGTGAGTGTGTCAAAATGTTTGGAAAGGCCCAGAAGGCCTTATAGGAGACTGCAGCAGAATTCATACCCAGGCTGTGGGTCACATCAGAGGCAGGGGAAGCACCATTAGAAGTGGTTGGCTCGAATTTGGAGTTGTGTGGAGGTATTCAACATACGGCTCTCCTGCTGCTGTGGAACTGCACATCCCAGCATGCACTTCCACAGTTTTGCTATTAGGGCATGCTTAAACTGTGGCAGGGAATGCTGGGATGTGACGTTCCACAGAAGCTTGAGGTCCGCATGTTGATTATCCCTGGCCCTGCATGGTAGGTTACGTTAATAACTATGACGTGAAATTCTTAGACAAGTATATTCCCCATATTGCTCTGTCCTTTACCCCAGGGTTTTTTTTTTTGGTTTTTTTTTAAGACTAGCTAGTGAAGTTGGGACCTTACAATCTGTGGAACTACCTATATGCTCAGATACACTAGTTTTCAAGTAATTCTGTCTCCCTATTTTGCACTGACAAATGTCTTTGTTAACAAAAATCAAAGTGCCTAGTGTAACAGAGTTTCTTCCCAGATTTCTCTCTGACTGCTCTCCAAGTATGGGGTCACTAAATTGTTTGGGTTTTTTTGGAATTATTGAACAGCACTCATGTTATAAACAGTTTTTCTTTTCTTGTTACCCAATATGTTATAGCTGGTTACTGCTCAGACTGCTAATCTGGCGTGACTAACATTGCTAATCTATTTTACAAATGTAAATCCAGAAATTCAGTTCCTATGTACACCATGGAAATAGGCATTGGGAACTGGCTCACACAGAACCGATACTACACGCAATGCATGTGCAGTCATCTTAGGCATGAACACACCTCATTCACATTACCACTTTGTCTGCAGATTAGGGTGCATTTGGAGTCTAATGTATGGGAAAACTAGGTTTATAAGTATCACTATTCTGGTGTAAAACAGGTTGCTGTACCACATGGGAACCCTACCAATAGGAATTTTCAAAGCACCTGTATAGCCCCTTAGCAGGGACATTTTAAAATAAATAATTGCCTTTTCCCATAAGCTTACGATTATTTCATACCCTTCCTGCCTATTTGTACAGCACATACAGGGTAGATCCACATAAGACGTAAAGTGCATCCATCTGCTACACAGTGGAGTTAGCAATTTTGTGCCTCGTTAATTGCATGGTTTCCTAATGACCTGCATTGTTAATATACATCAGTTCAGACCATAAAACAATGGACTCAACACTGTGTAGGTGACGGACCCCATCATATTTAAAGGAAGCCAAATAAACTAAAAGATGGTGTTTAATAAGAAAATAACCTTTATAATTTACCTCAATCTACAATGTCTACCAATTCTGCCTGCTGGTTACACAGAATGCAAGTCTACTAGCAAAGGAGAAGGCTGTATTTATTAAACTCATTGGTAGCATGACTGATAAGCATAGAATTGATCAGGTAAAATATATTTATGACGGTTCCACTTAATATCAAATTGTCTATAAGTCAATTGTTATTGTATATGGAATGAAGCAGGAAAACATTAGCTTAGAGCAGTATGTCCCAACCTCTGTCCTCAAGACACACTAAAGCCACTTAGCGATTTAACCAAGCGATTGCACGATAACGGCGTCGTTATCGTGCAATCGCTTGCAAATCGCGCATGCATTGGGCATGTTTTGATCAGAAGTGAGCAGTAATGCGCTTGCCCCCTGGTCGCTTCCGACATCGCCCGTACATGCTGGTCAACCTGACGATCTCGTCAGGTTCAGCATGTGCGGGGATGATGGATGTGCCTGGACTGAACGAGTGAACATTCAGTCTAGGCACATCACTAGATATATCGTGCTCTCGTTTGTAAATCTATAAGTGGATACCCGCCTTAACAGTCCAGGTTTTAGTGATATCGAAGCTTGAGCACAGATGGTTAAATCAATATAACTGTGTATTACTTGAGACACCTATGCTCAAGTATGGCTATCCTTAAAATCTGGACTGTTTTGTTGATGTGCCTTGAGGACCGTGGTTGGGAACTTCTGGTGTAGAGTATAGGAGGAAAAAAATAAAGATACACAGATCTCAGAAAGATAATAAATAAAACAACTCCATACCACACCACCTCCAAAAGATCGATCCCAGTTCCCAATCAACGTATTGGCCACCATGAGTGGAATGGTATCTGGGTGAGACCAGCCAACTGCTTCAACAGAAATGGCAATGTGTGCCAGTGGCATTTTATCATCACGAACACGAATCTGCAGGAAAAAGCCAAGTAACAATTAAAGCATTTGGTTAAAGTGTCTGGAATTCACAGATACTGAAGAGAACAATGCACTTTGTGTGAGTAACTAGTGTGCATTCAGCTGGTTAGCATTGCTTTGGCTTGCCTGCCCCGTTCTTTACAATGGTATCCACCATGGAGCATGCCTATAGAACATCACTGCTAGGTGCTGGGTTCCTCCCCATTCCCTTTTCCGGTCTTACCCTTACATTGCACTTATTTTCACCCCTTTTATGTTTTTTTTTTTCATATTGAACCTCTATATTGTTTACAAACATAAAGGTCTATTACCAGAGGTCTTTTGGATCCCTCTGCATGCAGAAGTTCTACCTCCATTATAGCAGTCTAATATCTGGTTCTCACTCTACTGTCATAATTTAACAATCACACCACTATCTGCTATTCATGTCCTTCTGGTTCAATCTGCATATGTACTCATATGTACTATGCTGTATGTTTGTTATTCCTTTACTCAATAATAATGGAAAAAATATATAAAAACATCAGTAATAAGTTAGGTTACAAAGTATTATATAGAAAGCAGTTGATTTCAAAGACTTAAAAGGTTTTTAAAAGAGGACTTTGCCTTAATGTTTACAGCTCATTTCTTTATAGCCTTACTATTCAATTAGCAAATACAACCTTAACTAATCTCATTTTTATGTTGTAGCTACTGCAAAAGCTTCAGGACTCAGAATGGCCTTTCTGCGGATCCAATGGGCTACTGTTCTCTTTCTGCAGAGACATTATATGGGATCGCCTACTACTCTTTCATGTCATACACCAGACAATACAGAAGTCAAAGCCCTCAATAGGAAAGTGGTCCCAGAGAATTCTTCATGCTTTCCCCTTCATATCAGTACTGAGAATCACTGACTACAGGAGGCATTCTCACTTGGCATTTCATAATGGTGCAAACCCACAATTTCTACTCGGAACAGGCAGATTTACAATCTTCCTTTAGGTAACGTGGTGGAACTTATATCAACAAATATATATGCTTGGAAACCATGACTGGATATATATTTTAACTCAAGAGTAGATGCTGGAGACATATCAGTGATGATGATAATGATCCCAATACTAAATTATATATATATTTATTTTAAATAATCCTTGTATTAAGATTTTTTAGATGACAATAAAGCGGGGTACGGACATAAAGAAGAAAAGGGGAGGAGATACAACAAAGCAAACTTACAGCTTAAACTTGTAAAACAGTCAAAAAGTGGAATCAATGTAAAAACAACTTAGAAGCCTGGAAATAAGACTTTTTGAGGCATGTTTATATTTTCTTTCCTGAATATTAGACGACTGATGCTTACCTCACTACCTGCAAAGGTGCATGCAGGAAGGGTCTCTCCATCATATATTGCAGGCAAATTGCCAAAATGATACTTTGCTAAATTATGTAATTCATCATGTGATACGCCTGAAAATTAAAAATCAACATTTACACATTGAGATGGGAATTACTTTAATGCAAATCAATTTGCTAATGATGTCTAAGTGTTAACAGTGCAAATCAGATTATGCACTAAAACTGGTTTTCACACTTACCACCAGCAGCAGCAAGAACTATTCTAGGTCCTTTATAGTGCATTGTGATGTATTCAACCAAATCACTGCGGTTAATGGATCTACAATTAGAACAAGTATGACGAGAGTAAGGAAATGCACTTGTACGGAAGTGTACACCAATATACCATTCCATAGAATTAAACCTACTTGATATTTTCAGTAGGGCCCAGGATGGTTCTCCCTAAAGCAGTACTGTGGTAGGCAGTAGCATGCAGATAGTCAAAGACCACCTCCTGCAGATTAGTCTCCACTTCTTGCATCTCCCGCAGGATGACTCCTCTTTCACGTTCAATCTCAGCTTCTCCCAGGGTGCTGTTCTGAATAATGTCTGCAAGGATCTCCACAGCTGTAATTACATTTACAAAAATATATATTTTCAATAAGTAAATTATGATATTTTAAGAAACTAAACAAATTGATTTAAAGAGTATACTAATAATAAATAATAATAAGAATGCCACTGACTATCAACCACATGAAAATCTATTCTATGGAGACGATTCAATTCTACACGATGTAAATAGCGCCGGGAGATAGCTCCCGCAGCTATTCAATTCATCGCGATGTTAGGTCGGGGAAGGCTTGTTCTCGCGCCTTAAACAGGGCTTTTAGGAGCGATAACGGGCATTCCCCGACCTAACTTCCCGGCGCGAGGTTGTTTTCCAGGCGCGAAGGGCAGAAAACAGCCTCGCGCCGGGACTTTTGTCGGATTTCTTCTCTCATCCCCGGAGGGATGAGAGAATAAATCATTAGTCGGACTTGGCAGCGCGGTGTATTGAATAGCTCCGGGAGCTCACTCCCGGCGCTATTTACATCGCGCTGAATAGAGATCGTGCCCTATATGTGTAATACCCATTTGTGTTCATAGTTCAAATCTGATTGCTCTATTTTACTGCCTTTAAAGTCACCACACTTTAAAAAGGGAGCTCACTGCATACATGCTATAGAACAGTTACACCATGATCTGCTGTATTTTATCCCATTCATTTCAATAGTGTTGTGTGCCACATGTAGAAACCATATGGATGGGGAGATGTATCAAGTCTTGGAGAGTGATACAATGGAGAAGTTACCCAAAGCAACCAATCAGCCTTTAACTGCTATTTCATAGACTGTGCAAGATAAATGCCAGAAGCTGATTGGTTGGCTTTGGGCAACTACCCCACTTTAGCTCTCTCCAAGGCTTGATACATCTCCCTGTGAAAGAGTCCACCAACATGAATGGAACTGCACAGCATTGTTGATTATTTTTCCCACATCAACAGAGATTCAGTTACTCTCTATTGATGTGTGATCAAACAAGCACATTGTGGAGAGCACAGGTAACAGCTTGTGCAGGTAAGGAGAGCCCTGGTCAGTGCAGTCTTTCTGCTGCGGGTGATGTTGATTTTCTCGTGGATGGCAAATAATTAGTTTTCCTTTTTTACAATTAAGAGATCATTGGATTACAAATAAATTGGTTAACAAGGGCTTATGGAGTGTTGTTGTTACACTTTATATTATAAATGTCAGTGTGTTATGTCTTTAATTTTTACCATTATACTATACTGGAACCAATGAGGTGGGGCTAGACTATGGGCACCCAGATTCTGCAATCTGATGACTAGTTGCAAAATTTGGAGTGGGATCAACTGTGAAGCAAATTCTTATACATTATTTCTTACCAGAGCATTCTATTAAGTTCAATGGTCTACTCAATGCAAAGGGGTCACACACTAATTGGATAAGTTTTGTATCGCTTGTGTGGTGAACTCAACCCCATACAACAATGTCCAGCATAAATCACTCATATGTGACCTGTAGATCAAATGCATGCACAAAAGTAGAATAGAACATTTATCTGTCTTTTCAGACGGATTTCAGACACAAACCCAATGCCATTGCTAAGGGCACTTTATGCGTTCTCTCTTTTTGTAATAATACCATAAAAGGGACAATATTACAAAAATACATAAGCACTGCCTTTGAATCAGACTAAAAAAAAAAAAAAATATGAAACAGACATTCAGGTAAGTTTTAATAATTCTGGTTTTACAAAAATGTCAGTTCATGATTAGTAAGCTATTATTTTGCTTGTGTGTTAGTCACTAAACCATATAATCGCCAGTCTTGCCATGTACCTCTAGGCAGATCTTTGGAGAAGGCCTTTGCATAATACACAGTCTGTTCTCGTGATGTATATGCATTCAAGTGAGCTCCCATGTTTTCAATTTCAAGCTCCAGATCAAGTTGGGATCGTTTTTTTGTTCCCTACAAAAATGAACATAAGAATATGACAAAAATCTTTTCACTTTTCTATTGGAATATGATGAAATAAATCTATAGTGTAGGATAGCATTACAATAAATAGGCCAAATAAATACCTAAGCTATCTTCTAGAAGCTGCTAGATAAGCAAGTAGAATCTGATTGGTTGCGAAGGGCAACACCTCCCATCCAATAATAGTCCGTTTCAATGCTATGCAAAAAATATTCCGGCGGTAATAGGATACAGGAGACTCTTTATGTAACAAGGCAGAATGGTAATAGTGTGTTGGATCAAATCCCTTACTTCACCAGTCTGGTGAGCTATAAATAAATAAGGAATGTCCAACCTGTATTGTAATGAATAATAAGGATCTTTATTAAATACTGAGATACAATAATGAGGTTTTTTTATATTTGTAATCTGTTGTTCCATTACAATATTCTGATATTATGATAAAAGTTTGGCTTGTGTAATATTTAACTAGCTGTTGCTCGTGGTTTCACCCACGATTAAATAGCTTCTAGCAATATTTTGTTTTTATTTGAGGTGTTCTAGTTGTATTGCTTTACATAGGGACCCTGTCATGGGAGTGGCCCACATGCCCAGCAGCGCTATGCAGACTGCTGGCAGCAGTGCCTTCACCCATCACTCGAACAATTCCTAGGTGAACAAGATCAAGGCTTCAACAGCCATGGAACGAATGTCTAATGACAATGGTCTTGGCATAGAAATGGATCCTGAGACAGCAGACATTCCTGTAAGGAAAATGTTGCCCTCAAAAGAATGTTCGAGTACCTTGGCCAACTTGTGGCCACAAAGATCGCTGGAATCCTGTACCTTTCAGCTTGTCTGAAGACCCAAATGAGAATAGGAATTGGGAAAGAAGGTAGACCAACCTGAAGTTCCACAAATCCAACATGGCAACTACACAGGCTTTGGAGTTCTGGTCCTGGAGCAGAATGTGGGCAACAAACAAAAAATGGCAGCTGCTCAATCAGTCTGGCAGTACTTCTCAGGTGCATGAAAGGGAGAGGTCATACCAAGTAGAAAAGGGTTGGGGGGGGGGGGGGTTTAACACCTTATTGTCTCTCAGCACACTGAATTATACTTGCAATAATAAATTAAGACTATATGGCAATAGAAATTCAGAGATATTAGTTGCATGCATTTGCAAATACATGGGAAGCTGCTAGGCCATGTCACGGCTTCTCTGTCACTAGAGTCCCTAACACTAAGGGGTTCACGTCCGGGGCGCAGGGCACCCAAAAAACGTCCAGCCCAGGACCCCCCCCAGGACATCACACGAAAAATGGAAGAAAGGTGACAGTGCAGTGTAAAGTATAGTTGTGTGCGAGTAGTAATAAGTGTTGAAAAAGGTTTTAAAATATATATGAAAAAAATTACATGAAAAAAAAACAAACATAAAAGGTGATGTGAAAAGTAACTATGTGTATTAAGTGGTGATGCCCTGAGGAGTTTTCCTGCTTAGCACAGCGAACAGCCTCGCGGCCGGACTTTAGTCAGAGAATGGCAGTTCTTGTAGCTTAACACCCAGGTTAAGTCACAGGAACTGGCATTCTCTGACTTAACTGCCAACTGTCGGACCATACAGCGCGTTGAATTGAATAGCTCCGAGAGCTCCCTTCCGGGGCTATTCAGCATCGCACTGAATTGAATAGAGCCCATTGAAGGGAAAAAACGTAAGTCCCGTCTACCACCAGCCGAGAACATTCGGACTTCTGAGATCAAAAATACTTCCTCACCAACACCTGGAGAGTCTGTATCCGGTCTTCTCTCTGCACCTTGGTATCAAAAATTAGACCCAGAACATCACAGTCTTATTCATGACTGAGTTAAAGTTGAGAGAATTCCAAATCCTTCCATGCGGTAACAGGATCTGAAAAGGGTCAAAATGGTAGGCAAAACTCAAAAGGGTTAGACTGCAGTATAGGAAATGAATTGGCATGCAACTTCTTCGTCTTCATGAAGCCTCAAGGCATTGAGGTCAGCCCAAAGGAAGACCCAGAAATGGAACGGAGAATCCTGCACTACAAGGCTGCATAGATAGTGATGTCCTTCCCAAATCGGAATTTGAAGAAATGGGTCAATGAAACAGTCTATCGATGCTAAATTTGTTGGTCTCCAAACCGAATCTTAAGGATTTCCTCCGGAATATGTCCATCCAAACTTGTCTCCAAGAACTTCAGCTTGAAAATGACCAAAATTACTGGTTCAGTTTCTGGACAATCATAAAGTCAGAATAAAACTACTGAATGCTGTGCACCTCTGTAAAATCATATGGATGGAGGCTCTCAAAAATAGAGTGCTTGGCTCCTCTTCAAAGAGGACTGTGTCCCACAGACCTGAAGAAGAGATATCCAACATTCCAATACAGCATTCTTCCACAGTCCAAGCTAGATGGAGAAGGCAACCTTTAGGAACTCTGTAAATGACATAGGCACTAGGCATTTAGGCTTATGGTCATTTCTTCTGCTCCATACTCCAACTTGTGCAGAAGGAAACTGACTGCTGGCAGAAGAGTCCTGTTTATGAAAAAGGGCACTGAAAAGCTTCGAACATTAGTCTTGTACCCGCATATTTGGAAAAAGTGCTCCATCCTCCAGTACACAGACAATAAGAGAAATTGAGTCAAAGAAAAGAAAAAATAGTGTGAGACTTTAGGGGTGCACTCCCGGGCCTTTTATATTCAGTCAGTAATGTTATGCAGTACTGTCTCCTCAGAACGCCAATCTTTTATTTATTATACAATGAGAGAGCAGAGTGTAACATTGTAAGGCTATTTATTGCCTACAATGTTACAATCTACTCTCTCATTGTAAAAGATTGGCGTTCTGAGGAGACAGTACTGCATAACATTACTGACTGAATATAAAATATCATATGATTTTGCAGACTGTCTCAACCAAGGGACATAAAAAACATCAGATAAAATATAGAGCAACTAAAACTAATATGACTGATTCAGCGGAACAAATTGTTTGATTTTAAATCAAATGCACTATTTCTTCTCTTTAAGCACACATTATCTATATTTTTATTATACTGTATGTGATCTTAGATAAGATTAATAAAGGTTATGTTTTATAATTACAATATTAGTAGAAACTAATTTCCAAGAAGGCCCTGGAGTGCACCCCTAAAGTCTCACACTATATTTTCTTTGACTCAAGTTGTATTTAGTGAGCAAGGTAGCAATACTCCCTTTATAGAGGTTATACAATGGAATATACACCATGCCTTAATAGCACAAATTGCAGTATTATGGCAGAAAGGGGACAAAAATAAATTTGGAATTTGAAGAGAATTTGTGCGGAATTTCCTCAAAACACTTACAAGACAATAAGACAAACTCAAAAGCAATAAGACAGCTCCCTCAAGACCTCTGAACTCAAATGCAGATCTCAAGGCTATAGGCATAGTGCACACCAAGGCAGAGATTCTAGAGCAAATAAAAGTAGACTCCAAAGTCGTCTCATCAAGGACATGTACAGCCATGGCCAAAGGTTTTGAGAATGACACAAGTATTGGTTTTCACAAAGTCTGCTGCTTCAGTGTTTTTAGACCTATTTGTCAGATGTTACTATGGTATACTGAAGATTACAAGCATAAGTGTCAAAGGCTTTTATTGACAATTACATTAAGTTTATGCAAAGAGTCAATATTTGCAGTGTTGACCCTTCTTTTTCAAGATTTCTGCAAATCGCCCTGGCATGCTGTCAATCAACTTCTTGGCCACATAATGACTGATGGCCACCTATTCTTGCCTAATCAATGCTTGGAGTTTGTCAGAATTTGTGGTTTTTTGTTTGTCCACCCACCTCTGGAGGATTGACCACAAGTTCTCAATGGGATTAAGGTCTGGGGAGTTTCCTGGCCATGGACCCAAAATTTCAATGTTTTGTTCGCCTAGCCACTCGGAGCACCTTGCCATAAGGCAAAAGTGATAAATATCATGCTGAAAAAGGCATTGTTCATCACCAAATTGTTCTTGGCTGGTTGGGAGAAGTTGCTCCTGGAGGATGTTTTGGTACCATTCTTTATTCATGGCTGTGTTCTTAGGCAACATCGTGAGTGATCTCACTCCCTTGGTTTAGAAGCAATCCCACACATGAATGGTCTCAGGATGCTTTACTGTTGGCATGACACAGGACTGATGATAGCCCTCACCTTTCCTCTCCTGACAAGAGTTTTGCCAGGTGCCCCAAACAAACTGAAAGGGGATTCATCAGAGTAAATAACTTTACCCCAGTCAGCAGTCCAATCCCTGTACCTTTTGCAGAATATCAGTCTGTCCCTGTTGTTTTTCCTGGAGAGAAGTGGCTTCTTTGCTGCCCTTCTTGACACTAGGCCATCCTCCAAAAGTCTTCGCCCCACTGTGCGTGAATATGCTCTCACACCTGCCTGCTGCCATTCCTGAGCAAGCTCTGTACTGGTGGTGCCCCTATCCCGCAGCTGAATCAACTTTAGAAGACAGTCCTGGCGCTTGCTTGATGTGAAGAAGGCTTCAGGGCGCCCAAGAACAACTATTGAACCTCTCTCCTTGAAGTTCTTGATGATCCAATAAATAGTTGATTTAGGTGCAATCTTACTAGCAGCAATATCCTTGCTTGTGAATGCCTTTTTGTGCAAAGCAATGATGACTGCATGTGTTTCCTTGCAGGTAACCATGGTTAACAGAGAAGAAACAAACAATGATTTCAAGCTCCACCCTCCTTTTAAAGCTTCCAGTCTGTTATTCTAACTCAATCACCATGACAGAGTGATCTCCAGCCTTGTCCTTGTCAACACTCTCACCTCTGTTAACGAGATAAACTGACATTATGTCAGCTGGTCCTTTTGTGGCAGGGCTGAAATGCAGTGGAAATGTTGTTTTTGGGATTAGGTTCATTGTCATAGCAAAGGTGGACTTTGCAAATAATTGCAATTCATCATGACATTCTGCAGTATATGCAAATCGCCATCATAACAACTGAAGCAGCAGACTTTGGGAAAACCAATACTTGTGTTATTCGCAAAACTTTTGGCCATGGCTGTACTATGTAAGAGGTCAAGGCCTTCATATTATGAGAGTGAAGTACTACCTTCAGCATTTAAAAGACAACTGTTTCCTTGATAGATAAGCAGCTCAGCCTATATGGTCTTGACTGGGAAACCCCACCCCCCTCCAGAAGTAGGATAAACCATTTCCAAAGCTTTAAAAATACCACACTGAAACAAGGGTGACTTGAATGACATCTCAGCAGTACCTAAGTGATTTTAAATATTGTCACAATTGTGGAATGGAAAGAATTGTGTACTTAGAGAGTCCCTCCAATAGGGTATCCATCCTTAGCAGCTGTTCCCAGTAATGATATGCACAGCAATAAAAGATACATAACAAGAATATCCTGACACCCTCCAGAAGCTCAGACAACAAAGAGGAGGAAAACAGGCAACATTTTCACTTGTCTTCTAAAAATTGCTACATCTACATACAGCAAATGATCCAGAGCTGCCAAATCCAGAACCAAACTGTCATAGCAGCTCATCAATACCCTGACCTATAAAGTCACAGTCTTGGAAGTTACAACCAAGGAACTTGCAGCAAGCAGAGAGCAGAAGTTAGGAGAATTCAAAGTATAAATTCCCATCAAATGTTACCTACTGGCGCATTTGTAGACCTCAGGAGTGTCGCCAATAATAGAGGAGGAAGGAGAGAGGAGAGAGAGCTGCCCTGACCCCCTACATTAAAGAATGATGATGTGCAGCTCACTGGTACCCCTAACAAGCAAAGTCAATTAAACAATGTACTGAGCATCCCAGAGGCACCGCTATCACAACTGTACCCCTTTACAACCATTTGCATAACACGAATCTCTGTTGTGCAGACCACACACACACACAAAGGCACCTGGGTCCTGCTGGCCACCTGGTCAAATTCTTTTGGCCACTGGAGCCAGTGAAACATATAACCGATATCCCTCTTTCAGTCATAGCCATAAAACTGGTCCCTCTATTCAGATATTAAAAAGACAGCAAGACCAAACACAGGAACAGAATGTGGCCTAGAATAAACTAAATTCTGCTACAAAACCCCCTTAAGAGGAACTTAGAGACACGAGGCATCCAGCAGCAAAAGGAGCCTCTAGAGTAGAATTTAGAGCAAAAGAACTTGAATCACAGACACAATAGGCTGCTTCAGCTTTCCCAGCCTATTATCTCCAGTTCTCCAAGAAATTGTTTTTTTTGGTGAGCTCTGTCCTTGAAGGGAGACCACACAGGAAGAGCAGACATCTACAGGAGTGTTGTCTCACTTGCCTCCCAGAACTAGAGTAATGCAGGCCTTCTGTCCATAGGACAGGTTCTTGCTGGCTCCTTTACTTTTATTGGCTTCAGCCAAATCAGGGTTGCACTTGGCCCAAATAAAATCTCTGCTCAAAATACCCCCTGGGGTGGCCTGAGCCGCACTCCTATGGCCAGTTTATAAACTGATGCTTCGAAGTGCCAGTTAAGGAGGATCCCTGAATTTGCAAGAGTGCCTCTTGCTGCAAGAAATCCTAACACACCCTGGAGCGCGCTCCTCCAACTCAGGGACCATGGAGAGAAGTGGCCAGCAGAACGGTCCCACCTCCTCCTATCTGACCTGTATACTACCACCTGGGAGTATGGAAAACTGCACAACTGTTAAAAATAAAATAGAGAAGATAAACTGCAAATAGTTCTGCTAAAGGCAGCCCCATATAAAATCCAGCCGGACTCCTTTGGCACTTAACTTTAACTGGTAAGATAGGGGTTGCAGTCTTCAAGCAAGTCGCCCAGCTGTCACTACAAACCCATGGTAGCAATTTCCTCCAGATTGGATGAAGTAGAAACATTAAGCATACCCTTACTGCTCCCATAACAATGAGCCATTGCTAATAAAGTGATTCCTAATAGGGACACTCTAATAGGAATCACTTTCTTTATTGGCAATTGCTAATTGTTGTTTTGCTTCCTGGGAGCACCACAAACGATGTCTATACCTAGATAAGTGTGCTGTTAATATTATCTGCATACATTGGTAATACGATGACGCAATCTTTAGATATTATCTAGTCCTGTCACCTCCTACCCTTAACATTGCTCCTCTAACAATAAAGAAGGGAATATATGAGCTAACTGAAGTGCAGCCTCCTCTTTATAAACATCTGAACAGGGTAAATGTTAAAGTGCATGACTCCGACAATCAGAAAATGTGAAGCATTGCTTTCATATAAGGGTAGCCAGAAGAAAGCACAGCTTATTATGACAAGAAGTTCAAGCACAGTGGTGGATGGGTGATGATTTGGGGCTATTTTCCAGTTACAGGAACTAAATGTCAGGCAGTTATGGCAGTGTTCTCCCACACGCTTTATTTTTTGGACGGTACTCCCAGCAAAATTCCCCGGCTGAAAGTTACTGCATATAGAAACAGTCGCCACTCACCGTCCATTTTATGCTTTTCAGCAGCCGTGTTTTGTTTCTTACTGGCCTTTCTGTATAGCCAGCAAGTAGGACAGTATCTCGGTCCAACCATCCAGCCAGTAAGTGGGGCAGTAACTGAGCTGGCTATCAATCCAGTCAGCAAGTGGTGCAGTATTGGGTCAGTAACTGGGCTGGCTATCAGTCTAGCCAGCAAGTGGTGCAGTATTGGGGCAGTACTGGGCTGGCTATCAGTCTAGCCAGCAAGTGGGGCAGTAACTGGGCTGGCTATCAGTCTAGCCAGCAAGTGGTGCAGTATTGGGGCAGTAACTGGGCTGGCTATCAGTCTAGCCAGCAAGTGGGGTAGTATTGGGGCAGCACTGCCCTCTGTGTCCAGCAAGCAAGTATGGCTGGCTACCTGTGTCCAAAACGCAAGTGGGGCAGTATCTGGGCACTGTTATGGTGCGTACACAAGGTCAGATGTGTCAGATAAACGATTTAACAATTTCTGACTGCATTAAAGTGAATGGAATCGTCCAAATCTGACTGCAAACACATCAGATGTCAGATATCGTTATCTGACAAACGGGAAAGATATGAACGATAGAACGATTTTTAAAAACGTTATTGTACAGATCTGAAGGAAAATCTGACCGTGTGCATGCACCATTATAAAATGTATTTGTGTTCTAAAAGCAATTGGGCAGTATCTGAGCGCTGTTAAAAAAAATGTGTTTTTGTGCCCAAAAAGCAAATGGGCATTATTTGGGCACTGTTAAAACATTTATTTTGTGTCCAGCCAGCAAGTGAGGCTGGCTATTTGTGTCCAAAAAGCAAGTGGGGCAGCATCTGGACACTGTGAAAAACAGGTATGGGTGTCCAAAAACCAAATGGGCACTGTAAAAAATAAGTATTTTGGTCCAAAAAGCAATTGGGCAGTAACTGGGTGCTGTTAAAAAAAATCTATTTGTGCCCTAAAAGCAACTGGGCAGCGCTGCCATCTGTGTCCAACCAGCAAGTGGGACTGGCTATCTGTGTCCAAAAATCAAGAGAGGCAGCATCTAGGAGCTGTTAACAAATTTGTGTCCAAAAAGCAATTGGGCAGTAACATCAATATTGTTTGAACAGAGTCCAACAAAAATCTAGATATAAAACAAATAAGGCATACATTTTCAACGACAACCGAGCTCAAAAAATCTTTTTCAAATTTAGCAAAACTAGCTGCTATTTAATGTTCATTCTAGCACCCTGCATCTGTCACAGCCCGTGCAGTTCCTCTTTTCTCCTAGGATGTCTCTCTGCTTTGGTGCTTCTAGCACACTCTGGTCTGTATGTCAGCAGTTTTTTGCATTAGCTGAGTGTGCTAGACGCACTAGAGCAGAGAGCAACACCCCAGGCAGGAAAAAGGAACTGTACAGGCTGTGACAGGAGCAGGGTGCTAGAATGAACACTAGGACTCACTACACATGTAAGCACAGCTGATTGTGAAATGATTTATTACTCTAAAACAAGTTAAAACCTGTTAAAAGGAATTGCATGAAACAAATCAAACTAAATAATCTGGTGCACATTTCACTAGAGGAACCAGATCCTACAGACTTTGATTATGAAAAAGCTGCAGACAACTGGGCCTCTAAGAAGAAGAGAATAATTAATATATAAAATGTTAATCTTGAGTTTAAATCAATATAAGGTCAGGATTCTAACATTCCCCACCCAATTACTTCCTAATGCCACCCAGCTGGCAACATTTTCTGGGGAGAACACTGCATGGGGTCCACCATGAATGCTTCATTGTACAAGGAAAAAAATCTGTCTCTCTCTGTGGCAACATAAACTGAGGCAAACTTGGATTATGTACCAGGATAATGATGCTAATCACACAAGTATATCTACAAATGAATGTCAAAGTCCAGACTTTGACCTCATTAAAATCCTGTGGCAGGAGATTAAGAAACAGAGATAAACTATAAAGGGGAAAATACAGTGCAACCGGAAAGTATTCACAGCGCTAAACTTTTTCCACATTTTGTTATGTTACAGCCTTATTCCAAAATGGAATAGATTCACTTTTGTCCTCCAAATTATACACACAATACCCCATAATGACAACATGTAAAAAATAATTAAGATTCTTGCAAATTTAATTTAAAAAAAAAAAAAAAAAGAAATCACATGTACATAAGTATTCACAGCCTTTGCCATGAAGATCAAAATTGAGCTCAGGTGCATCCTGTTTCCACTGATCATCCTTGAGATGTTCCTACAGCTTAATTGGAGTCCACCTGTGGTAAATTCAGTTGATTGAACATGATTTTGAAAGGCATACACCTGTCTATATAAGGTCCCACACTTGACAGTGCATGTCAAAACACAAACCAAGCATGAAGTCCAAGGAATTGTCTGTAGACCTCCGAGACAGGATTGTCTCGAGGCACAAATCTGGGGATGGGTACAGAAAAATATCTGCTGCTTTGAAGGTCCTAATGAGCACGGTGGCCTCCATCATCTGTAAATGGAAGAAGTTCGGAACCACCAGGACTCTTCCTAGAGTTGGCTGGCCGTCTAAACTGAGCGATTGGGGGAGAAGGACCCTAGTCAGGGAGGTGACCAAGAAGCCGATGGTCACTCTGTCAGAGCTACAGCATTCCGCTGTGGAGAGAGGAGAACCTTCCAGAAGGACAACCATCTCTGCAGCAATCCACCAATCAGACCTGTATGGTAGAGTGGCCAGACGGAAGCCACTCCTTAGTAAAAAGCACATGGCAGCCCACCTGGAGTTTGCCAAAATGCACCTGAAGTACTCTCAGACCATGAGAACCAAATTCTCTGGTGATGAGACAAAGATTGAACTCTTTGGTGTGAATGCCAGGCGTTATGTTTGGAGGAAACCAGGCACCGCTCATCACCAGGTCAATGCCATCCCTACAGTGAAGCATGCTGGTGGCAGCATCATGCTGTGGGGATGTTTTTCAGTGGCAGGAACTAGGAGACTAGTCAGGATAGAGGGAAAGATGAATGCAACAATGTACAGAGACATCCTGGATGAAAACCTGCCCCAGAGCGCTCTTGACCTCAGACTGGGGCGACGGTTCATCTTTCAACAGGACAACGACCCTAAGCACACAGCCAAGATATCAAAGGAGTGGCTTCAGGACAACTCTGTGAGTGTCCTTGAGTGGTCCAACCAGAGCCCAGATGTGAATCCGATTGAACATCTCTGGAGAGATCTGAAAATGGCTGTGCATCGATGCTTCCCATCCAACCTGATGGAGCTTGAGAGGTGCTGCAAAGAGGAATGGGCGAAACTTCCCAAAGATAGGTGTGCCAAGCTTGTGGCATCATATTCAAAAAGACTTGAGGCTGTAATAGCTGCCAAAGGTGTATCAACAAAGTATTGAGCAAAGGTTGTGAATACTTATGTACATGTGATTTCCTAGTTTGTTTTTAATTAAATTTGCAAAAATCTAAAAAAAATTTTTTACACGTTGTCATTATGGGATATTGTGTGTAGAATTTTGAGGACAAAAATAAATTTATTCCATTTTGGAATAAGGCTGTAACATAACAAAATGTGGAAAAAGTGAAGCGCTGTGAACACTTTTCATATGCACTGTAAACTCCACAGACTAGACACCATTGTATACCTATAACAACATCCCGATAAAAGTTTTAAAATCATATTATCTCATGTTTTTTAAAACTTATGTATCAGCTTTAAACTTTGGAAAAAGCTATGACATTAAACAAACAAGAAAAGGTAACTGTTGGCAATCTATAGAACCACTATATCATGTATAATGTATACCACAAAAACACCATTTAGTACAGTGGTTCCCAAACTCAGTCCTCAAAACATCCTAAAAGTCCAGGATTTAAGGATATTCATGCCTGAGCACAGATTACTTAATTAGTACATATGTGATTTAATCATCTGTGCCATAGATATCCTTAAAAACTGGACTGTTAGGGTCACTAATTTAGTGGAATAATAATAAAATAACTAATTTGCTGCCTGCTTATTCATTTGTGAAGACTTACTTTAAATGCCATGTGCTCCAGAAAATGTGCAGTCCCATTATTCCTCTGGTTTTCATACCTGCTACCAGCACCAATCCAAAGGCCAACCTAATTAAAATGTAATCAATTCAAAAAAAATAAGATGCTTTTTATAGGTGGAACATTTATTGAATGTACCCAAAGTTTTAAACATAACAGATGTATAAAAAAAATACTAACATGAAATATTTTAAAAACAATATATACTTCTTTTTGATCAAATTCTGCTTGTCTTGCTAAATTAGAGATACACCGTTGTCAGATCAGTTTCATATTAAATTATTCATTATTATTTCCAGACTACCCAATGCATAGCAGATCCTCTAATGCATAGGTTCTCAAACTCGGTCCTCAGGACCCCAAACAGTGCATGTTTTCCAGGTCTCCTCACAGAATCACAAGTGAAATAATTAGCACCACCTGTGGATCTTTTAAAATGTGTCAGTTAGTAATGAATACACCTGTGCACCTGCTGGGCGACCTGGAAAATGTAAACTGTGTGGGGTCCTGAGAACAGAGTTTGAGAACCACTGCTCTAATGGTTTTAGCCAGTAATGCAAATCCCTACAAAGCAGTAACATAGAGTAAACAAGGATGGATGATTTGCCAGGAAAATTCTTGTAAATGTTAGGCAATGTGTTTGCTTCTTAGGAGGTGATTAAATTGTTTTGCAGATGGGCGGGAGTGCCACAGACACCAATTAATTATCGTGCACGTTGCGCCCAAATGTACCGGGATTATATTAGTAAAGTGGTTAAACCAGTGCAAACTACTGGGCGCACCGCCAAAAAGCCCGACTTCGGGTGAATTTTTCCTCGTCACCTCAAGAGGTTACGAGCAGAAATATTTGGCGCCCATGGCAATGGTGCACAGCGGCACAAGCAACTGAATAGCTCCCGTCGCTTTAGACGGGAGATGCGGCCACTTTAAAACAATTTAATTCCCCCACTAAAAAATTTATATTTAGGCACCAGTTTTTTGCGCATTAGTTAGCCTCAAATTGAAGACAATGGGTGCACTTTGGTTTTCCAATTAAAATGCTACATAGAATTCTTCTCATTTTTGTTACACACTACGAGAAAAGAACAAATGTTGCGAAAGTAACAAGGTGTGAGATTGTCAGTTTTAGAAAGGAAAAAATAAACACCGAGAGCACACTACTTATTAATTACTAGATATAAAAAAGACCGTATTCTTACCGTACATGTAGAAATTCCTGAATCCTCAGAAGCAACTCGAAGCCCATTTTCTAATGTTGTTACTTTAGTTTCAGGGACATTTAAAACAGCTTGTGTTGCTGCTACTGTAGATCTACATCTGCTTATTCCAAACTGTAAAGGCTGCAGAGAGAAAGAAAGAGACTAACAAAATACTACAGCAATATGTACTTTAGCGGACAACATTTTCTAAAACTTTCAAATTAGTACTGTAATAGAGGAGAGTCCCTCTTTCAAATTATGTGTCTCCTCCAGGTGGGTACACTCCTAACAGATATATCTGCAGATTGAGTGATCTGCAGATATATTTGTAGATGATGGTCGTTCATACATCCTGAACGGCCATCATCTATCCAGCAGCTGCAGGTTCCGCTGGCCGGGTTGGGGGCGTGTCCGCCCCCTCCCCGCGGCTGCATGTGTATGGGCGGTCTACAGACCGCCTGTACACACTTGCCGATAGACAGATATGTCTGCAGAAATATCTGTCTATCGGCTGTGCAGCACAGCCAATGTGATATGGCTGTGAACGACATTGTTCACAGACATATCGCCTGTACACAGGCCGACGGGCAGCAGATATATTGGCCAATCAATTGATCGGCCAATATATCGGCCAGTGTGTACCCAGCAATATGTCTGGTGATCACCAGATAATATAAGCCTGAATTACAGAAATATTAGGTGAGACGTAGTGGGGAGGATACCTACATACTCAGGTGCTCTCTCATTTGATACAATGTGCCCCCTTAGTAGCTATTGCCAAGATGTAGTCAGGAAGCCGACGGTCTAAATGCCGACCACCGGCATCAAGATTGTCGAATCCCGGCAAGATACTAATGACGGGCATCGAAATCCCAACGCATGTCATTAGACCTGCGCTGGGAGCCCGACATACCAAACTAAGGTAAGCCGGACGCAGATAGCCACGGGTAGGGTTAGGTTTTAGGGCTCCAGGGGGGACTTAGGGTTAGGCACACCCCCGGTTGGGTTAGGTTTAGGCTAGGGGAAGGGGGGTTAGGCACCCCCGGGGGGAGGTTAGAGTTAGGCACCCCCTGGGAGACTTAGGTTTAGGCTGCGGGTAAGGGGGGGGTTAGGTTTAGGCACTTAGAGGGGGGTTAGGCACTTCGGGGGGAGGTTAGGGTTAGGCATCCCTAAAGGAGGGTTAGGATAGGGAATTAGGTTAGCGATACTTACCTAATTAGCAGTCGGGATCTTCACCTCTGCCGGGATTCCACTGTCTGGATTTGTAACGCCACGTGGCCGGCGGTAATACCTACTACACCCCTATTGCCTGATCAGCAGACAATAGCACCATATACTACAGAAATACTTAAGCAGTACAGAGATTGGGAGGGGATAGGGTCAGCAGCAATCATATTAAAAACTGAATCCCAAATTATTATGGAAGGAAAAAAAGAAAACTAAGAAGCAGCACTAAACTATATAAAACAAAGTTATTTTACACTGAAGTTCAGTAATCTCACTTTTTTTTATTTAAGTAATGTGTATTTAGGGATAGTTACTACACACAGTACATCCACTGAGAACAAATAACACTGTAACAGTAATATTGGAATAGCCTATGTTTTAAAATTGTGATTATATAGAAAAGTGCCAGGAACAGATGTACTGTATGATAAAGCCAATAGGTGCATTAATGTGATAGTGCTAGAATCTTTATCAATCATGTTAAGTGTCTTACGAGTCATCCCATTCCAAATCATCACAAAAAAATAAACTCTTCAACCCGACCGTCTCAGATTTTCGGGAATTTTGGTAGGATGGCAGATGGCATAAAGTAACTTTCATATATAAAATTTTAGCCCCTAGTGATATACGGTGTTCATGTAACAGGGTTGCAAACATGACAAAAAATGTAAAATTTATACTTGCAAGGTCAACTAAAATGAATCATAACTTTGCTTCTAATTGTGGCAGAACTTTCATATTGGTCTTGTTTTGAAGCTAAGGGATCAGAGTTTTCATTAAAAAAAAATTATATTTAAATATTGACTTTTACATTTCAAGGCCTTTGTCCTTGAGTACCATACCATAAATGTGCTAGGAATCATATTAATAATCACAGCAATGATAACAGGTTAATAATAGATACGCTATGATTGTAAATGTACTGCATACATATAAAACACTGCTACTAAATATTAAAGATTTTGAAACACACACTAAAAATCCACCACTTTATTTTAATTTAGGGTCGATTAAATACAATAAGAAAGCTCTGTAAATAAAAGCAGGACAGTTCAGGAAATCCTCTTCTACAACATACTATATCCAAATTCTGGTAATTATTCATCATGGACAGTGTTGATTCTGATTCACATTATACTTTGCATCAGACTTTTCCAAGATGTTGAAATAAATTATGCCTCAAATGATGAATTTTGGGGGGGGAGGAATTTCCCAATCTCCGTCCTGGCAGAAGTGAAGTAGTTTCATGCTTGGGGGTCTATGTACTAATAATAGCGGACCCACCAAGCAATCCAAATTTGATATCAAAGAATGTGTCTACTGGTAGCTATAACAATCAAAGCTAAATGTCATGAACATAACTTCAGGACTCCACAACAGCAAAACATGCCTTTACATGTGGTTTAATTAAAATCCAGAATATAATTTGTCTATTATTTGTCTCCATGACTACTCACCTCTATTACACCAAAGCTAAAACCTGGGTTATTGCAGGGTTAACCCGGGCAGCTCCTTGGTGTAAAAGGCGCCAGGGTTGGATTCCAGGGTGGAGTGACCGGGTATAACCATCACGGAATAACCCATGAAACCCTGCAGTGTACATGGCACGATCTGGGTCACGATGTCCTGGAACGTGCCGCATGCCTACCGATTGGTCGGCTTCAGTGACGTCATCTCCAAGCGTCCACTTCAACGCCGAAAAAGCCAGGTCACTGCAGACCTGTTCCGGTGTGAACGGTGCCGACTTGGGAATATCCTGGGTGGGCGCCGGCTAAATTCCGGGTCTGATCCCGTTTGGAACCCTGTTCGAACCTTCGGGACAGACCCGGAATTTAGGTATAAAAGCAGCATCAATAATAACTAGGAATGGAACCAATCACAAATACACATATGAACACCATGCCAGACCGGACAATGTTATGTACTAAAGCTACTTGAAAAGTGTGAAAACCAAACAAAAAACTACTGATACATAAATCTATTATGCAATTAATTAATACCACATATACAACCTCATTCTGATCCCCTCCCTTTTGATTAAGGTGCATATTTATTATAAAATGCCTCTAAAATTAAGAATCCTGCTTGCCGCAAGGATTTTTTTTTGGGGGGAGGAATGCCCCAATCTCCGTCCTGGCAGAAGTGAAGTATTTTCATGCTTGGGGGTCTATGTACTAATAATAGCGGACCATAACTCGTCGGGGATATTTTAATTTTTAATAAAAATATCCGGCTATGTACAAAGGGGAACTTGCAGGGACAGCGGTTGCGGTAACCGCTGTCCCTGCAAGTTATATCCCCGGAATTTATGAGAAGTCTTTCACAGAAGTAAAAGACTTCTCCGGGGGAAGCTGGCATTGCGAATGCGCACAGCGTCAGCTTCCGAAGCTGACTGGGGGCTGCGGGGTAAGAGATCGAAAGAACTCTCCTGCTCCTGGAGCCTCATAGGCTTACATAATCTGAAGCCGGTGTAAACTAACGGGGCTTTAACTATGAAAAGCTTCTCTCTTTGGAGTTTAGTACATAGGAGTCAGATCGTAGTCCCCATTGATAATAATGGGGACTGCGATCTGCAGTGGTAATAAGCACTTTGCCGGAGATTTCTGTGAAATCTCCTGCATTGTGCTTTTAGTACACAGGAACAATACGTAATGTACCCCCTATGTAAAAAAACAAACAAACAGATTGATACATAGGCCCCTTGATCAGTTTACTTCTGTTTCTACTGTGCACATGTGCAACCTGAAGATGTAGAGCTGGACATCGGGATCTCCTCAGACAGCTATCAGATCTAATTATCTATCCAGGCCATTGCAGAGCGGTTTTTCGAATTTACCTGCGATTTGCTGACCGATAAACCGCTAATCACTCTGCGCCCGACAGATGCGCTGATTCTCAGCATGGACGCCGCCATCTTTGCAGTGACCCGGGGAGAAGCCTGTGCGTGATCACATGTCACTTCCGCCTATGTACAACAACAAGCTGCTGGCTGCTGTGTCATAGCTGCTCAGCGCTTTCATGGCTTAGCCAGCCACACAGGGAAGTGCTATTATGCAATCATTTGCTTTTGTAACTTGGCATACAGTATAGCACCAGGCACTTAGGCATAGCACATAATGAGTTATTACAGCTAGTCACCCTGCAAAATGTACATATCATGATGTGGTCATCTATGTGAGGAGTACCTAATAGTAGGCTGAAAAGAAGCCTAATTAGCATATGGGAAATAATTAGAGGGGTTAGGGGTCAGAATAAAGCTAAACCTTTGTAATTGTAGCATGAGGAAGGCATGACTGTGCACAGAGATATCAGAAATCGGCCTTTGGTTGGCTGGGTACTACTGGCCATTCATAATAAGCATTCGCCTATGTGGGGTCATTCCACTGAGTTTGCATTAAATATATTTTTTATTAGCTAATTTTAAAGGGCAAAAAAAATAACTTGACTTTTAAGCTGTCCTGTATCTATATGGCCCAGCCTTTAATGTTCCAGTGCAACTTCTTCCCACTGCCACAAGTCAGTGTTGTTACAGAGGTGGTTTGGTGATCAGTTGTTCATTGCACTTTCATGTTCAAGGAGCTACAAATACTTAGGTATGGCACTGCTTCTTATATCTAATGGTGCCTGTGTATCAAGTCATTTTTTACATAAGGATTTTATGTATTGATCCTATGTACTAATAGCACAATGTAATTAGCACTTCATATCGCAGTCCCCATTATTATCAATGGAGACTACGATCTGACCCCTATGTACTAAACTCCAGGGGAAGGAGAGAGATCTTTCGATCCCTCTCTCACAGCCCCTGTCCAGCACCCGGAAACTGACATTGTGCGCAGTGTCAGCTTCCACTGCGGTTATTAATACATAAGCCCCAGAGTTCCGCGATTATTTTCAGTCCATATTGCAAGGATATTTTCATTTTGAATGTAAATGTCCCCGCTATGTACTAGTTGTAACTATCAGGGGCAGTGGTAGTGTTAGCCTCTTGTCTCTGTGAGTTACTTTCTCAGCATATTTGTGGAGTGTTCCTCCGGAGGAATCTGATACTGCGCATGTGCACAATGTCATATTTGGAACCCTGATGGTGTCTGCGGGAGAGGGCTTGTAAGATCCCTCTCCTGCGAGATTGCCTCCATAGGATTTAAGCATTTTACACCATCTGAGATTGGCATGAACCTATAGGGTCAGACTGTAGATCTGCACTTCAGATCGCAGTCCCCATTATTATAAATAGGGACTACGACCTGACCCCTATGTAAAGATTTTCGGGTTTTAGCACGGTAGTTTACACCATCTTCACACCTGTTTTCGGGGGTTTACCTCAAATACTTAGTATCCCCCGGATGTATGAAGGAGGGACCGCAGCAGGTATCTCCGATACCTGCTGCGATCCCTCCATTGCCGCCGGCAGCCGCCTCCCCCACAGGTTTCTATGGGGGATGCGATGCTGCCAAATGTATCAATATCGGGAATGCGAAACATTCCCGATATTGACCCCAGCAGCTAACGCTATCTGAAGATAGCGTTAGCCGCTGTGTCCTATGGGCACTTAACCGCATTTCAGCCGGCGGAGGGATCTTCCAGATCCCTCCGCCGGCAATGGGCGCCGCTCATGTGCAGTCCGCAGGACTGCGCATGCGCAGCAGCCCGGAATGCGCTCCGGCCACATCGCAGGGACGGGCTCTTTTCGGAGCCCGTCTCCCTGCATGTGCCGGGTCATACATTCGGCCGGTATGATCGCATTTTGCAATGCGATCATGGGCGGTACTGCATGCCCTGATCGCATTGCAAAATGCGATCCTTAATAAATGGGCCCCTTAGAAAGATATGTAATTTATTATACCTTACAACTTTGTTTTAATTATACCTCTAGTCTGCATACATCATCAACAGTGCTATAAATAGCGTTGGCTTTTATTCTAATCTATTAAATGATTTTCTGTAATATAATTATCTCATTCACTGGTAAAGTGGTAACCTGACTCCTGAGAGTTTGTACCATGATTGTTAAATGTCCAGTAGTCCGACAACTCCTGCTCCCCCTGGCGGCTCAGTCCTGAAACTGCTGCTGAACGGTGTAATCTAGTAGCCGCTCCCAGCAGCAGGGCCGCGTTGTGATGACATGGTGGTAAGGCGGGGCGGCACGCTTCTGCTCCGGAGCTCGCTTCAGTTATTAGTAGTGATACCGTCTGCAGCCGCACCGGTTAACGGCAGGGCTCGCATTGACAGCAGCCTCCTCCAAGGTACCAGGCCGCAAAGTGACCTAAGCCCTGTGCACCGGAGCAGAGTCGAGGAGGATAAGGCAGGTGTCCGCAGCAAGGTGATGGCAGAAGGGAGACAGTTGATCGAAGAGGGAATGGAAGCGGACAGGTGAGCTGCACAGAGGGATCAGACGCTATTGCTGCTTCTTCCTATAGCCCTTATGTATGATCTAGTACAGCTGAATATACCCTTACCTGAGTAGTCACAAACTGGTGAAGAATTAAGAGGTGTGTGCAAGAGGGTGACCTGAATGCTGACACGGGTAGTGTGTGTGTACATGCAGGGAGCAGTCACATACAGTAGGTGTGCACTGAGCAATTCTGCATCACGCCTGGAATAATCATAGATTTCTAATCACAATATAAAAGTCACAAAAAAAACACAAAACCAATATATTCTGTAGCAGCTAACTCTATAAAGCGCTTAATAGTGAGTTCTATATAATTTTTTTTTAAGCAGCTTTCTCAAATTTGCATAACACTTCTGAACTACTACTTGGATCATATTGCATTATTTCTTCTCAGGGTCCACAGGAACTACCTTGCGGGTATGTGGTTGGCGAGATCCTGGCACCAAACACTCAAAGCTTTGGCTCCCAGAATGCACTGGTCCTCCTCCATATGTACCCCACCCCAGCCACAGGCATTCATTTTTTTATTTTTTTGGGGGGGGAGTTTAGACGCACCTTTGGAACAGAGGACTGCTCTGGCAGTCCCAAGCTTTTTATTTTATGATTTGTTTTAGTTACTATATTACTGGGCTAGCAGTGCTGAGCGTCCTAATAAGATGCATGCACTGCGACAACTCCTACCTCTGCCGATGCCGCAACACCAGTAACGTTTCTGGTGATTTTGGCGGGTCACAGCGGAGTTTAGCTAGCAGTGATGCTGGAGGCCCGGACTGCAATTGCACGCACGGAGATGTAAGGTAAGGCTTGGTGGCAACAGTCCTTGCTGGAGGCGCTGGAGACGCACCGGAAGCTACTGCAGAGAAGGCCCGGCTGCTCCCCTGCGACCTCACTATGCAACCGGGACCTTATCGTCTGACGCTGGGGATCGGCAGTAGACGTATCTACTGCCATGAGGCCAACGTACCCGGTAGGTTGATGCAGTTTAGGGAAGCTAGGCTCTGCCCCGGCCACCCCTACGCAGACCCTACGAAAAGTATTCATGGTGCTCTGCTGAAGCTGTTGTTCTCAAAAGGTTTGGGTCATCTCCCTGTATACCTCTCCCCTGGGTCAGGTATATAGGGCCTGATTCAGACCCGGTCTCTCTGACAGAGCGCTCGCTCTGAATCAGGGCCAGGTTTTTTTTTTTTTTTTTGAACTGCCTCCTGACCGTTCGCATAGCTGTGGGTGACCACCCACAGCTACAGCGAGCGGCCATGATGATGGTCAAGACCATCGCGACAATCGGGCTTGCGACGAGACCCTTGTGGTAGGGTCCCGTGGCCGCAAGCCCCAGAGAGATTTCGGCTCTAACAGAGCCGGAATCTCTCCACCGACATCACTCGTGATGTCAGTGGGGCCGCCCCCAAACGGCAGGCGTTCACATGGGAACGCCTCGTTTGGGCAGCCACCCCCCCCGGCCTGCCCACCAATGGGGGCGAGCTGTCACTCAACATCGACAGCTCGTCCCCTTTGTTGCGAGACCCGTAGCGACGGAGTGCCCGTCGCTAGCCGGGTCTCGCGCATGCGCATGACAGAGCCGGCTCCGTCATGCGCTGTGGGCCACAATCGACCCAGTTGCGAGCGCTCAGTGCTTGCGACCGGGTCTGAATTAGGCCCATAGTGCTCTACATCCTACCAAGCCACCAAGCCTTGGGTGATGGTCAGTTGATTCAGAACTCATTGCGATTTAATTGCATATGCATTGTATGTGACCTGTGCTAGCTGCTGTTTGATACTGCCTTTTATTTGTGACTGTCAGTTATAACTCACTGTTTTTATCCTCATCCCTCTGTACAGGGTGTGTGGGTTTTTCTGTGTTCTTCACAAAAACTGCTACTTGTGAAGACTGTTGCATTGCATTTATACCTTGTACCTTTTTATACATTGATATGTCAAAGGATAAGGATAATCAGGAGGCTGAAGTTCCCGTGTTGGCGTCGTGTAAATCCTGTTCAGGCCTGTCGCTTTAGGATTTCATATAGGATGGTTTGTGTGCTCCCTGTTGTAGGAGACCGCTACCTCACAAAATTCCAGTAAAGCTAAAAAAAGTGCATTGTTACCTTTGTACTTGTATATGCTAAGCATAAAGGGAAACAGGAGTTCATGCAAGTTTTATTTGTTATAAAGTACACTGTTATTGCTCCATTTTTACCCTCAACTACTAGGTGTGTAGGGGTTAAATTGTACTTTTTACTTGTAAAGACTAAGCTGCCCATCCCCCCTCTCTCCTAATTAGTTGGAGATGCTCAGCTGCAATTGATTGCTGAGGGGAGACTTGGTCTCTCTCTGACTATACCTTTCTCCTAGGGCCAAGTTATATCGCACTTGAATCTTACCAACTTTTATACTTGTATAAGATGATTCAGTGCCAATTTGTAAGTATATTTGTATGCACTTGTATCCTACCAATGTAACTGCTATTTAGTGCCCATTTGCAAATATATTTATATAAATGTAGATCCTACCAAAAACTTGTGTTTAGGTAGTTGATTTTAATGTCCTTTTGCAAATGTATGCATTTCATGTGACATATGCTAAACTCTGCTGCGGAGAAAAAATAAATACATTTTTGTTATCCTTTTTTTTTTTTTTTTTTTTTTTTTTTAATATTCTAAACCCCCAACTACCTGGTGTATAGGGGTTAAGGAGTACTTCACATTTATTTTTATCTGTGAAGGAGGTCACATTGCATTGTTAACCCTACACATCTAGGTTATTTGCAAATATTTCCCATGTATCAGGACAAAGGTAAACAGGAGATTGTTGTCCCTGTGCTGGTTTCATGTAAATCCTGTACAGTAGGCCTCTCAGGTTTTTATACGGGATGGACACCACAGCAGTCCACCTCGCCAGCACCTGTTCAGGGGGTCACCTTGAAGGTTCTCCTGGTCTCAGGTTATGACACAGTTAGTGGATCGCTTATCAGCCCCCACAACTGCCTCCCACTATGGTTTTCCCACAGTTATTATAGCCTACTATGTTTCCTCTTCAACTGCTTTAGGACATTCCCAAGGTAGTTCCTGTGGACCCTTTCTTTCTTTGAGGTCCACAGGGCACACACCCTGACGCACCTGGCCTCAGTTGGGATCTGTTCCTTGTTGCCACTGATTCCCTCGTCTTTGAGTGTTTCTAATGTATTTTGTACTTCCTTCTCCTGCCATTAGGCTTGTTTACAAACTGAATGCCTGGGGCGGGGTATATATGGAGGAGGACCAGTGCATTCTGGGAGCTAAAGCTTTGACTGTTTGGTGCCTGGATCTCTCCAACCACATACCCCCCAAGGTAGTTCCTGTGGACCCTATGGACCTCGAAGAAAAAGAGTTAACAAAAGTATGTTTTTTTACCATAACTCTTATTTTTTATTTTTTATTTTTAAAGCACTGATTTGCTACCCATGTAGTAAGTTTGTGTGGATTTTATCAAACATATATGTAGATCAGTTTAAAAGTTTTGAATTTGTATGCTGTTTTTCGTGGCCATGCAGGCAGCAATATGGTTGCTAATATTGCTTTGCATGCTATTCCAAAACCGGTGTCCGTCAGCATGGTAATCTGTTGGTGTGTAGTTACCGGCTAACATTAATTGGGCCTTATAAGATCTTGCTGTTTTGACAGAAGTGCTGGCATGTTGGACCTGTCCAATACATCCCCCTATCTGGCAGCATGTGTGGAGGAATGTGATCAGGATCTGGTTTCACAGATGTTATTATCAGTTGTGTATTTGTATGGTTATCTTTAGAGATGTGTTCAGACACATACAATATGTTTAACTAGGGCTTGAGTTGCCCAAAAGCAATCACTTTAACTTCAAATGCTTGTTTGGTTCTATTCCTATATACCAAATGTATTACTTTATGCTGCATTTAAGAGACCTATGTATCAAGCCATTTTTTACATAAAATTATGCAGAAACTGCAGTTTCTGCATAATTTTATGTATCGATCCTATGTACTAATTGCACAATGCAGGAGATTTCACAGAAATCTTCGGCAAAGTGCTAATTAGCACTTCAGATCGCAGTCCCCATTTTTTTATCAATGGGGACTACGATCTGACCCCTATGTACTAAACTCTAAAAACGAAGCTTTTTGGAGTTTAGCACCGGTAGTTTACACAATCTTCAGATGGTGTAAACCATTGTTTGTCTATGGGGGGCAGGAGAGAGATATCTATGTCTAGCCCGCAGTCCCCGGCCGGCTCCAGAAGCTGACGCTGTGCACATGCGTCAGTGCCAGCTTCCCCCGGAGAAGTATTTCACTTCAGTAAAAGACTTCTCCGAAATGCCTGGGATCTAACCGCTGTCCCTGCGAGTTCCTGGTAATACATAGCCAGAATATTTTCATTAAAAATGAAAATATTCCCGGAGAGTTGGACTGTTAATAATCGCGGAAGACCGGCAGGTAGGGCAGGATGCATTTTCCAGTTTTAAATTTGGGCTAAAACAGCCTAATGGAAGACTACATCTGTATGTGATGAACTGATCCTCTAACACAGTGGTTCTCAAACTCTGGGCCTGATTCAGACCAGCTCGCGAGCGCTGAGCGCTCGCAAGCTGGTCGATGGTGCGCATGCGCACGACTGAGCGGCTCCGTCGTACGCATGCGTGAGACCCAAATAATGACGGGCAAGCCGTCGTTATGGGTCTCGCACCAAAGGGGGCGTGCTGTCGATGTTGATTGACAGCACGCCCCCTTTGGTGGGCGTGCCGGGGGCGTGGCTGCCCAGACGGAGGCGTTCCCATGGGAACGCCTACCATCTGGGTCCGGCCCCACTGACATCACTAGTGATGTCAGTGGGAGTGCTTTTGGCTCTGATGGAGCCAAAAGCACTCCTGGGCTTGCGGCAGCGAGACCCTACCGCAGGGTCTCGTCACAAGCCCGATGGTCTTGACCATCGCAACCATCTTTTTGGCCGCTCGCATAAGCTGTGGGTGGTCACCCACAGCTATGCGAGCGGCCAGGAGGCCGCTCCAATAATAGGTGGGACGGACCTGATTCAGAGCGATCATTACTCACTGACACATTTTAAAAGATCCACAGGTGGTTATCATTAGTTAACTTTTGATTATGTGAAGAGACCTGGAAAACATGCACTGTGTGGGGTCCTGAGGACCGAGTTTGAGAACCTGTGCTCTAACACCACATGATAACGATCTAGACTGCAGACGTGTGGATTTATTCCATGCTAAAACCAAGCTACACCGTGTAGGAGTGATGTAATGTCCTCCCAGCCTTTGATGGCTTCCTGCAGTACTGACATCCAGAAATGGGGCTACATAATCAGGAACTCTAGGCCTGGTCAGCATTCTGCGCGTGTGTGTGTGTGTATATGTATATATGGAAGCAGGAGTGTAGATATGTAAAGCTGGGTACACACTGGCCGATATATTGGCTGATCAATTGATCGGCCAATATATCGTGCCCCCATTTGCCAGTGTGTACAGACGATATGTCTGTGAACAACGTCGTTCAGACATATCGCATTGGCTGTCCTGCACAGCCAATGAACAGATGTCTGCAGACATATCTGTCCATCGGCAAGTGTGTACAGGCGATCAGCCAGTCGCCCATACACAGGGGTGCAGAGAGAGGGGAGGGAACCGCGAGCGGGTACTACTTACCTGACTTCGGCACAGCTCCCCATCCACAGCAGCCCAACACATGCTGCTGTGTGCTGGGCTGCACTGGGAGACTGTACGAGGCTGCTAAAGCAGCAGCCCGAGCGGTCTCCTATACCAAAGGGGGGAGCGATCACGCTGATTGATGGCTGTGCGCTGGGCTGAGGGGCACACAGCACCCCCCTCCCCAGCGCCACAAAAGGTGTTTTTATTTCCTTCTGAAGGGGGCATGGCCGTGATTAGGCCACGCCCCCCGGCCGCTGTGACCCGCTGCAGCACAGATGGTCATTCAGTGTGTATGAACGACCATCATCTGCGGATCACTCGATCTGCAGATATCTTTCAGGTGTGTACCCACCTTTAGGTTGTTCTCAGCTTCCAGGAGTGGCCACTGATGTTTGTGCTATTGATTGCACAAGGATGCGGAGTTCCGGCCCTAGGGGGTCATTCAGACCCGCTCGCGAGCAAAGGACGCTCGAAAGCGGGTCGATGTTGCCCCACTGCGCATGACGGAGGGAGCTCCGTCGTGCGCATGCGCGAGACCCGGATAGCGACGGGCTCTCCGTCGCTCCGGGTCCGCACCAAAGGGGGCGTGCTGTCGATGTTGATTGACAGCACGCCCCCTTTGGTGGGCGTGCCAGGGGCGTGGCTGCCAGACGGAGGCGTTCCCATGGGAACGCCTACCGTCTGAACCTGGCCCCACTGACATCACTAGTGATGTCAGTGGGAGTGATTTTGGCTCTGATAGAGCCAAAATCACTCCTGGGCTTGCGGCAGCGAGACCCTACCGCAGGGATTCGCCGCAAGCCCGATGGTCAAAGACCATCGCGACCATCTTTTTGGCCGCTCGCATATGTTGTGGGTGGTCACCCACAGCTATGCGAGCGGCCAGGAGGCCGCTCCATTTTCAGGTAGGAGGGCACTGATTCAGAGCGAGCGCTCTGGTCAGAGCGTTCAGCTCTGAATCGGGCCCCTAGAGCGGCCACTGAGCTGCTCCCTGGGCTACAATAACATCATGGAGAACGCGTCTAGTAGGGCTGCAGGCTAGGCACGGTTTGTTCTTCCACCCTGACTAAAAGGCCTACGTGGCCTTGAAACGTTGGCAATAAAACATTTTTTGTGCATTCTGTTTTTATTAAAGGTTCCAAAAAGAAAACATACAGGTATACAGAATCATGAAAAAATATGCAAATCCATATCAAAATGTAAACAAACTGGAAACCAGTATAAAAGTTATATAAAAAAAACTAACTATAGTGAATAACAAAAAGAATAAAGTATATAGAAAAAAAAGGGTACAGGGGAAGTATCATAGGGGAGGGTCATACTATATTAAAAGAGTAAGTCTAGCCAAAAATAAGGAAGCCAAAACATATTACGGAATAGAAACTGATGGGCACATATAGTTTTTATACTCCGTTGAGGATTTATACTCTAACCATGGAAGCCAAATAGTATTGAAAGAAGAAGGCCTATTGTTGGAAATATGTAAAAGATCCTCAATTGACAGATAATAATCAAGTCTCTGGAACCAGTCTTTACGTGTGGGTGGGTTACAGGAGTTCCAAAAAATTGGGATGACCGCTCTCGCTGCATTACTTAGATGGCACAGTAAGGATTTCTTATAACATCCCAGTGATGTATGTGAGTAATTTAGAAGCCAGAAAGCGGGATCAGTAGTGACAGGGGGATCTAAAATATGTTGTGAGATGGAGATAACCTCTGACCAGAAATTAGATAACTGAGGGCAGTCCCACCATATGTGTCGTAGTGATCCTGGGGCTTTGAGGCATCGCCAGCAAGAGTCGGATTTCATTGGGAACATGGCATGGAGTAGTGTAGGGCAGGGCTTGACAAATTTTTCTAAAACTTAGGAGCCAGGATGAAAGTGTAGGAGCCAGACCCCCCTTCCCCCCGGGAAGCATTACTGAGCACCTACACCCCTGACAACCAACCCCCATGGCCACACCACTAACGGGGTGCCCCCAGTAGTAATCCCCCCTCTGCAGTGCCCCCAGTAGTAATCCCCCCTCTGCAGTGCCCCCAGTAATAATCCCCCCTCTGCAGGGCCCCCAGTAGTGGTTCCCTTATGTAGTGCCCCTTTAATCAGTGCCCCCCCTATGCAGTAACCCCAGTAGTAGACCCCACTATGCATTTCCTCTAGTAGCGGCCACCCCCACCTATGCAGTGCCCCCACGGTAGCGGCCACCCCCACCTATGCAGTGCCCCCACGGTAGTGGCCACCCCCACCTATGCAGTGTCCCTACAGTAGTGGCCACCCCCACCTATGCAGTGTCCTTACAGTAGCGGCTATCCCCCCTATGCAGTGCCCCTTTAAAAAAAAACGCAACTTACCTGATCCCCGCTGCTGCCGACGACTGCCGCTGTCCACTCCTCCTGGCCGCTCTGCACTCCGCTCTGTCATGACGTCTCTCCCAACCTGCTGCAGGGTGAGCCGGAAGGTGGAGCTCATGAGTGAGCTCCAGCCGGCTCACTCCGTGATGACGCAGCAGCCAATGAGGGTCTGACAAACTCTCATCGGCTGCTAGAACAACCATACAGCCTCGCGACCCTTGACAAATCCAACTTGGTCATTGTGGATAAGTTGAGGCATAAGACGACTTAGCCTATTGGCTATTAATTTGGCATATAATTTAAGGTCCACATTCAATAACGAGATGGGTCTGTAGCTCGGGCACAGGGAGGGGTCCTTACCAGCTTTGGGAATGACTGAGATGTGTGCCTCCAAGAACTGCTTAGAGAATTGAGATTCAACTGAGACATTGTTGAAAGCATCTAACATCATAGGGGCTAGTTTGTCTTGAAAAATCTTGTAATAGCCTATGGGTAGGCCGTCAGGACCAGGACATTTACCCACAGGAGAAGAAGCTATAGCTAACTCCAATTCCCGCATGGAAAATGGATTTTCCAAAGCAAGTTTATCTGAAGCGGAAATAGTAGGGAAGGAGATAGAAGAGAGGTAGTCTAGGACAGTTTGTGAAGTAAGGGGGTTTGACGAGACACTGTTAGGATCAGGCAAATTATAGAGGGTAGAGTAAAACTGTTGGAAGCAAGATGTGAGTTTGGAGTTCTCCACATGGGATGTCCCCTTATTATCCGTCAGTGTGTGTATAAATCCAGATGCTTGCTGGGCTCTCAGCGCTCTAGCCAAAAGTCTCCCCGGTTTGTTCCCCCATTGGTAAAAGCAACTTCTACACGTTTTTTTAAAGACGATTGGATATTGTCTGAAAGTAATTTACTAAGAGCATTGCGAGTTTCCACAAGCTTGTGATAGTCAACATTGGACATGGTCAGCTTATGAGACTCCTAATGATTTAATCTGTTGCCGGAGGACCGCAATCTGTGCAGATTTTTGTTTTTTAACATATAAACCCAATTGAATGAGCTTGCCTCGGATGACTCATTTGTGCGCCTCCCAAACTGAAATTGGAGAAATTTCTTGGATGACATTATGGGCTATGTAGTCAGCTAGTGCGGTATCAAGGTCAGTTTTACAGTATGCGTTTTGTAGAAGGGACTCATTAAGTCGCCACGTCCATTGTTTAGAGGAAAGATGTGGAAGAATCAAAGTCAGGGAAACCAGCGCGTTGTCCGACCATGTTTTTGGTCCAATGTCCGCTTCACCGAGCAAGTGGAGATGTCTATGGCTGAGAAAAAGATAGTCTAAGCGTAAGTGTTGTGAGGGTGAGAATAGAAGGAATAGTCGCGGCCCGAGGGATATAAAGTCCTCCAGGAGTCCGCTAACTGGTAATTGTGGAACAATTGTTTGACTTGCTTGTATTTCTTGAGAGTATATCTAGGTGCACTATTAGATGTGTCTAGTGAGGGATCAAGTGTCCAGTTGAGATCTCAACCAAAAGTATGATACCTTTAAGTAAGGGATCCAGCAATTCCAAGGCAGGTCAAAGAAAATTATATTGGTCTTGGTTGGGGGCATATATATTAATGAATGTGAAGACCTGATTATATATGTGGCATGTAAGCAAGAGGAGTCTACCTGGTATCAGTCTGTGTATAGTTACATCAGAGACGGGGAGTTTTTTCGCGAGAAAAGGATTGCAACACCTTTAGATTTTCCATCGGGATTATTATTATAGAAGGCAGTAGGATAGTGCCTATCACACAGACTGGGAATGTGTGGATATTTTAAAATGGGTTTCCTGAATCAGTGCTACATCCACACGGTTGGCCCATAGGGGGCGTAGGAATTTAGATAGTTTTTCAGGGGAGTTTAGTCCCCTGGTATTTA